>JAPKLW010001198.1:70575-168201 GCA_026898455.1 Plectranthus barbatus
TCGATTCGATTTGTGTTTTCTGTGTTCAAGCTCGACATTTCATAACACACTCTACTTGACGAAATCTACCGTTCAATTGACGAGAATGTCCACAAGCCCCCGGCGTCCGTCGACTACAAGAATAAGTGTTCGAGTAGGCAAGGTGGATGCGGTAGCAGTTATGAATAAATCGCAAGTTTCCGAATGGCGTATTTTGTGCAAAAATGGATGGAGAAAGAATCCAACGACAAAGCTTCATCCATAAAATACCTCAGTTCGTGCAGCTCCTCCGAATAGCTCAGGTGCCCTCTCATCTTCTAACACGGAGTTCTTTGGGTCAAGGCTAAAAGTTTCTCTTCAATAACCTAGCCGAAGCCGGTACGGTGTCATTGAAGCATGATGATCATCGGAACAGAGTTCCTGCTGTAGATGATGATATGATTAAGTCGAAATCGAGAGCATTGAAGATTTATGCCAACTTGAAGAAAATTTAGCCTTCCATTTCTGCCGGTGGAAGGTTTACTATCTTCATTACTTCACTATTTCGCAATGCGAGTGGGAAAAAGTCTCGTAATGCGGATGTGAGCCACCAATTCTGAGATGTAAATTCACCGGCTGGCCCATCGGCTTCTTCTTTGTCGTGGTCGTGCTTGAGCAACCACTCACCGAGTACAGTGAGGTTTGATGGCATTAGCTTGATTGTGGAACAAGATTTAAGGCTGTGTGGGTAGGAGAGTGTGCAGTTAGGCTTTTCTTATCACTGATCCCATCACCCCCACAATCATTTAATAAAATACTAATTTCTCGTTCATTCATTACATAATCTATCACTTAATAGAAGGGTGCCTGCCACATGCAATAGAAGGGTGCCTGCCACATGCAAGAAGCATACTGTTGCTCAGAGGGTGTCTGCCCTTGTTCATGGAAATTCACTTTTTTAAAAAAAAAAAAACTTACTACCTTTGTCGTTTGTGGTGACCAGATGAAGCTCGGTCACAAATGTTGATAGTCTTAAAGAAGAAGATGGAAGGGGCATGCCAAAAAGTGGGGGTCAAGGGTTATAGTGATAAAAGGAATAATAATGTTAATTTTAACAAAAACAAAGACAAAGAAGAAGAGGATTGCTAGTGATATAAATTCAAACTTGTTCGAACTCGATCACATATTATTATTTGGGATTGGCCAAGAATTTCGAGTGTAGGCCAAGAACTTTGAGTGTATGAGACTACCCATTTTAATACAAATTGTGGTAAAGTTAATGATTTGATCGGACGATTAGAGATAAATGATAACTCTAGTGATTATTTCTAATTTCTTTCGTTCATTGGTTGTTCATTGATCTCTTTTTTACTGTGTCTTTTGATCATACCATATAATAAGATGTTGTTTTCTTATTTATGGAATTTGATGATCGTAATTTTGTGGGAAATGCAGGACTGGGAATGGAGACAAAACACCAAAAAAAAAAAAAAAAAAAGATAGCGGGGCTAGGTTAGATCCCAAACAAGAAAAATATGTAAGGTGGCGAGGAAAGGGAAAGACAAATCTTGCCCATGAGAATCCGGAAAAGTGAACATATTTAACTTTCTTTCTTATTTATTTATTTTTTTCGGTTCAATGATTTTTCGTTGATCAAATGAATGCCTCTATATCAAGCTAAATTTTGTTTCCTTTTGTTAACATCGATAAAATATACATAGGACACCTATTGACGAGGACGAGGACGACGATGATAATAATAATAATAATAATAATAATAATTATTATTATTAATATTATTATTTAAGCACGAAATTACATGAATTATCTTTAAGACGTAATACTAAAAAATCATTGAGAACTTTATTATTAAGAATAAAGCACGAAAAATAATTGATGTTTTTACAATGAAAATAGGAGTATTTATAAGGAGAGAACCCTAAATATACAAGGAATGAAGATTTAGATATAGAAAGATATATCTAACTATTTTCTATCTTTTCTAGATTTATTCATATTCAAATATAATACAGATAAGGATACATCCCGTCGAATTAGGAAATAAGATACTCGATATCTTTTTCATATCTATGCAGTATGATGAATCCCTCGAACATCTTTAGGCCGCCGTAGCTCGATCACTATAACGATCGCATGGCTCAATCACTTGGATTGCAAGGTGATTCGATCGCTCTTCCGGGTCTATTTAGATCAAACTGTTGGACTTGGTTTTGCTTGTCAGGCTGCATTTATTTGTAAATGGGCCCAAAATGAGTATGATCATTTTTGGGCACAACAATAGCCCCCCAATTTTATCAAAATCGCGCTCGTTTCATTGAAGTTGAATATTATGTTGGCTGATGTAAGAAATTTTATGCTTATCTTACGATCAAACCATGATATAACTTTGAGGAGGAGATAGAGGGATTTTGTATCACCCCTCCATCGTATCGCCCCCAAGAGCTAGTGTGGAAGATTCTTCTACCCCTCTCCAACTAGCTCTCCGACGTGAAAGAGAAAGGCGCGACTGTCACCCTTTCCTGTATCAGTGGATGAGATGATTCGAATCATTGAGTATGCTTGACGAGGTGAGATTGCAGGTAGCGACCCTGAATCTTCTGGCACGTGGGCGAATACGGCATAATTGGGTAGATATGGATTCTTTGGGGTCTGGCAGGGAGTGAAATCACTGTGCCGAGACTAATTCGAGTGGTCGTGTGGTTTGAGGTTGAACCTTTAGAAAGATAACTCTTGCGACGTTGCTAGTCAGGGCAAGACACATGCCGCTGGAATTCAAAATCCCCATGTGCCCTAACGATATGAGATTTGCTTCACCCACAGGTAGCCCACTAGTGTATGAAGGCCTTGATCGATATGCTCGAAGCATATGGGTAAAATCATGCAAGAGTGCATTTACACAAATAAAGTGATTCGAAATTTATTTAATAATGCTAAGAGAGAAGATGGTACCATGTTGATTTAGATGGGCTAGTCGAGTCGGTTAGCATTATGAGCGGGCGTTTTGAATTCCTCCGCATTAAATTTAGCAACACGTGTTGCGCAGTTGAGAACAAATGGATCCGATACCAAGTACTTCGAAGATGTGATGTTTTGACATTTCGATGAGTGGTTCGAACTAGAAGTAGAGTGCTTTTAAGTTTAATAATTTCATTTTCTTTCACATAGTTAAGATACCAGAATATATTGGCAAAATAGCAGTGAATTCAATTGAAGAGATTTAGAAGATACTTAGCTCTGATTTAGAGCCTTTCTGTCGAAGCCCCCTTGAATTTATTGTTCTTTTGAACTCAATGAGCAGTTCGAGAGGATGCTTCAATTGTAGAGGCGTGGTGCTTTACATTTCTACTTAGTTGAATTTAAATAATGACTCAAAATGAGAAATACTGTGACCTCGAATCCTGACCCTTCAAAATAAAAGATGGGGTGATTTGAGATCAAATAGCACCATTCATTTGAACAACCCCCATTCCTTGAATATCTTGAGAAGTTCTATGTCAATTGTCTTCGTGGTGCTTTGATGTTTACTCGTGTGGTCATACAAATAGAGGACAAATAGTATTCTTTAAAATTCACCGTCTGACTATTCCCTGGCGACGGCTTCAATTTGATCGATGCAAAATCTGCATACAGATTATAGCAAAGGGCAAATGAATTTATAAATAACCCGAAGGTATGTCGAACCCACATGGATAGTACAACGAGGGAAAATCATGTATTGAATATAGTTTTTCGATCTATTATTTGGGAAAATCCAAATTAAAGGCGGTTTTGGGTTTTTATGAAAATACTTTTAAATGGAATTCAAATAAAATAAAGCACGAATCCTAGAGAAATCTACCAATCTGATCAACATGCAAGAAACAAATAATTCAAACCCATAAAAGATACCTTTGGTGGAAAATCTGGTAAAGTGGAATTAATTCCTTTGTTAGGCAATGAAACCTAGATTATTAACTATTGATTATCTCCTCTCGGTCTCAAAAACACAAGTTAATGAATCTCAATAAAAATCAGATTAATCCTACAATTGAATCCTTCTTTGTTGGACAGAAAATCAAATGTATTAAACTCTCACTTCCTATTATTTAATTTTCACCTCCCGGTCCATCAATTAATAACAAAAACCTATTCCAATCTTAATCTCTCGATCCTTCAATTGAAAATAAATTTGAAATAAACCAAAGAGTTTAAACCAATTAAAGGGTTTCAAGAATTCGAATCAAAACATGTATCACAAATGGAGAAACCCAAGAATCTGAGAAAGGGTCTAGCCTAGCATATTAAAGATGAACATTGAAACTGAAAAAAGAAAACTAAAAAAATCAATCTTCAAAACTAAAAAAACATAAACTGAAACATGAACTTGAAAAACTGGAACTCGGACTGGAACCCTGATAATGAGCTAATCTAGAGTTTATTTAGTGGTAGAGTTGTTCTTTTAAAAGGTAGGAATTGATAAAATAAGATTTTTCCTTCTCCAAATTCGTCCATATCTTCATTTGGTATCTTTCCTCTTTAACCTCCTTCAAAATTGTGCAACATAAACCTTCCAGTCCTGAAAAACCTGCGCGTCGACCAACATGAGTCATGCATCGATCGACACAACCTCCTCCATCTCGATCTCACCTTGGCTCGAAGTACTCCTGCGTCGACAGGCTTGCATCGACCGACACAAGGCTGTGTCGGTCGACAGAGATGAATTCCGCGCCTCGGTCAACATGCTTCACCCGTCAGTCGAAATAGACTCATTTGTGGCGAATTTCTTCATCTTCTTGGTCAACCTTATTCTTTTTCTCCAATTTTCCTACAAAACCTTGCACCACAAGCATCATACCCTCTAAAATACACTTATGCTCAAATTTTTCATGAAAATAAATTAAAATGAATAAAAGAAACAAGAAAGTATTATGATAAGTGAGTAGAAATATGAGTCTATCAATTACCCATACAATTACATAAGAGTTAGATCTGTATATACTTTATACTATAATTTAAATAATAATAATAATAATAAAGGTAAAAGCTTTCTCACTCGAGGAATGTGTTAATACTTAATAATATGTACTCCCTCCGTCCCATATGAATTGTCTACTTTGCTTTTGGCACAATAACCAATGCGAGTAGAGATAGAGGAAATTAGTATTTTATTAGTGAGTGTGTATTATTTTCCACTTTAAGTAAGTGGACAATTAAATGAGACGGACAAAAATGAAAGGTGAAAATTAAAGTGAGACGGATGAAGTATACAACAAAACATTTTAACTTTACTAAAAATGAATTAAGAAGATATCATTGAAGTGTGATGATTGGTCAAAGTTGGATAACAATGTGATGTCACCTCAGAAGGTAAGGTGTGGATTCATTAATTAAGACCATTCCCATCTTTAAACCTTATCAAAAGGTCACCATAAAACAACAGATACAAATTCGAAAAAGAAAAAATAAATATATTTAGTGACTCATACAGCAGACAAGCTCTAATTCCCCACCATCAATCCACTGTATAGGACACGCGTTACTTTGTGATGGGGTCACTTATTTTTTTAATCATGTTTGAATTATATTAATAAAAATATAAAAATTTATAAAAATATATTCTCTATAAATAGAGTATAATATTACTATAATTTAATAATTAAATAAAATAATTTTCTCATTGTCATTAAATTATATTTGAATATTGTCAATTATGTTTTATTTTACATTAATTATCTTAATTTTTATTTTTAAAGTACAGAACTTAATGCATAATAACTTATTTTAATTTTTATATTATATTGAAAGAGAAATAAAATTAATATTATAATTAGAAAGTTAGGTCAAATTGTGGTTACTAATGGGGAGGTAAATAATATTAGGTTGTAAATTATATAATAGAAATAAAATAAAATAATATTTTATTAAATGGTTGGGTCATGACCGACCACAGATCAAATAAATTAAGAAAAAAATTACAAGCACGAAAAGCAATTATGATGGACCTAATGCACTTTAATTTCAACAAATTGTATCTTAAATGTATAATATTAATGAGCAATAGGACCACCCTTCCATTAAATGTTGGTCCCGAAATCAGAGTACAAATATGTGCAGCGGAAGGTTTGTATATGCAGCAGAATCAAAAATAAATAAACTTGCACTTGTTCAGACAAACAGATATGACTCAGTTTAGTGTGTATGAAGACTTAAACTTAGGTCTGCCGTTGTTAGGTAAGCTTCATAGAGTATTCTCTTCAATACTTGGACAAGTATTGAAGGTTTCAAAGTTCAGTTTGCGAAACTAAACAAGACAGAAATATAATAAAGTAGTAAAGAACACACGATATTTATAGTGGTTTAACTCAAAATATCCTACATCCACTCTTCAGACCCAAAGCCCGGATAATTCACTAAGTAGGTACAAGCCTCCTTATGATCTATACACAGCCCGTCAGCGCCTCCATCCTTTGGTCAGTTGTGACACACGCCTAGGAACTCCTTGTAGGCTTAATCTTTAGGTTGAAGTGAGGACGACACCCCGCAGCCTTCTTCCTGGTGGCTGGATGTTTGCTGTTCTTCCCACAACTCAATTTGTTGGCCTACGCCCGTGAGAATCAGTATCCTAGAGTAGAAAACTCGTTGTTGTGAATATATCTTGTAACGATATATTCACAAAAAAAAAGCTTCAGCCTCGTGCTAGGAGAGAGTAGCACAAAGTAATAACTTAAGTCAGGGACTCGAGTCTCATTTTAAGAAACACGGAAACTCAGAGAGTTTTAGCAGAGAGTAGCTTAGCAGAGCGCTCTTCTTAGAGTGAGAATCATTCAAATTTGTAACCGATTAAGGCTGATGTGCAGTCCTGTTTATAGAGTACTTTCTCCGGCATTTTGAATTTCTGCCCGTTAGACACATAAATCCAGATGTTAGACCCATGGAAGATGTTGTCCAATTGTAACTTATGTCATATGCCTGCTCTGCTCAGCTATGTCAATGTACTATATACTAACTTTGTGTCAAACTAAGTTTGAGTGTGAGGAATCCAAGTTTGGATAACCTCGTACTGACTTTAACTTGGGCATGAAAATATCAAAGTCTGGCCGAGCTTTGATGTATTCGAATAGCTCGTGCTTTAAAGGTAGAGGCTCTTATACTGACTTCCCAAGGTCAATATAACTAGCCCTCATACTGACTTCCCATAGTCAGTATGGCTGACCCTCATACTGACTGTCCACAGTCATGATGGAAAACTCCCTCATGCAAACTTCTTCTGGTCAGTATGGAAAACCCTCATACTGACTTCTTCTAGTCAGTACAGGAAAACCCTCATACTGACTTCTCCTGGTCAGTGTGGAAAACCTTATACCTCAATCCTAACTCAGTTTTGGTCAAGGCTATACTTGGTGAAAACCAAATTTCAAGTCGTGCAGTTCTTCAGTTCTCGAGCATCTCCTATGCTTGGTATTCAACCTATGTTCTATAACAACTCGATAGATCCTATACATGGATTACAATTTTAGAACTCTAGAAACTAAAAAACTTACTAAGATGCCTTTTACAATCTTTGGCCCACAAAAACACAAAAAGTAAGAAAGGATTTCTCTAACATAAATCCTAACAACTTCCCCCTTTTTTTTGTGTGGTCAAAGCAATCTTTAACCTAAGCTGATAAGGTTTGGATAACTTTTGAGGCTTGACAAATTTGACAAATAGTCACATAAACTCAGAAAAGTTCCCCCTCAAAATCAGCTTTCTACTTAAGATCTTATAGATTTGGAGAGATATTGCTCGGTTGATTTTCAAGTCATTTTAGAGCAATTTTAATCTTAAGTAGGAGAGAGTTAGAAGCCTGTTGATTACTAATGTGCAATAAAAACTCATACAAATTCTCAATGCACACACAAGGTTTAATTATCAATCCAAGTCCTCCTTCCCTTCGCCTGCTAGATTACCGGGATACTATAGCAAAGTCTAATAGCTAGGGAAAATAAAATCGTTGAGTGATTTCTATCAAACTAGGCAATCAATTTAAACCTATGCTAACAACACATAACAAGGCAATGAATTAAACTAAAAATCAACATCCAATCTCAATCAATCAAATCAATTCTCTCCACACTTTGGTAAACCAAGACAAACAAATACTCAAATGAGGTAGATAAGATGTTGAAATAAACGTAGATGTAATCCAATTAGGTTAATCATTGATGTAAACACATTTTAATCCCTAGATGGATGATCAATTCCCTCTAATATAGCCAATCCCTTGTCACGGTGAATTGGCCGTTGATGATGCTAGAAACTACAACAGTCACAATATAAGTTCCTAACTCACTCCTAAAAGCACGCAAATTATGGACCTATGCACTTCCTCCGCACAGGGATTGAATCGAGATACATATGAAGACATGCCATTCACGACACGCCTATCCGCGTATTGGCTGCAATAATTGTGTCAATTATCACCTAGATTGGCTCTTACCTACATCTAGATGAATAGGAACAAGCTCTTGCATGCTTCACTCACAAAGAGGGAGGTAAACAAACAATTATCAAACCTAATCTTCATACATCCTTGTTCAAATCAACATCCAAATGGAATTAGAACAACATACCTCTCAATTGTAACAATACAAAGTTGAAATGAAAAATCCATTACAATTGATAGGTAGAAAATGAAATCTTCCCCAATTGGATTTGCTTGGTCTTGATCTACCCCCTTTGATCTTCAATTCTTTTCCTAGGATGATGGATTAGCTCCTTGATACCCTTGGGTGAGGTTTGGAAGGAAAAGGAAGAGGGAATCGTAGAGAGAATTTAGGTAATTTCCCTGTAGATTTGACAAAAGTTCTCAAAAATAACTGAATTTCCCCCTTTTATAACGAGTTGTCAGAGCTTTGGATCGCCCGAGATGGCTTGAAATTGAGAAACCGCCAAATCAGCCCGATCAGGATCGGTCGAGCCTGCTCTCTGTTCTGCCAGGATGGGTCTAGCCAAATCTGGCCCGGCCGAGCCGAACCTCTGTCTGGCTCAGGATGGGTCGAGCCATTTTGGCCCGACCGAGCCGTTCTGGATCCTCACAGCTTTTTCCTCTAAAACTTAGCCGAAAATGCTATTTTATGCTCAAAACTCAACCTACACCATTGCAAACACAAAAACACGAAAATACAACTAAAGAACATCAAAAACATATGATATGGGAGAAAAATGGACCAAAACAAGCAAGTTCACACATCGAAAAATAGGTCATTTTACGCACATATCATAATCCCCATAACTTGAACCTTTGATTGTCCTCAATCAAAACAAAGTAAAGTCACCAATCCATCTCATGCAACACCTCATAGCTCATCAAGATAATCTTAGCATGTCAAAGTAAAACGAGATTATCACCTAATTTTGTGATAAAGTTAATGCTAAAGACACGAACCACTCATCGAAAATGGATACAAGAAAAGAAAGCGCTCCCTCACGTTTATAGGGACGATGAGATTCACTCAATCACAAGATATCGAGCTTGATTTCCATAGGCTTGCATCCATTCTCACCACTATACTACAATGAGTTAGTTTCTAGAATCAAAAAGGTCTTTTCGAAGGTTATAATGTGGCTAACTAATAGGTGGGTGGTTTTGGGCCAAAGTGACTAAACTTCTCAATTTCCCAAAACCCCCCAAACTTGTTCTCTTCGAACCACTTCAAACCCGAGGCTTATTCAATTCAACACTCTTTTTTCTTCTTTTCTTTTCTTTTCTTTTCATCTCTTTTTTTTCTAGCACCATCATTCATTCATTTTATGGGTGCCTCTCTTTCTTTTCAAACACTTGCACCAAAAATTTTGTTGGTGCCCCAATTTTCAAGGATTCAAATCAATCCTTTATTTCATGCCATTCATGCCTCAATATTTTCAACAACACAAATCCAATCAATTCACAACCCAACTCTCATATCGTATTCAGCCTCATACACTCTTTCCCCCCAAACTTGGTCCTAATCATATCAAAGAAAATTCATCAATAAAGCTCAATCACTGGGTCAAAGATACGAAAGGCAAATAAATGATAACAGCCACCTTATACTCCCGGTGTGAAAGGTAGGACTAAGAATCGATGGCCTAATATCATTTTCTAGTCACACACTCATGCCAATAGATAGAGAACGAATGCAAGTTCTAGATTTCGTACTCTCAATCTTGCCTCTCACAAACGACAAAGATATGACAATATCAAGGCTCAAATCTCACAGCTTTTTGTCAAGTCTTATGCATTAACGAAACCCTAAACTCGGCAATTCAAAAGTTAAACTTAAGACATGCTTCGAAAACTAGATTCCGCCCTATCATTGGTTGAGGTAAACATCAAACTTCACTAAGTAAATCATGATTAAATCTCAAGCCTCGTTTGGGTTGATCACACACACACAAGCACACAACAACCTAAAAACAATCTACATGCAATGAAACAATTGGCAAGAGAAACGATAGAATGCGTTACCCATCGGTAGCCACGATCGAACCGCTTCTCCAATGTCTTATTTGTACCTACTCAATATCAACACAAACACCACCAAACTATTGGGCATAAAACAAACCAATAAAGCTCTCATATCCACCAAACTATCCACAAACCAAATATCAACAATGATAAGACAATATCCACTAGCTCAACCATTCAAACCAAACCAATAATCCAACCACCAACCATGCATAATAGGAAATATTCAATCATGCCAACACATTAATAATTCCATCCATCATCAAATATCAAACAATAACAATCATAAACCATATTTACTTCCAAAACCTCTTTCCACCATCATTCCACTATCCAAAATCTATACAAATAAATCATTTTTCCACTAGCTCCACCAAACATACCATCAAAATCAATGTTCAATCACAAATAAAACCAACCCATGAAACATCCATTCAAGGTAGAATATTAATATAGGTACAACCCAATCGAATCAAATCCAATAAAGGGACAATACCCAACAACTAAACTAAATGCAAGATAAAGGCTAGGAAATGGAGAAGAATAAACCAAGGCACCAGCTACCGGCACATCCCCCCAAACTTAGTCAAGTTAGACTAAGTTTGCAAAACGGTGGACGGTGCATCATCACTCTTCTCGATCTTGTAGTTCCTCCCTACAAACACAAAACCAAACAAACTAAACATTTATTTAAAATCAAAACAACTAAAAGCAATGAAACAAAAGAAAGAAAATTAGTTGGGTTGCCTCCCAACAAGCGCTTCCTTAACGTCGGTAGCTAGACGACCTTACCGAATCATCCGTTATCAAAAATCTTGTGTATTTTTACAATACCTTTCTCCCTTAATCGGCATTTAGTCGGAAGCAACTTATCAAGGGAGATCTTCCTTGCACCCCTCTTATCCTTCCAAGGGGGTTCAAGTATCTTTGCAAATTGGAATACAAATGATGAGGCTTCCTCTTCCAAGACTAGTGCCAAAGATGGAAGTATTTGAATCTCCTTAAGTGAAGGCACCTCAATTTCAACAATCTTCGACTCATCACAAAATTGCACCGACTCCATGGTGCCTTTGCCCTCATCATCTTCATGAGATAACACTTCACTTCCAATCTTGAGTTCTTCTCCTTGTATCTCTTCTACCTCCGGTTCTTTAAACATAACTTCCTTACACATCACTACCTCATCCTCACTTTCATCCTCCTCCTCACAATTCTCTTCGAGACCTATGTCCGTGTCAATTGGATGCTCTTCCACATGAGGCTTCTCACTCACCTTTTTCAAAATTTCAGATAATTGCATTTTTAATTCCAAAAGGCTTCTCTCGAGCTTATCTTGTCTCGTCTCTAAAGCTTCACGAGATGATCTCGCTTCTCTAACTCTTTCATGATCAAGACCACCCCATTCATCACAATGAACTCTTCTCATGGATGGATTCCAAGTATGGTTCTCATAAAGTCTACATGGAGAGTAGCCATTAGATGGGGGATAGTTCATGTTGTTCCGGAGGTCACAATTCCCCCATTTATCTCCATATCTTTAATTTCTACAGTCCTCTTCTTCATTCCCCAATTCGACTTCACCTTTTGATCATGTCTCCACTCTTCTATCCATGGGTAGCTCTCTTCAAATACCGACCGGATTGGCCTCCTCGGTCGTTGACTCTCCAACATCTTTGCTCTCATCTCATCCAATTCCCTTTGGAGATTGTTAAGCCTCTCCGAGTGAGTTCCTCGATGATTCTCCATTTGACACATACAACAGTCCAACAACCTCAAAGTAACAACAAAAACAACTTTAAACAACAAATTTATTCACACAAACAAAAACACAAACACTTAGCATACAAGCTTCACATTTTCCCCAATATATAGCAACCTACTAAATGAATTCCCCGACAACAGTGCCAAAAACATGATGTGCAATAAAAACTCATACAAATTCTCAATGCACACAAGGTTTAATTATCAATCCAGGTCCTTCTTCCCTTCGCCTGCTAGATTACCGGGATAATATAGCAAAGTCTAATAGCTAGGCAAAATAAAATAGTTAAGTGATTTCTATCAAACTAGGCAATCAATTTAAACCTAAGCTAACAACATATAACAAGGCAATGAATTAAACTAAAAATCAACATCCAATCTCAATCAATCAAATCAATTCTCTCCACACTTTGGTAAACCAAGACAAACAAATACTCAAATGAGGTAGATATGATGTTGAAATAAACGTAGATGTAATCCAATTAGGTTAATCATTAATGTAAACACATTTTAATCCCTAGATGGATGATCAATTCGCTCTAATATAGCCAATCCCTTGTCACGGTGAATTGGTCGTTGATGATGTTAGAAACTACAAACAATCACGTTATGAGTTCTTAACTCACTCCTAAAAGCTCGCAAATTATGGACCTACGCACTTCCTCCGCACAGGGATTGGATCGAGATACATATGAAGACATACTATTCACGACACGCCTATCCGCATAATGGCTGCAATGATTGTGTCAATTATCACCTAGATTGGCTCTTACTTACATCTAGATGAATATGAACAAGCTCTAGCATGCTTCACTCACAAAGAGGGAGGTAAACAAAAAATTATCAAACCTAATCTTCATACATCGTTGCTCAAATCAACATCCAAATGGAATTAGAACAACATACCTCTCAATTGTAACAATACAAAGTTGAAATGAAATAAATCCATTACAATTGATAAGTAGAAAATGAAATCTTCCCCAATTGGATTTTCTTGGTCTTGATCTAACCCCAGGTGATCTTCAATTCTTGGGTGAGGTCTGGAAGGAAAAGGAAGAGGGAATCGTAGAGAGAATTTAGGTAATTTCCCTTTAGATTTGACAAATGTTCTCACAATAACTGAATTTCCCCCTTTTATAACGAGTTGGCAGAGCCTCGGATCGCCCGAGATTAGAGAGGATCACCTGAGATGGCTTGAAATTGAGAAACTGCCAAATCAGCCTGATCAGGATCGGTCGAGCCAAATCAGGATCGGTCGAGCCTGCTCTCTGTTCTGCCAGGATGGGTTGAGCCAAATCTGGCCCGGCCGAGCTGAACCTCTGTCTGGCTCAGGATGGGTCGAGCCATTTTGGCCCGACCGAGCCATTCTGGATCCTCACAGCTTTTTCCTCCAAAACTTAGCCGAAAATGCTGTTTTATGCTCAAAACTCAACCTACACCACTCCAAACACAAAAACACGAAAACACAACCAAAGAACAACAAAAACATATGATATGGGAGTAAAATGGACACAAACATGGAATTTCACACATCGAAAAATAGATCATTTTACGCACATATCAATTACACTGGACTGTGTAAGTTCAGCATATGAAGATTAAAGTCCTTTCTTGGACAAAAAGTGATTGTCATCAACAAGTCTATTTGTCCTTTAATATTCTTTATTACAATTACAGGGATAAACTAACTTAAAAGAAACCTATTACAGAACTATTACAAGTCTATACTAGGCTGCTTCAGGTCTTCATGTTCTTCCAATTGACTGGTGCTGAATTTTTTACCTTATTAACTTATCCAAGGAATATAGATGTAAAGGCCGACTAGCTTTTCACTGTCCTTGGGCTTTCGTCTTCTAGCAGTTTTTAGTCTGGGAGGTAGTGCGGGTGGCTTTGCACTTTATGGGAGGGAGAAATCAAATGTCTTCTCTTTTCTTTTCTTCCCAACCCCCTGTTTCTTCTTCATTTTTCAGGATCTCTTTCACGAATTGTGCCTTTGACGGTAGGGAGACGAGGTTGACATGTCACTTTGAGCAGTGAGTTTTGTGGTTTTGTAGAATAGACTACAACGGAAGAAGGTATCTTCTGATATTTACTGCTCCTTCTACAACCTTTTTGCCCTACTGACACTCAAAATTCTGATGACTTTTGCACCTTATATACTTCTTTTCCTCCTCTTTGACCGCTCCCAAAAAGGGTGGTGAGGTTATGTCTGACGGCTTGGGCTCTTTTTCCATTTTGCCAGATCGAATGAGAGGTTTTGGATAAAGACGAAGTATAAACTTGGAAGGAAGCGTTCGACTAAGGAGAAAGGAGAAAAAATGTTTCACAAAGGAAACAGAGGAACCCTATTTATAGCAGAGAAAAGGTCATTTAAAAAGAGTAAATGTACCGTAAGACCTTTTGGTCTCTTGGTTTTTGGCAACGATTGGTATACGTTGCCTCGCGATGCTTGTTTTGAGATTTGACTGGAGCGACGTGGGAAGGGATGCTATCCACGTGTCAAATCCTAATTCATCAATGCAACTGCCTTTCGAACTTCCGAACTCACTAAGATTCAGTTACTAAACTGAGAGTTGGAACTCAGTTTAATTTCGCATCCGTCCTTCAAGAATATTCTAAGTGTTAAAACCAAAACTTGATTTTCTTCAGCAAGTTAGTTCGAAACTTAGTTGAAGTAAGTTTCGACTTCTTTTGATACATCTGCTAGTGATTTCTTCTGCTCTTGACTATGTGAAGATCTTCATAGTGTGTTGCACAAACACCACTTGAAGGAGTGTTCTTCAAAGACTGTATAAGTATGAAGTCTTCATGCTGAGTGACACACCAAGTCTTATAAAACTGAGAGTTTGAACTCAGTTTTAATCAGCAACTGATCTAAAAAATGAGAGCTCGGACAAAATTTTATCCAGCATTCACTCCTCATCAATAAGGATCTCGTCGATCTCCGATAGACCAAGTATGATGCAAAGCTCATTGAATCTGGTCTCTGGGAGTGGTTTGGTGAAGATGTCTACTAGTTTATCTTCAGTTTGGATGTACTCTACGAACACATCTTTCTTTTCGACATGATCTCTGATGAAGTGATGCCTTATGTCGATGTGCTTGGTTCTAGAATGGTGAATTGGGTTCTTTGTGATGCACATTGCATTCCTATTATCACAGTAGATTGGCACACACCCAGTTTCGACTTCATAGTCGAGAAATTGTTGCTTAATCCAAAGCACTTGAACACAGCAGCTTGCGACAACAACATACTCGACTTCGGTTGTAGACGTGGCGACTGAGTGTTGCTTCTTGCTGAACCAACTTACAAGCTTGTGACCTATAAACTGACACGTTCCACTTGTGCTCTTCTTGTTGATTGTGCATCCTCCAAAATCTGAATATGAACAAGCATTTAGAGTAAGCTCGTTAGTTTTTGGATACCAAATACCTAGTGACTCTGTCCCTTTGAGGTATTTGACTATTCTTTTGGTAGCCTCCATGTGTGACTTCTTAGGATTGGCTTGAAACCTCGCACATACTCCAACTGAGTAGGAAATATCTGGTCTACTTGTAGTTAAGTATAGGAGTGACCCAAGATTGATTTGAGCTCTTGGGCTCATCAGAATCCTCAAGGGCTTGGTCTTCTCTGAACAAAACTTGTTGATCAAGTCCTTGGTGTACTTCTTCTGATTTATGAAGATTCCTCATTCGAACTGAATGACTTGAAGACCCAAAAAGTATGTCAGTTTACCCATCATGCTCATCTGGAAGTGGCTTTGCATAAGTTGGGAAAAATTTCGCACATCTTCAAGTTTCTGCATCCGAATATAATATCATCGACGTAGATTTGTACCAGAACGATGTCTGATCCATACTTAATCCTAAACATTGCTTTGTCGATCTTTCTCTTTTAGAAACCATTCTTGAGGAGAAACTTAGACAACGTCTCATTCGAAGCTCTGGGTGCTTGCTTTAATCCATAGAGAGCCTTCCTCGGTTTGTAAACTTTATTTCCTTCTTTAATGTCAGGGAGCTATTCCACATATACTTCTTCTTTGAGCTCCCTATTCAGAAAAGGCACTCTTCACATCCATCTAAAAAACTGTGAAGTTGTTGTGAACGACATAAGCAAGGAATAGTCTAATAGTTTCAAGTCTGGCCACTGGAGCAAAAGTCTCATCGAAGTCAATCCCTTCACATTGAGCATACCCCTTTGAAACTAGCTTTGCTTTATGCCTTACTATATTCCCCATCTCCTCACTCTTATTCTTGAAGACCCGTTTGGTGCCAATAACTGACTAATGATTTGGTCGATCCACCAAGTGCCAAACTTCATTTCTTTTGAACTCAGCAAGCTCCTCTTGTATGGCGTTGATCCATTCAGTTGACTCAAAGCATCTCCGATCTTCGTAGGTTCTGATTCTTGAGAGATAAAACAAGGAAAATGCTCCCTTGTCTCGTGCAAACTGAGTTGGCAACATTATCTAGCACGGCTTCCCCAGGATGGTTTCTTAACCATTTTGGCCTCTAGAGTTGGGTAACTTCAACATGTTGGACGAATGCTCCAGGATAATCAGTACCGTCTGCTCCCGATACTGGGACTTGAACTAAGGTTGATTCCACCATGGCTACACCATCTTGAACAGGAACTCGGTCGTCATCACCTTGACTGGAGTCTCATTCTCCAGTGATGACGTCCACAACCTGCATTCCTTGGCCACCTTGACTCACTGCTAGTTGAGCTTCTTTAGGATGAGCATCTCCATCGTCTGGTATGTCCGTTTGAGTAGGCAACTCTGTTTCAGTTTGGCCTTCAAACTGATCTTTGTCTTGATCTCCTGAAGTTCCCCCTTGATTGATGCCTGTGTTTATCGTTAATGAACCAATGGCCTCAGCAAGGTCAATTACATCACTGGCCTTGTCCTCTGGAGTATTTAAATGATCATTCATAGATCTGGCTTGAGAAACTTTATGTGTATTTTCTTTATCAGAATTGAGTTTCTCACAGCCATTCTTGACCTCATAATCACCAAGTTCCAGGTCCTTTCAAGTCCTACGCACTAAGATAGACTCATAAAAAACAACAGAGCATGTTCCTTCCACAAGTCTGGTGGTCTTGTTGAGTACTTTGTATCCCTTGTATGAAGGGTGTCCATATCCGAGGAACACACCTTCGTCTACTTTGGGATTAAAAGTATTCATCTTAGACTTTCCAATGTTATAGATGTAACATGGAGAACCAAAAGCACGAAGATGAGCTATAGAAGGCTTACGACCATTGAAGACTTCTTACGGGGTTTTGTGATGGCGACTTTTGATAGCATCTCTATTCTGAGTATAACACACCGTCATCAAGGCTTCTCCCCAGTAGCCTTCTCTTAAGTTAGCTTCAGCAAGCATAGTTCTGACTGCATCTTTGAGTGTTCTGTTCCTTCGTTCGGCAAGACCATTCTGCTGGGGCGTCCTTGAAGCTGACTTGTCATGAGCAATGCTAGCATCAGTACAAAAGTCCATCAGCGAACCGTTACAAAACTCAGTCCCGTTGCCAAATATGATTCTTTTCACGGTGACTCCCTTGTTGTTTTGCACTTGAAGGATGAGCTCTGGAAGTTGAATCTTTACTTCATCCTTACTCTTCAGCAGCCTTACTCATGTGTATCTCGAGATGTAATCTACCACAACGAGAGTGAACCTTTTTCCTCTAATGGTAGGCGGCTTGACTGGTCCGAATAGATCTATATGAAGTAGCTCAAGGATCTAGTTGATAAGTTAGTGTTTTTACCAACTTATCTGGTCGTTCTTTGACTGATTGAGTGATGTTCAGACTGTTTTTAGTGTCTTTTTCGTGCATGGATTGGCTTTTGTGCTCGTAATATCATGTTTGGTGAATCATGCAGGTTTTTAGTCAAAAACAGGAAAGAATCGGAAAAGTGCTCGAAGTTCCAGGTCTATGATATGTGCGTAAAATGACCTATTTTCCGATGTGTGCGCGTGCATGTTTCTGTCCATTTTACTCCCATATCATATGTTTTTGTTGTTCTTTTGTTGTGTTTTCATGTTTTGAATGTTGTAGGATATGTTTTTGGCATAAAACAACACTTTTGGATGAGTTTTGGATGAAAATCGCCCGAGCTAGGAGTCAAAGGGAAGCAGGATCGACCGAACGGTGCAGAAAGGGTGCAGGGGGATTTCAGAGACTTCGCTCGGTCGAGCCAAGCCCTGCAAGAAGGTGCTCTGTCGAGCAACCTTTGGCTCAGTCGAGCACTGCTCTTCAGAGAGGTGGCTCGGCCGAGCCAAATCGGGATTTGTCTTGGCGGGATTTTCCAATTTTCCAGCAATCCCGGGCGATCCATTTTTTGCTCGGGCGATATGAGGCCCTGTTTGCTCATTATAAAAGTGGGTATAATAGTTATATTGACAACTTTTGACAACTTTTGTCATATCTAAGGGGAAATTACCTAAATTCTCTCTACGATTCCCATTTCCATCTCTTCCAAAACCTCACCCAAGGTATCAAGGAGCTAAATCATTAATCCTTGGAGGAGAATTGAATATCTAAGGGGGTAGATCAAGACCTAGCAAATCCAATTGGGGAAGATTTCACTTTCTACTTATCAATTGTAATGGATGTATTTGATTTCAACTTTGTATTGTTACAATTTAGAGGTATGTTGCTCTAATTCAATGTGGATGTTGATTTGAACAAGGATGCATCAAGATTAGGTTTGATAATTGTTTGTTTACTTTCCTTTGAGGGATTGAATTGCACTTGAGCTTGTTCCTTATCTCTTAGGTGTAGGTAATAGCCAACTTTTGTGATAGTTGATGTGAACGCTGCAGCCAACACGCGGGCGGAATCGTCGTGAAAAGTGTATATTCTTACGATTTTAGTTCCAATCCCTGTGCGGGGCTAGGTCGTAGGGCAATAATTTACGGTCGATTGGGAGTGATCTAGGGGTTAATAACGTAGTTGTTTGCAATTCCTAGTGCATCTACCGCTAGTTATCCGTAGCAAGTGACTAGCGAATGTAGGGTCGATTGCTCAACCTCCTAGGGATTAAAATGTGTTTACATCAATGATTAACCTAATTGGATTACATCTAGGTTCATTTCAACATCCTATCTACCGCATTTGAGTATTTGCTTGTCTTGGTTTACCAATGTGTGAAGAGAATTGATTGAATGTTGATTGTTGGTTTAATTCATTGTTTGTTATATGTTGTTAGCATAGGTTTAAATTGAATGTCTAGATTGATAGAAATTACTCAACGATTCTATTTTGCCTAACTATTAGACTTTGCTATAGTATCCCGGTAATCTAGCGGGCGAAGGGAAGAACGACCTGGATTGATAATTAAACCTTGAGTGTGCAGTGAGAATTTGTATGAGTTTTTATTGCACATCAAGTTTCTGGCGCTGTTGCCGGAGACTTCATTTAGTAGGTTGCTAGATATTGGGGGAAAAGTGATGCTTGTAGGCTAGGTGTTTGTGTTTTTTCTTGTGTGAATAATTTGTTGTTTGTTTTTTGGTATTTGTTGGTACTTTGAGTTTGTTGGACTTTTGTAGGTGTCTAACATGGAGAATAGAAGAGGAGTTGACAGGGAAAGACTTGAGAATGTGCAAAGGCAAATGGAGGAGATTAGAGCCCTAATGATGCAAAGACAGAGACCGTGGAAGCCTATCCGAGACATGTATGAAGAAACGTTTGAATGTAATAACCAATGGCCGGAAGAGGAAAGAGTTTATCAAATGGTAGATGTTGTTAAGGAATCTCAAGAGAGTGATTTGTGGAGGAGTCAAATAGAGCTCATGCAAGAAAAACTTAATTTGTTGAAAAGATCAAGAAAACTGCATGAAGAAAAGCAAGAGATGGAGGTGAAGAAAGAAGATGAACTGACAAGGGAAAGAGAAGCAATACTTCAAGTTGATGAGGTAAATGAGGATATCAAGGAGCCGATTCAAATCTTTGAATATATGGAGAAGGATGAGAGTGCGATTATTGTGATGAGACCCAAGGGAATTTTTGGAGATGGCAAAGAAGAGGAGGAAATCGAAGAAATCATTAGTGAAGAGATAATGGGTGTTCATCAAGAAGAGCTCGTGAAGGAAGGCACCGAGGAGACAGTGAAGAACATTGAAGGAGGAAGAATTGAGGAGCATTCACTTGAAGAGATTCCAACAATATCGGCATTGGAACATTTCATAGAAGAGGAAGAGCCGAACATAAGCAAAGACTATGAGGATAGGTTTAAGCGGGGAATGTCAACTTGGGAAGTAGAAAAGGTTGAGGAGAGAATGGTGAGTGCATTGGATGAGTGGATCAATGAGTTTCTTGAAGTGGGGATTAGTTTGGAGAATGGCTTGAAGAATACTTCAAAAAATGAGCACTCATTCATGCAATTTGAGTTCGACAAGATAATCAATCCTCCTTGGAGAGATGATAAGGGTGAAAGAAAAATCACCTTGGACATATTGCTCCCAAGTAAATGCAGATTAAGGGAGAAAGGTGTATTAAAAACCCACAAGATTTTTGACAATGGGTGATGTGGTAAGGTCGTCTAGCTACCGACGTTAAGGAAGCGCTTGTTGGGAGGCAACCCAACCAATTTTATTTCTTTTGTTTAATTATTTTTAGTTGCTTTGATTTTGAATAAATGTCTAGTTTGTTTGGTTTTGTGTTTGTAGGGAGTAACTACAAGATCAAGAGGAGTGACGATGCTCCGTCCACCGTTTTTGCAAACTTAGTCTCACTTGACTAAGTTTGGGGGGATGCGCCGGTAGCCGGTGCCTTGGTTCATTCCTCTCCTCTCTTCCTCTATCCTAGTTTGCTTTAGTTTAGTTTAGTTGTTGGATATTGTCCCTTTATTGGATTCGATTCGATTTGGTTGTACCTATATTGATATTCTACTTTGGATTAATGTGTTGGACTATGCTCATCTTGATGATATGTATGGATATTTTCATGGGTTTGAGTTTGTGATTGAATATTGATTTTGATGGTATGTTTGGTGGAGCTAGTGGAAAAATGATTTATTTGTATAGATTTTTGGATAGTGGAATGATGGTGGAAAGAGGTTTTGGAAGTGAATGTGGCTTATGCTTGTTATTGTTTGATATTTGATGATGGATGGAATTATTAATGAGTTGGCATGATTTACTACTTCCTATTATGCATGGTTTGTGGATTGGATTATTGGTTTGGGTTGTATGGTTGAGCTAGTGGATATTTTCTTGTCATTGTTGAAATTTTGTTTGTGGAAAGTTTGGTGGATATGAGAGCTTTATGGGCTTGCTTTATGCTCAATAGTTTGGTGGTGTTTTTGTTGATGTGAGTAGGTACCAATAAGACATTGGAGAGCGGTTCGATCGTGGCAACCGATGGGTAACGCATTCTATCGTTTCTCTTGCCAACTAGCTTTGCATTGCATGTAGATTGTATTTAGGTTGTTGTGTGCTTGTGTGTGTGTGATGAACCCGAGCAAGACTTGAGGTTTGAATCATGATTTACTTGGTGAAGTTGGATGTTAATCTCAACCAATGATAGGGCAGAATCTAGTTTTCGAAGCATGTTTTAAGTTTAACTTTTGAATGCCGAGTTTTGTGTGTGGTTAATGCATAGGACTGGACAAAAAGCTGTGAAGTTTGATCCATGATATTGTCATATCTATATTGTTTGTGAGTGGCAAGATTGAGAGTACGAGATCTAGAACTTGCATCTGTTCTCTATCTATTGGCATGAGTGTGTAACTAGAAAATGGTCTTAGGCCATCGATTCTTAGTCCTAACTTTCACACCGGGAGTATAAGGTGGTTGTTATCATTAATTTGCCTTTCGTATCTTTGACCCCCGTGATTGAGCTTTATTGGTGAATCTTCTTTGATATGATTAGGACCATGTTTGGGGGGTGATCACTGTAATTTCTACAGATTAATTATAGAAATAGTGGCAAATAAATTTATAAACCCTAAAGTTATCGATCCAGGGGAATGAAGCAACGAAAAACCTTAAGTACTAAATCATAAGCTCTCAAAATAATGGTCAGGAAAATCAATTAAAAAGTTTTGGTTGTTTTGAAAATCGCAATACTTGCTAATGAAAATTAAACAGGAAATTAAAAGGCTTTTGGATTCAAATAAGAGGAGCACAGATTCTAGGGATATCTACCTATCAAATATAACATGTATGAATGAATCAATTAATTCCCAATTTTAATTCCTCTTCGTAGTGAAACATCAGAAAAGTATTACGAACTTCTTTGTTGGACAATTCGTAAAGTAGATTAATTAATTAACTATCTCCGCTCGGTCTCAAGATAAATTAACTAACTCCAAAGATCTACAGATTTATTCCTACAATCAATCTCCTTCAGTTACGACAAGAAATCAGATTATATTGTGAAAATCTCTTTCCATTGAAAACTATCACAGTTACATCTCAAGTAATCAACTAGATAATCCTGAGATGTGATCAGCAAATCAAGATTATAAATAAGCACAGATTTCACAAACTACGAAGGGAAAGGGAAAATAATTCAATTAATCAAACATGTATACATTGATAATTCCAAACCCTAGAATCTGAGGAAGAGATTAGTTACACATATTCAGAGTAATATTCATCATAGAAAGATAAAACCTGAATTGCATAAAAACTTGGGTCTGAATGTCTTCCCACAAAAATATGTCTTCACACATAAACCTAAAAACTCTTGGAATCTCTTAAAATTTGAAATCTGGAATGAGGAATGATTGGGAATTCTGAAAAATCGAATTTACAAAATTATATATAGAGGTGGAGGTGTATCAAATCAAATCTAGGGCTAAAGATATGAAAAAAAATCGAATTCAGCCAATTTCCCACGCCAGCAGGTCCACGTCGATCGACGCGGCATCCCCGTCGATCGACGTGGCTTCCGAATTGCCATCGATCGATGCTGATTGGCGTCTGTCGACGCAGCTTCTCGCCCCTTCTGCGTGGTCCCACGGTTTTGGCCATAACTTCCTCTCCCGGACTCCGATTGATCCGATTCCAGTTGCGTTGGAGAGCTAACTCAAAGCTTCATCCATTGCCATGTGCCAATAGCCTGAATTACTCTTGTGGAAGAACTCTTCACTGCTACTCTTACACGTCACTGCTTTCGGAACAATTTTCTCGTGAATTTAGGCTTAAAACCTGCATAAACATCAAAATACACCTAAAACCACCTAATATTGATTCATGCATAAAATATATATATAAACTCAATAAAACTACATAAAATAGTATAAATATAATATACACAAGTGAGTGAAATAATGAGCTTATCAAATCCCCCAAACTTGAACGTTTGATTGTCCTCAATCAATAGGCAAGAAAGAAATCAAAATATCTTGTGGTTAAAGTGCAATTCCTCACAAGATTCATCACAGTCAAGAACTAAGAATCCACTACCCACAAGCAATTTGAAAGAGACAGAAAATTCATCAGCCGTGTAAGAACTCACAGGAAGTGTATCGCTCAACTCTCAAGTGTTTAAGGTAAAGATGAAAGCACTCCACAACATGTATGAAGAAATTTCTGTCATAGGCTTGCAGATTTTCTAATATCTCCACTGCTAGAATGTGCACACAAGTCTAGAATCAAAAAGGACTTTCAAAAGGTTGTAACGTATGCTTTTTCTGATAAGGTAGGGAAATATGGCCAAGTGACTAAATCAATTGAGTTCATGACTCTCAACATCTCCAACCACTATCTATAATCATCCACCTTATCTCCTCATATACATCAACAAACTCAATTTTTTTTTTATAGCTCATTTTGAATCTCTTATGCTCTTTTCGATAATTTTGTATTCCTTTCTTTTCAGAGAGCTTATGAGAATTCTAATTATTTCTTTGAGCTTCTTTTTGCACACATCTTTTCACCACTAATTTATCATTTCTTATCTCCAACTCACTTTCAATCAACCCCACACGTACCACAACTCAAGACACGAGTGAGACAATACTTTTCTTTATCTCATAGACAAGGAAAGAAAAATTGTACAGGCTCAAAGTGGCTAACTAGGGAAAAATTTATTGTGAAGGGACAGTGTTTAGGATATTGGGTTAACAAAGATGGCCTAATATCATTTCCTAAACTTGTGCACACTATGCAGTCTCAACACAGAAAATAGGCAAGTTCTAGAGAAATCAAAACACACATGTGAATCTCACATCAAACGAAATAAGGCTCAAATTCTCACACAAGGATTCAAAAATTTTCTTCCACAGTCAATTTCAAATCAGCTCAATCAGCATGCAAGTATAAGTGTCAAATCAGTCATATCATGCGGTATTCTACATTCATAGGCATCTAACCACAATCTCAATCAATTCAATACTCAACCCTCAATCAATTCTAATCTCACAATCTCGTTCAGGTTATCTCAAAACTCAAAAATTTTCCCCACAAAATAGCATAAAATAGAAAGGTACGAAAGACGTTCATAAAATAGAAAGGTACGAAAAATTAAAGACAGAAAGCAGAATAAATACAAGATAGGACGTTCCATCTCTTGTCCACATCCCCCCAAACTTATTTCCAACTCGAAGAGTGGAATAAGTTTGAAAATTAGACAAAAGAAGGAACGATACCTGGTAGTTGATCTCAGACATCAACTTTTTTATCCCCCGGAGTCTTCAATCACCATCAGGGAGGTCGGGTCCAAGCAGGTCCTTTCGCGACCTCCTTTCCATCTTTGTTCTTGATAACTTGCATCCCCCATTTCTTGGTGTCTTTTTTCAGAAGGACCTTGTGTGTGCAAAATGAGGGGCTGATCCCCTTGATGTCTCTCAGTGTCCCCCCAATGGCGGACTTGTACTTCCGTAGAACTCGTAGTAATTTTTCCAACTTCCCATACCTAAGGTGTGCCAGAAGCATCTTGAGTTCCAGACCAGCGGATCAGAGTTAGATTGCAGCTTTCCCTGATTTGAATCGGTTGACATGGGTGAAACTGTCGCAATCCCTTTTCTACGTCGCGCTGCTTCTGCCGATGAACTCTCCGTGTCTGACTTCCTTCGTGCGTCGATCAACGTGACTGTTGCATCGATTGACGTGGTTCCTGAGGCTGTGTCGATCGATGCATGGTGTGCGTCGATCGACATGGAGGCAGTTCCACGTTTTCCCTTCTTTTTCTGGCTGCGTCTGCTTGGAAATCGCTCCCATTTGTTCTCTTTTTCATGTGTTATTCCCTCGGGTACATCCAGCTCCTTCACCAACTCCATAAGATCATCGTTCGCCTTATCAAAATCTGAAGACAAACACAAAGAGTGTAGTAAGCGGTTCTCCAGAGAGTCCGAATCAGTTTTAAGAGAAGGAAAGGGAGAGGAAATCACCGAATTTGAACAATTGATCATGTGGCACTCTTCCTGGTAGCTCCCTTCATTACGCTTCTGCACTGCTTTGTAGATGGGGAAGGTGACCGACTCATCATTAACTCGGAATGTCAGTTTGCCGTCTCGAATGTCAATCAATGCTCCAGCAGTCTTCAAGAAAGATCTCCCCAAGATAAGCGGGATGTTGTGGTCTTCTTCCATGTCAAGTACCACGAAGTCTGCTGGAATGATGAAGTCTTTCACCTTCATAAGTACGTCTTCCACGATGCCTCTTGGGTAGGACACCGATCTGTCAGCCATCTGTAATGATATGGTCGTTGGTTTGATGCTCCCGATCTCTAGTCGCTTGAAGATTGACAACGGCATTAAGTTGATGGAAGCGTCGGAATCGCAAAGGACCTTCCCAAAGGTCTCTCCTCCAATGACACAGGGGATCGTGAAGGATTCCGGGTCTTCTCTCTTAAGCGGCATCTTCTTCTGAATAATCGCGCTGCATTCCTCGAACAAGTTGACCCTCTCGTGCTCCACGAAGGGTCTTTTCTGAGAGACCATATCCTTCAAAAACTTCATATACCCCGGTATCTCTCGTAATGCCTCAATCAGTGGGATTTTGATGTTTACTTTCTTCATGTTCTCAAGAAAGCGTGCATACTACTCGTTCATCTTTGATTTGGCAAACCGCTGCGGATATGGCAAGGGAGGCTTATACATAGGTGGCTGGACAGGAGTGGGCGTCGATCGATGTGAGGTATTGTCAATCGACGTGGCCTTTGGATTGGCATTGATCGACGACGATCCTCCATCGATCGACGAGGCTGCATCTGCGATAGCTTCTTCGGCCTGCTCGACATCTTCTTCCTCCTTTGAATCAGTCCTTGCTTGCTTTAGCCCTTCATAGGATTTTCCCCCTCTTAGAGTGATGGCATTCACTTGGTTCATCTGACTCTGAACTTTGGGGTTAGCTTGAGTATTGCTAGGCGATTGCTCGGGTTTGTGCTGGGCTTTGAGAGCTTTGGCAATCTGAATGACCTGAGTCTCTATGATCTGTACGTGTTTCTCGACTCGGTCCACCTTGGTTTTTACTCCAGCTATCTCTTGCTTTAGCTTGGCTACCGTATCGGTGGAGCCTTCCATGAATTTAGCCAAAATCTCCTCGAGATTTTGCTTCTTCATCTCCACCACTTCACCATCTTGGACAACAAACCCAGGTGGTGGTTGCTCCGCGACTTGGGGGTTCGTGTAGGAAAATCCAGGATGGTTCCTCGCGTGGTTGTAAGTGTAGGGCTGGTTGTGCTGCTGAATATGCTGCTGAAATCCTCCACGGTAGTTGTTTTGGTAACCACCCATTTGCATGAAATTTACAGCGGCACAATCCCCCTCAGACGGAGCTTACACTGGCTCTACTACATCAACTGTTTTCTCCTGCTTCAGTGCAGCGAAGTCTTCCCTTAGCTTTTTTAGCTCGGTTGCCAAATCAGGTTGTTCGGCAACTTTCTCCACCACTTTCTCGACCGCCATCACAGGCCAAGTTCGACTTTAGGACCACCGTTGAGTGTTGTTGGCCATCTTTTGGAAGAATTCCATGGCCTTCTTTCTACTTTTCATCATGATGGTGTCTCCCAGTGTGGTGTCCACCAACTTGACGGTCTTCTCATTGAGTCCCTCGTAGAATGCTTCTGCCTGTTCACCTGGCAGAAAGCCATGTCCGGGGCATGATCTCAGTAGCTCTTTGAATCGCTCCCATGTCTCACTGAAGCTCTCATCAGGTCTTTGAGCGAATCTGATGATTTCCTTTCTTCTCTGCCTGATGACATTCGGGGGGAAGAAGTTTTCCAGGAACTCATTCCTCAATTCAGTCCATGTGCTAATACTTTCCTTGTCCAGTGCAGTGAACCATGATTGTGCCTTATCCCTCAGAGAGAATGCGAACAGACGCATTCGGATGGCACTCTTGCTGACTCCTCCGATCTTGACAGTGTTGCAGAGCATAAGGAACTTATCCAAATGCGCATAGGGGTCCTCAGTAGGTCTTCCTCCGAATTGATTTTGTTGCACCATCTGCACCAATCCGGTCTTCAGCTCAAAATTGTTGGCATTGATGCCAATCCTGAAGTCTATCTCCCTGAACCGAGGTTTATACCGGTTCTGCATGGCCTCCTCTTCTTCCTCATCGTCAGATTCCTCTGGAGGATCCTGGTTGTCATCCTCTTCATTGTCGGGATTGTCATCAAACAGTGAGTTATGACGAAGATCCCTTCCATTCGAATTATTCCTCACGAGGTCTCTTTCCTGATTGTATTGTTGGATTTGCGCCCTCATAGCTTGGACTTCTTGGAGAAGCACAACCTTCTCCTCTGAAGTTAGCACTAGTGGAGGCGGTGGTACGTTATCTTCCATCATGTGATTACTTGAGCTTTCCTGAGCACGCTTATTCCTTCGGATCTTTCTGCAAGTGGCTTCAATGTCCGGGTAGTAATAAAGCGGGTCCTTTCCTCTAGCTCTTATACTCATGCACTACCTATACAACAAAGGAGGTAGTGAGGTAAGACTGAAAATAAAACGAAACGAACTGAAATAAACAACTAAAATTCTGAAAAAGGAATACAGCGTCGATCGACGAGATGTAGCGTCGATCGACGTGGGAGAAACTATTGCGTCGATCGACGTGGGTGCCACGTCGATCGACGTGAATAACGAAAATACAGAAATTCAGAGAAAAGTACAAAAAATTACAGCCTAAATCAGTATTTCAATCACAGATTTAATAGTAAGATTATTTCTATTCACTCCCCAGCAACGGCGCCAATTTGATCACTGTAATTTCTACAGATTAATTATAGAAATAGTGGCAAATAAATTTATAAACCCTAAAGTTATCGATCCAGGGTAATGAAGCAACGAAAAACCTTAAGTACTAAATCATAAGTTCTCAAAATACTGGTCAGGAAAATCAATTAAAAAGTTTTGGTTGTTTTGAAAATCGCAATACTTGCTAATGAAAATTAAACAGGAAATTAAAAGGCTTTTGGATTCAAATAAGAGGAGCACAGATTCTAGGGATATCTACCTATCAAGTATGACATGTATGAATGAATCGATTAATTCCCAATTTTAATTCCTCTTCGTAGTGAAACATCAGAAAAGTATTACGAACTTCTTTGTTGGACAATTCGTAAAGTAGATTAATTAATTACCTATCTCCGCTCGGTCTCAAGATAAATTAACTAACTCCAAAGATCTACAGATTTATTCCTACAATCAATCTCCTTTAGTTACGACAAGAAATCAGATTATATTGTGAAAATCTCTTTCCATTGAAAACTATCACAGTTACGTCTCAAGTAATCAACTAGATAATCCTAAGATGTGATCAGCAAATCAAGATTATAAATAAGCACAGATTTCACAAACTACGAAGGGAAAGGGAAAATAATTCAATTAATCAAACATGTATACATTGATAATTCGAAACCCTAGAATCTGAGGAAGAGATTAGTTACACATATTCAGAGTAATATTCATCATAGAAAGATAAAACCTGAATTGCTTAAAAACTTGGGTCTGAATGTCTTCCCACAAAAATATGTCTTCACACATAAACCTAAAAACTCTTGGAATCTCTTAAAATCTGAAATCTGGAATGAGGAATGATTGGGAATTCTGAAAAATCGAATTTACAAAGTTATATATAGAGGTGGAGGTTTATCAAATCAAATCTAGGGCTAAAGATATGAAAAAAACTCGAATTCAGCCAATTTCCCGCGCCAGCAGGTCCACGTCGATCGACGCAGCATCCCCGTCGATGGACCTGGCTTCCAAATCGCCGTCGATCGATGCTGATTGGCGTCTGTCGACGCAGCTTCTCGCCCCTTCTGCGTGGTCTCACGGTTTTGGCCATAACTTCCTCTCCCGGACTTCCTCTCCTACACGTCACTACTTTCGGAACGGTTTTTCTCGTGAATTTAGGCCTAAAACCTGCATAAACATCAAAATACACCTAAAACCACCTAATATTGATTCATGCATAAAATATATATTTAAACTCAATAAAACTACTTAAAATAGTATAAATATAATATAGATAAGTAAGTGAAATAATGAGCTTATCAGGGGGGAAAGAGTGTATGAGGGTGAATACGGTGATGAGAGTTGGGTTGGGAATTGATTGGATTTGTATTGATGGGAAATGTTGAGGCTTAAAAGTTATGAAATAAAGGATTGGTTTGAATCTTAGGAATTGTGGCACCAACAAAATTTTTGGTGCAAGTGTTTGAAAAAAAAAAAGAAAAAAAAGGCACCGACAAAATGAATGAATGATGGTGCAATTGAAAAATTATGAAAAAGAAGATTAAAAAAAAAGAAAAAAAAGTGTTGTGAAATGAATAAGCCTCGGGGTTTGAAGTGGTTCAAAGAAAACAAGTTTGGGGGGTTTTGGGAAATTGAGAAGTTTAGTCACTTTAACCCAAAACCACCCACCCTTTAGTTAGCCACATTATAACCTTCGAAAAGACCTTTTTGATTCTAGAAACTAACTCATTATAGTATAGTGGTGAGAATGGATGCAAGCCTAAGGAAATCAAGCTCGATATCTTGTGATTGAGTGAATCTCATTGTCCCTATACACGTGAGGGAGCGCTTTCTTTTCTTGTATCCATTTTTGATGAGTGGTTCGTGTCTTTAGCATTTACTTTATCACAAAATTGGGTGATAATCTCGTTTTATTTGAACATGCTAAGATAATCTTAATGAGCTATGAGGTATTGCACGAGGTAGATTAACGACTTTACTTTGTTTTGATTGAGGACAATCAAAGGTTCAAGTTTGGGGGATTATGATATGTGCGTAAAATGACCTATTTTTTTATGTGTGCGCGTGCATGTTTGTGTCCATTTTACTCCCATATCATATGTTTTTGTTGTTCTTTTGTTGTGTTTTCGTGTTTTTGTGTTTTGAATGTTGTAGGATATGTTTTGGGCATAAAACAACACTTTTGGATGAGTTTTGGATGAAAATCGCCCGAGCTAGGGGTCAAAGGGAAGCAGGATCGACCGAACGGTGCAAAAAGGGTGAAGGGGGATTTCAGAGACTTCGCTCGGCCGAGCCAAACTTGGTTCGGTCGAGCCAAGCCCTGCAGGAAGGTGGCTCGGTCGAGCAACCTTTGGCTCGGTCGATCACTGCTCTTCAGAGAGGTGGCTCGGCCTAGCCGAACCGGGATTTGTCTTGGCGGGATTTTCCATTTTTCAAGCAATCCCGGGCGATCCGAGGCCCTGTTTGCTCATTATAAATGGGGGAAAACAGTTATTTTGACAACTTTTGACAACTTTTATCATATCTAAGGTGAAATTAACTAAATTCTCTCTATGATTCCCATTTTCATCTCTTCCAAAACCTCACCCAAGGTATCAATGAGCTAAATCATCAATCCTTGGAGGAGAATTGAATATCTAAGGGGGTAGATCAAGACCTATATTTCACTTTCTACTTATCAATTGTAATGGATGTATTTGATTTCAACTTTGTATTGTTACAATTGAGAGGTATGTTGCTCTAATTCATTGTGGATGTTGATTTGAACAAGGATGCATGAAGATTAGATTTGATAATTGTTTGTTTACTTTCCTTTGAGGGATTGAATTGCACTTGAGCTTGTTCCTTATCTCTTAGGTGTAGGTAATAGCCAGCTTTTGAGATAGTTGATGTGAACGCTGCAGCCAACACGCGTGCAGAATCGTCGTGAAAAGTGTATATTCTTACGATTTTAGTTCCAATCCCTGTGCGGGGCTAGGTCGTAGGGCGATAATTGACGGTCGATTGGGAGTGATCTAGGGGTTAATAACGTAGTTGTTTGTAATTCCTAGTGTCATATACCGCTAGTTATCCGTAGCAAGTTACTAGCAAATGTAGGGTCGATTGCTCAACCTCCTAGGGATTAAAATGTGTTTACATCAATGATTAACCTAATAGGATTACATCTACGTTCATTTCAATATCCTATCTACCGCATTTGAGTATTTGCTTGTCTTAGTTTACCAATGTGTGGAGAGAATTGATTGAATGTTGATTGCTGGTTTAATTCATTGTTTGTTATATGTTGTTAGCATAGGTTTAAATTGAATGTCTTGATTGATAGAAATTATTCAACGATTCTATTTTGCCTAGCTATTAGACTTTGCTATACTATCCCAGGAATCTAGCGGGCGAAGGGAAGAAGGACCTAGATTGATAATTAAACATTGAGTGTGCATTAAGAATTTGTATGAGTTTTTATTGCGCATCAGTCTACGTCGATCGACGCCAGGGCACGTTGATCGTCGCAGATATCTGGATGGATCGATCGACGAGAGGAAGGAGAGATCGACGAAATCAAAGTTCACGTCGATCGACACAAGGTGTGCGTCGATCGACGAGGGTGTTTCAAGAGCGTCGATCGACGCAAGATAGAGACATATCTAATCCTAGATGTTGTTTGATAAATCTTTCATTATCATAAATAGCTATGTAAAATTCGAATTTAGGGGTTGAAATCAATATAGCAATTAAGAGATTTTAGAGTTGAAGAATTTAGAGATTTCCAAGAGTTTTAGAGTTTATATTTGAAGACAGAATTTTGTGGGAAGACATTCAGACCCAACTTTTTATGCAATTCAGGTTTTATTTTTCTATGATGAATATTACTATGAATATGTGTAGCTAAATCTCTCTTCAGATTCTAGGGTTTCGAATTATCATTGTATGCATGTTTGATTAATTGAATTATTTTCCCTTTCCCTTCGTAGTTTGTGAAATCTGTGTTTATTCATAATCTTGAGTTTGCTGGCCACATCTTAGGATTAATTAGTTGAATACTTGAGACGTAACTGTAATGGTTTTCAATGGAAAGAGATTTTCACAATATAATTTGATTTCTTGTCGTAACTGAAGGAGATAAATTATAGGAATAGATCCGTAGAATTATGGAGTTAATTAATTCATCTTGAGACCGAGCGGAGATAGGTAATTAATTAATCTACTTTATGAATTGTCCAACAAAGAAGTTCATAATACTTTTTCTGACGTTTCACTACGAAGAGGAATTAAATTGGGAATTAATCAATTCATTCATCCATGTCATACTTGATAAGTAGATATCCCTGGAATCTGTACTTCTCATAATCGTTTCATCAAAAGTATTTTATTTTTCTGTTTGATTTTAATTTGCAAGCATTACGATTTTTGAAATAAACAAAACCTAAAATTTGATTTTTCCTAACTAGTATTTTGAGAACTTCTGATTTAGTACTTAAGGTCTTTCGTTACTTCTTTCCCCTGGGATTCGATAATTTTATATGCCACTATATTATTAGCTTTGCTAAGTCACTGTTAAATAATTTTAGTGATCAAATTTTGGCGCCGTTGTCGGGGAATGAATAGAAATAATCTTACCATTAATTATGCGATCGACATACTGATTTAGGCTGTAATTTTTGTACTTTTATTTGAATTTTCGTACTTTCGTTGTTTGCATCGATCGATGTGACACCCACGTCGATCGACGCAGTTATCACTTCCACATCGATTGACGCTAATAGCCGTCGATCGAAGCCCGTTGTTTTTTCTCAGAATTTCAGCTTTTCAAATTCAACTTGTTTGGTTTTATTTTCAGTCTTACCTCACTACCTCCTTTGCTGTACAGGTAGTGCATGAGTACGAGAGCTAAAGGAAAGGACCCGCTCTATTATTACCCGGACATTGAAGCCACTTGCAGAAAGATCCGAAGGAATAAGCGTGCTCAGGAAAGCTCGAGTAATCAAGCGATGGACGATAACGTACCACCGCTAATTGTTCAACCACCTCCACCAATGCTAACTGCAGAAGAGCAAGTTGTGCTTCTCCAAGAAGTCCAAGCCATGAGGGCACAACTCCAACAACTAAATCTGGAAAGAGACCTCGAGAGGAACAATCAAAATAATAGGGATCTTCGCCGCAACCCACTGTTTGAGGACAATCCCGATAATGAAGAGGATGACAACCAAAATCTGACGATGAGGAAGAAGAGGAGGCTATGCAGAACTGATATAAACCCCGGTTCAGGGAGACAGACTTCAGAGTTGGCATCAATGCCAACAACTTTGAGCTGAAGACCGGGTTGGTACAGATGGTGCATCAAAATCAATTTGGAGGAAGAGCTACTGAGGATCCATATGCACATCTGGATAAGTTTCTTATGCTCTGCAATACTGTCAAAATCGGAGGAGTCAGCAAGAGTGCCATCTGAATGCGTCTGTTCGCATTCTCTTTGAGGGATAAGGCACAGTCTTGGTTCACTGCACTAGACAAAGAAAGTATTAGTACATGGACTGAACTGCGGAATGAATTCCTGGAAAACTTCTTCCCTCCAAACGTCATCAGGCAGAGAAGGAAGGAAATCATCAGATTTGCTCAAAGACCCGATGAGAGTTTCAGTGAGACATGAGAGCGGTTCAAAGAGCTACTGAGATCTTGCCCCGGACATAGCTTTCCACCAGAAGAACAGGCAGAAGCATTCTACGAGGGACTCAATGATAACCTCGTCAAGTTGGTGGACACCACACTAGGAGACACCATCATGACGAAAAGCGGAAAGAAGGCCATGGAATTCTTCCAGAAGATGGCCAACAACACTCAACGGTGGTCCTCAAGTCGAACTCGGCCTGTGAAAGCGGTCGAGAAAGTGGTGGAAAAAATTGTCGAACAACCTGATTTGGCAACCGAATTGAAAAAGCTAAAGGAAGAGTTCTCTGCACTGAAGCAAGAGAAAAAAGTTGCTGTAGTAGAGACAGTGCAAGCTCCACCTGAGGGGGATGGTGCCGAGGTAAACTTCATCCAAAGGGGTGGTTATCAAAATAACTACCGAGGAGGATATCAGCAACACAATCTACAACATAACCAGCCCTATACTTATAATCACGCGAGGAATCACCCTGGATTTTCCTACGCGAACCCTCAAGCCACGGAGCAGCCACCACCGGGATTTGCCGTACAAGATGGAGCAGTAGTGGAGAAGAAGAAGCTTAATCTCGAGGAGATTCTGGCCAAATTCATGCAAGGCTCCACTGATAAGGTAGCCAAGCTGGAGCAAGAAATCTCGGGCATGAACACTAAGGTTGATCAGGTGCAGAAGCATGTGCAGATTATAGAAAACCAGGTCAGCCAGATTGCCGATGCCCTCGAAGCTCAACACAAGCCTGGACAACTCCCGAGCAACACTCAGGTCAACCCCAAGAATCAAAATCAGAGGAACCAAGTGAATGCCATAACTCTGAGAGGGGGAAAATCATATGAAGGGCCAAAGCAGGCGGGGACAGATAATCAGGAGGACGAAGAAGCCGAACAGGATGAAGAAGCCATCGCAGACGCAACTCCGTCAATCAATGCTGCATCTCCATCGATCGACGCAGCACCGAAGGCCACGTCGACCGACGTGGATCCACGTCGATCGACGTTCGCTCCGATTCCGCCACTGAAGAAACCTCCTCTGCCATATCCGCAGTGGTTTGCCAAGACAAAGATGAACGATAGGTATGCATGCTTCTTGGAAACTATGAAGAAAGTGCATATCAACATTCCATTGGTCGAAGCCCTGCAAGAAATGCTCGGAAATATCAAGTTTCTGAAAGACATGGTCTCTCAGAAAATACCCTTCTTGGAGCATGAGACGGTCAACCTGTTCGAAGAATGCAGCGCCATAATTCAAAAGAAGATGCCAATCAAAAGGGAGGACCCGGGCTCCTTCACAACCTCTTGCATCATCGGAGGGGAGACCTTCGGGAAAGTTCTCTGTGATTCAGGTGCATCAATAAACCTGATGCCGCTGTCAATTTTCAAGCGGTTGAAGATCAGAAACATTAAGCCCACGACAATCTCACTTCAGATGGTTGACCGATCGGTGTCTTACCCGAGAGGCATCGTGGAAGATGTGCTGGTGAAGGTAAAAGATTTCATCATTCCAGCCAATTTCGTGGTGCTCGACATGGAAGAAGATCAGAGTATTCCTCTGATCCTTGGAAGACCATTTTTGAAGACCGGAGGGGCATTGATTGACATTCGAGAAACAAACTGACACTCCAGATTAACAACGAGTCAGTCACATTCTCGATCTATAAAGCAATGCAGAAGCACAATGATGGAAGCTACGAGGAGGAATGTCATATGATCGGCTGCTTCAACCCGATAATGTATTCTCCCTTCGCTTCCCTCAGAAGCGAGCCGGACTTTCTGGAGAACTGCCTGCAACACTCGTTGTTCTCGTCGACAAATCTGGACGAGGCAGATGAGGAGATCTTGGATCTGGTCATGGAGCTGGATGTGCTCCAGGAGATAACTTGGGAAAAAGAAACCAAAAGAGAAACACTGCCTAGCCGTTACTGCCGGAACAAACTGGAAAGCGATGGGGGAAAGCACACGTCGATCGATGCCAGTGGCTCGTCGATCGACGCCACTGCAAAGTCCATATTGATCGACATGACACCTTCGTCGATCGAGCAGACCCGAGAAAGCCGTCATCCAGCTCTGATCCACCAATTCTAGAACTCAAGACGCTTCCGACACATCTCAGGTATTCATTTCTGGGTTCTAATGACACTTACCCTGTTATTGTTTCTGCCCATCTTACACAAAGGGAGTAAGATAAACTACTGCGAGTTCTACGGAAATACAAGTCCGCCATCGAATGGACTTTGGGGATATCAAGGGGATCCGCCCTTCGCTTTTCATGCATAAGATCATCCTTGAAGAGGATGCCACACCGAAGAGACAAGCACAACAACGACTTAATCCCATAATGCAAGAAGCCGTAAAGAAGGAGGTTCTCAAAATCCTAGACCATGGCATGATATATCCAATTTTCGACAGCAAGTTGGTGAGCCCTACACAAGTAGTGGCCAATAAAGGGGGGATGCAGATAGTAAAGAATGATAGTGGAGAGGAAGTTGCGACAAGACCGATCACGGGATGGCAATTTTGCATTGACTATCGAGCCTTAAACACCGCCACTTGCAAGGATCATTTTCCTCTTCCCTTCATTGATCAAATACTTGATAGATTATCCGGTCACCCTTTTTATTGTTTTCTTGATGGTTACTCAGGGTACAACCAGATAGCTGTGGCACCAGAAGACCAGCACAAGACTGCATTCACCTGCCCATACGGAGTGTTTGCCTACCGACGGATGCCCTTTGGATTATGCAATGCACCGGCAACCTTCTAGAGATGCATGATGGAAATCTTCCATGACTTGATCGAAGATGTCATGGAGGTATTTATGGATGATTTCTCAGTTTTCGGTAGCTCATTTGATATTTGTTTCCAGTATCTAGCTACTGTACTTGAGAGATGCACCGAGACAAACCTATGCCTCAATTGGGAGAAATGCCACTTCATGGTGCGAGAGGGAATTGTGTTGGGCCATCGAATATTAGCTGAAGGACTAGAAGTAGACTGAGCCAAAGTGATAGCCATTGAAAAGATGCCACCACCAACAAGTGTCAAAGCAGTCCGAAGTTTTCTAGGCCACGCCGGATTCTATAGGAGGTTCATCAAAGACTTCTCAAAGGTATCTCGGCCCTTGTGCAACCTGCTGGAGAAGGATGTCTCCTTCGTTTTTGATGACGAGTGCTTGAAGGCCTTTGAGAGACTGAAAGAGGCACTAGTGACTGCGCCGGTCTTGACTTCGCCAAATTGGGATGAGCCATTCACATTGATGTGCGATGCCAGTGACTACGCTGTTGGGGCAGTCTTGGGTCAGCTGAAAGGAAGACTCTTCCATGTGATTCATTACGCCAGCAAGAGCATGAATCCGGCTCAATGCAACTACACCACTACGGAGTAAGAAATGCTCGCGGTTGTGTATGCTTTTGACAAGTTCCGGTCTTATCTGATAGGTTCGAAGATGATTGTCTACACTAACCATGCAGCCATCAGATATCTGTTTGCGAAGCAAGATGCCAAGCCTAGATTGATCCGGTGGATATTGTTGCTGCAAGAGTTTGATTTGGAGATCAAGGACATAAAATGGAGTGAGAATGTGATCGCCGACCATTTATCACGACTCAAGCCACCAGTCGAAGGGGATGACCCACAATTGAGGACCGAGAGACGTTCTCCGATGAACAGATCTATGCTCTTAGGGATTTGAAAGAGACATATGAGTCCAAAACACCCTTGTATGCGGATTTCGCCAACTGCTTGGTCGGCAGCATACTTCCTCCGGACTCTTCTCCATATGCGAAGAAGAAGTTTCTGCACGACGTTAGATTCTATTATTGGGAGGATCCATACCTTTGGCGTAGATGTGCTGATGGACTCATTCGTCGTTGTGTGCCCCAGTCCGAGTGGCAACAAATCTTCGAAGCCTGCCATTCATCTCCTAGTGGCTGTCATCATTCAGCTAACCGGACGACATTCAAAATCCTTGCAAGCAGATTCTATTGGCCATCTATCTACGAGATCTGCCGTGGATGGATTACGAGTTGTGACCGCTGCCAGAGGACCGACAACATCTTGCGGAAGGATGAGATGCCACAGATTCCGGTTATTGAAGTCGAAATCTTTGATGTTTGGGGGATCGACTTCATGGGACCTTTTCCGCCATCCCAAGGGTTCTCATATATTCTACTGGCAGTGGACTACGTGTCATAATGGGTTGAAGCCGTACCAACGGTCACCAACGACTCCAAAGCTATCATCAAATTCCTGCAAAAGCTCATGACGAGATTTGGAACGCCACGAGCCTTGGTAAGCGATGGGGGATCCCATTTTTGTAACAAATGGCTTGCTTCTCCTCTTGCTAGGTACGGAGTCAAGCACCACGTTACCACCCCCTATCACCCTTAAGGGAACGGGCTGACGGAGCTGTCTAACCTTGAAATCAAGCAAATTTTGGAGAAATCGGTGAAGCAAAGAAAGGATTGGGCGGCAATACTTGATGAGGCATTATGGGCATACCGCACCGCCTACAAAACACCTATTGGGACGTCACCATATCAGCTAATTTTCGGGAAGTCCTGTCACCTGCCCGTTGCGATGGAGCACAAGGCTTGGAGAGCAGTGAAAGAATTGAATCTGGATTGGAAGACGGCTGCAGAAGAGCGAGCCATGGCATTGAACGAGCTGGAAGACTTTAGGGATGAAGCCTACGAGAACAATGTCATTTACAAAACACGAGCAAAGAGGTTTCACGACAAGGGGATTTGCTCACATGTGTTTCAGTCAGGTGACAAAGTCCTCTTCAAATCCCGTGTTTGCTTCATGCCCGAAAAATTACAGTCAAAGTGGGCTGGACCATACACCATAATCTGTCAATTTTTGAACGGTGTAGTCAAACTGGCTGGCCAAGATGGGAAGAACTTCAAAGTGAACGGGCATAACCTTAAACCGTACTACACCCCACTTCAAGTCGGAGCGGTGGAGAAGTACTACTTGAATCGCCCATGAAAGTACAGGTATTGTCGAGCTAGCAACATGAAACCAAGCACTGGTTGGGAGGTAATCCAACAATTTACTACTTTCTTTACTTCCGTTATTTTAATTCAATCTAGTTGAGTCATTAGGATTTAGTATTTTCAGTAAATTTTTCGAATTTTTTTCAAGTCCAGTGCTCTGTCGGGGCCACGTCGATCGCTGCCACTTGGCATCGATCAACGTGTGTTTCTTGGCCATATCGATCGAAGTTCTTCTACATCGATCGACGAAAGTTTTTTGTCCACGTCGATTAATGAGAGGCCTTCATCGATCAACGCGAGCATTTCTGAGGCACGAACAGAGACGGGTTTTAAACCCATTTCACCTCATTTTTTCTCACAACACACAAACGCACGACACTCTCTCTCTCTCAAACACCCACCTCGAAAATTTTCTCCAAAAACTCGCCGCTACAATCAAAGGTACGTATCCTAGACACCTCCTCTTCGATTACTTCATGTGTTTTGAATGATTTGAGCATGATATTGATGAAAATTGAACTTTGGAGCCCTAGTCTCAATTTTGCTTTTTTGTCGATTTCGTTGCAACTCATCATGATTATTCGATATGGGTAGTTGTTCTAGTCGATATACTTGATTTTGGTGAATGTGTAGCATTAGATTTGATTGAATATAACTCTTGCTTATTTGGGGATAATTTTAATTGGGGGGTGATTTTCTATGCCTGCCATTTTGGGGTGAAATTCTCTCGATTAAGGATGGAATATGCTAGGATGGGGTACAAATTGCATGAATGTCGAACCAATTTTGCTTGGGTAGATGCATTTTGTGGATAATTGCATATTTTTGTTGTAGTAATGTGTGGGAATTTTTGTGAAGTACCGTGATGAGTATTGACATTTTTCCTACTACCCTTGCAGTTCATTATGGACTTTCGACCCACCTTTGCCAACCGGGCTACAGAGAAACGATACAGAAATTTCACAAGCTCCGAGCTCACAGTCTGGCAGACACTTTCGCATGCCCTAAGACGATGAACAGGCTGGGGATTCGAGCTGATGTGGAGGCCCTATTGGAGAAAGTCAATTGGAGTGCATGGATGATAGCGCGGTGGCCGACATATCCATCGCTTGTGCTAGAATTTCTTGCATCACTTCATGCCTACGAGGTTCAACCGGAGTCGGAGCTTACCACCATCTCCTTCCAACTTCTGAATGAATACTATGAGATGCCGAGGGATGTGCTTGAAGGCATTTGGGGAGTCCAAAAAGAGGGGGGATGGTTTTCTTCCCTCGAGTTTTGACATTGCCCGATTTTGGAGCCAAATTGCAGCTAAAGCAATGGAGGATTTACAAGAGTTCGACTCGGGAAATTTGAAAGCATCTTCCATCGACAACCCTGTGTTCCGCTATCTTCAGAGGTGCATGGGGGTGTCTATCACCGGCCGACATGAAAGCGCCAAGGGGAGAGTGGGGGAGCTGTACGCCATCTACTGCATGCTAACAGGAGAACAGTTTAGCTTCGCGGCGTTGGTCATGGACCACTGGAGGCATCAGATCAAGGCCTTCAAGGGCAACATTTGGAGCGGGGGATTGATTACCCCGATTGCGGAGCACGTGGGGATCGACTTGACCGACATTGCTGTTATCGAGGATAACAGTCGAGGACTTGGCACCAGGCATCTGATTCGGATGTTGATGCTTTCACCCCGGGAGGCAGGATGGTCTTTGCGGATGTCCAATAGGGACAGGTTCCCACTTCCACAGAGGGAGCTCACACACGTCACAGATTATCACTACCGTGATAACTGGTTGATGAGCACACCCACCCACATGCGGCTCATGGTTGGATCACGCAGAGGACCCGGCACCTCCAGACTTTGTCACCGACCGCTGACCCAGCCGGACCAGCGACCACTGCGGACCCCCCTAGAAGAGCACGAGGATGAGGAGCGCGATGGAGGTGGAGAGGAGATTCCGGACTGGACCGGTGGACCTTCGTTCAGTCACTTTGGGGGAGAGTCTTCATCTTCCGGGGTGGATCTGGCGACAATCTATCAGTTCATGCAGCAGCAAGCTGCTTTGCATACGGAGGAGCACACCCGGCAGGCAGAGTTTCGCCAGCACGTGACCATGAGGCTCAAAACCCTCGACATGCAGATGCATCGCCTCCTCCTGAACACCCAGCCTGACTCAGTCTACCTCCGCCGCCAGCGTGAGCGCCAGGATCGCCGGCAGAGACTTCCCGTGTGGCCATCTCCTAATGTAGAGATGGAGGATCCTCCGGAGGAGGAATGAGGTACCGTTTCATTTTTCCTATCTAACTTTCAAACTTGTCCACTCCTTCGAGTGAAACATGTTTTAGGGGATGAGGATCGGAAAAGGGAAACATTTGTTTTATTTTATTTTATTTTATTTTCGATTTTTTCTTTTGTTTTTGTTTTTTTTTTTTCTGAACTATCACCATCCTTGTTCTTTTGCTTCAATGTGAATAATTTCTCTCTGCAATGCTTTTAACTCAAATTAGTATTTTGAACTCTTGATTTGTGGTACTAGTTTTGAATTGAATAGTCTTGAGCATTGTTTTAGGAGCATTTGAACATATGGCAGTCGGAACTACTTTTGATTATGTTGGTGTTGAGAATGATGATTTGTCTTTCCTTGAATAAGAATTGTTGATTGATAATTGAGATATTTGCCGATTGAGAATGATAATCTGTGTGATAGAGTAGCCGATGATAGGAGCTGTTTTGCTTGATAAGTTGATCTTTGAAATATAATTTTTTGCATGATAACTGTTCAAAATTGGGTAATTATTGAGGAGTAACAAAAATTTTAACCTTGTGTGAAATTTGAGCCATCTTCTCGTTTGATGAGTGACAAGGTTATTAGACTTACTTCCTAGAATTTGACCAATTTCTCTCTTAAGATTGCATTAAGTGTGGTAATAGGGTGAAAATGATTTTAGGCATGTTCTTTCATAGCCCATCTCTCATACACTAACCTTTAATTTCCACTTGTAGCCCCTTTGAGCCTTGAATAAATATTTCTTTGATTAGAAGGGTTGATGAATTAGAGGATTGTGATTTATCGGATGGTGTGAATTGTGGGATTGTGATATGAGGCCGTGTGCAAAAATAGGGTCCCATGGGTAAAGTAAGAAAAGTGAGCATTGGTGAAAAAGAAAGAATAGAGAAGAGAAAAATGAGAAAAACTCATATGTTGTAGTTCACAAAAGTTTGAAACTTTTGCTAAGGGACCCTGAAAATTATGAAAAGGAAGGAACAAGATTGTGCCAGAAAAAAAAGTACGTGGTTATGATATGCTGAGGCCTTTGGGTTTAATTGCAATATTTTGAGTCACTTAGCCAAAAATATCCCACCTTTTAGGTAAGCCACATTACAACCAAATTAAGACCTTTCTGATTCCCTAAAAAGCCACACTAACAAGCAGTGGAGAGGTGAGAAATTTGTCAAACCTATGGTGAGGTAAGCTAAAACCTTGAATGAGTGAGTCACAAACCCTTTACTTGATTGAGCGATGGGTGCAAACACTACCCGGTGAGGTTCCTCCTTAATAATTTAACAATGAGAATTTGTTTGGATTGCATGATTTATGTGAATAAGTGATACTTAGATTGCAAAAGAAGCTTGTGAGGCATTGCACACTTGTATTTGCATTTGATTCGATTTCTTTTCTGTGAATTGATCGAGGACGATCAATGGTTTAATTTTGGGGGAGTTGATAAGTTAGTGTTTTTACCAACTTATCTAGTCGTTCTTTGACTGATTGAGTGATGTTCAGACTGTTTTTAGTGTCTTTTTCGTGCATGGATTGGCTTTTGTGCTCGTAATATCGTGTTTGGTGAATCATGCAGGTTTTTAGTCAAAAATAGGAAAGAATCGGAAAAGTGCTCGAAGTTCCAGGTCTACGTCGATCGACGCCAGGGCACGTCGATCATCATAGACATGTGGATGGATCGATCGACGAGAGGAAGGAGAGATCGACGGAAGCAAAGTTCACATCGATCGATGCAAGGTGTGCGTCGATCGACGAGGGTGTTTCAAGAGCATCGATCTACGCTGATCTCCAATGATCGACACGACTGCGGGATTTCCTAATCTGAACTTGATTTGAAGATAGAGACATATCTAATCCTAGATGTTGTTTGATACATCTTTCATTATTATAAATAGCCATGTAAAATTCGAATTTAGGGGTGGAAATCAATATAGCAATTAAGAGATTTTAGAGTTGAAGAATTTAGAGATTTCCAAGAGTTTTAGAGTTTATGTTTGAAGACATAATTTTGTGGGAAGACATTCAGACCCAAGTTTTATGCAATTCAGGTTTTATTTTTTTATGATGACTATTAATATGAATATGTGTAGCTAAATCTCTCTTCAGATTCTAGGGTTTCGAATTATCATTGTATGCATGTTTGATTAATTGAATTATTTTCCCTTTCCCTTCTTAGTTTGTGAAATATGTGTTTATTCATAATCTTGAGCTTGCTGGCCACATCTTAGGATTAATTAGTTGAATACTTGAAACGTAACTGTAATGGTTTTCAATGGAAACAAATTTTCACAATATAATTTGATTTCTTGTCGTAACTGAAGGAGATAAATTATAGGAATAGATCCGTAGAATTATGGAGTTAATTAATTCATCTTGAGACCGAGCAGAGATAGGTAATTAATTAATCTACTTTATGAATTGTCCAACAAAGAAGTTCATAATACTTTTTCTGATGTTTCACTACGAAGAGGAATTAAATTGGGAATTAATCAATTCATTCATCCATGTCATACTTGATAAGTAGATATCCCTGGAATTTGTACTTCTCATAATCGTTTCATCAAAAGTATTTAATTTTTCTGTTTGATTTTAATTTGCAAGCATTACGATTTTTGAAATAAACAAAACCTAAAATTTGATTTTTCCTAACCAATATTTTGAGAACTTCTGATTTGGTACTTAAGGTCTTTTGTTACTTCTTTCCCCTGGGATTCGATAATTTTATTTGCCACTATATTATTAGCTTTGCTAAGTCATTGTTAAATAATTTTAGTTATCACCAGTCTATGCTTGTTGTGTTGGTTTGGTTCTTGAATGAAGCTCTGGTTTGCTTTCCCATCTTGCACGTTCTGCATACGCCTTTTTCCTTATTGAAACTTACTTGTGGTAGGCATTCCACAAGCTTGTGTTTGGCTAAGTGTCTGATAGATTGGGAATTCAGGTGGCTAAGCCTCTTATGCCATAGCCAATTGACTCCTTCTTGGGATGATCTTAGCGACAAGGCACGTGTCAGGCTTCCCGCTCTCCCAATCCACAAAATAGAGACTACCCTTCTTTAGACCTTTAAGCACAGCCTTCTTGGAGTCTTTGTTGTTTATCAAGCATTCTTGTTTGGTAAAATCACCTCATACCCAGATTGGATAAGCAAACTGACACTCAGTAGGTTGTAGTTGAGGTTGGTGACTAAGAATACGTTGTTGATGGTGATTCCATTACATTCTAAGCATCCTTTGCCGATTACTTTTCTTTTTGAGTAATCTCCAAAACTGACTAGTGGTCCTCTTGACATCTTTAGTTTGGAAAGGGGATTTCTTTCACCGTTCATGTGGGCTGAACATCCACTGTCCAAAATCCATGCTCTATTCTTCTTTTTGAGCTGACCTAGGGGACCTTGTACTTGCAAAATATATAAGGTTAGACTAAAGTTACCCGTGTTTCTGCGGGTCATGCAGGGTTAGTCTTATGGATCTAACCTTTGGGAATCCATACTTGATTCACCTTAAATCTAGGAGTCACAACTTCTTCTCCTTTTATCTTCCTCTTCAGATAATTAATGTTGTTTCTATGCATGTTTGAAGGAATGGAGTGGATGTGTGAAACTTTGCCAAAAACTGAGTTTCTTGAAACCGAATTTCTAGGAACTGACTTCACAGAAACTGACTTTCTTGAAACTAAGTTTTGATTGGGTTCTTGGAAACCTAGTCCGAGGTGTACAGTCTTCCTAGTCCTAAAGATAGAGAAATGATTGAACTCAGACCTCATTTAGGTGTCCTTATACTGATAAGTTCTCTTCTCATACGAATTATGAGTAAGGAACCTCGGATTTCTAGAATTCAAAAATGAAACTGACTTTCTATAAAGTTCAATTTTAGCTGCTGAGGTGGGTTTCCTTGAATTAGGAACATTCTGCTTCACCCACTTCCTAGGCTTAGTGGGCTTCATATCATGTTTGTTTGACTTATACGTGAAAACCTGTTTAAGCTTGGGTACTGCAGTCAGTTTCGAAACTGACTTTCCCCTTTTATCCTGATTGGCCACTAAGGAATCTTTGTCCATGCTGTCTACTCCTCTACGTAACAGCTTGACTTTTAAACTAGAATCCTTCATAAAATTATGATTAGAAATATTTCTATTTTCAGAAGTTGATGCATGATTGCTCAAATTATTTTCTGAAAAGCCTAGTCTTGACTTGTCAGATGGATCTCTTTGTAAACTTGGAGCTTCTGAAACTTTGCTAGCACTAGAATAAAGTGAACAGATAAGCTTTTGATCACTAGCAATTTTCAGTTTTTGAGATTCACATTCTTCAAAAATAGATTTAAAAGATTCAAGTAAAGTAGTATGGTCTTATCTAAGTTTGGCAAGCTCAACACTTACTGACTTTGATCCTTGGATCTCCTCAATCAGTTTTGAAACTTTTAGTTTCAGTGAAGCATTTTCGTCGGCCAAAACTTTTTTTAATTCATAAAATTTTGAAAATTCTCTATTTAAAGTTTTGAGGGTAACATCCTCTGAATCTGAGCAATAAGATTCAAAGTCCTCTTCAATGCATGCTACCGGAACATAAACTGAGTTAGAAATGTGTACCAGGATTTGCGACTCAGCTTCAGTTTCTTCCTCTTCTCCAAGCTTGACCATCAGCACCAGTAAAGCTTCTTCCACGGGTTCATCATCTGAAGTGTAGTAGCCATCATCATTATCTGAGAGGTCTGGCACCTCAGTTCTGGAAAGCATGGCCTTCGCAACTGCTCTGGAAGATTTCTTCTCGAATACCCTCTTTAAGTGTTCACTTTCCTCCTTGGAAACCAGCGGGCACTCATACTTGAGGTGATCTGGAGAGTAGCATTCAAAATATGTTTTAGGGGGTCTCTCGATGAAATTTAGTTCACTGGGTTGTGAACCTTCTTGGCTTTGGCTCTCTCAAGAAGTCTCATCAGCTTCCTCATTTGCTCCTCAATCTCTTCGATTGCTCTATTTTCCTCCTTCTTCTAGTAGGAAGGTGCTGGTGTTGACTTTGATATAGACGTCTGTCCAGAAGATCTGTCAGCTTGGTAATGCTTTTAAGGCCTTTTATTGAACTCCCTTTTTGTGAAAAAGACATCATCTTCCTCTGGATGCGTGCTCACATTCCACACTATTTCATTCCTGATCGCCATTTGTATGTCCCACTTCATGGGCTTGTAGATGGGCGAACACGTCCTTGGTCATCATCTTGGAGAGATCCTTCTCCTTCAAGCAAGTGGCTTTGACGAACCAATCCTCCTTGGGCATCTTGGAAAGAATCTTCGCGTTCATATCTGCAATCTCATAAGTTCTCCCCAAGTTTTTTAGCTCACAAATAACAACATTAAATCTAGCTTCCATTGATTTAGCATTTTCACCAGGAAGCATTTGAAATTATTTATACTTATCTACACAATTTTGAAGGTTGTTTCGCTTCATCTGTGTGGTCTCTTAGTAGAGTGTGCCAAGGAATTCCCACATTTTCTTGGCGTTGTTATGCTCAAGAGATTCAACAACCAATGTCTCTGGTAGGGATTGAAGAATAAGCTCCATGACCACTGAAAACGAACTCTGTTGGCGTTCGTCCACTCAGCATAAGGTTTCTCCACTATCTCCTGACCCCCTGCTCCTCCGAGTTGAGTATTCACTTTGGTGATCTTTACTGGTCCGGTAGATAGAACCTTAGCCATCTCTAGATGGACGTTCTTCAGCATTATCAACGAATGCTTCTTCCACATCTCAAAGTTTCTTATGAATACTTTGGAAGCTTTGTAATCTGTGCCATCTCTGTGTACCTAAGCTTGAATACACACAAACAAAAACAAAGTGCAAAGAACACAGATCTGGTCCAAAACGACTCAACACAACCTTGGTCTGTAAGAACCTTGGCTTGTGATACCACTTGTTGGTCCCGAAACCAGAGTACAAATACGTGCAGCGAAAGGTTTGTATATGCAACGGAAGCAAAAATAAATACACTTGCACTTGTTCAGATAAACATATATGACTCAGTTTAGTGTGTATAGGTCTGCCGTTGTTAGGTAAGTTTCACAGAATATTCTCTTCAATACTTGAACAAGTATTGAAGGTTTCAAAGGTCAGTTTGCAAAACTAAACAAGATAGAAATATAAATAATGAGTAAAGAACACACGATATTTATAGTGGTTTTGGATCTAAATATCCTACATCCACTCTTCAGACCCAAAGTCTGGATAATTTACTATGTCGGTACAAGCCTCCTTATGATCTATGCACAGCCCGTCGGTGCCTCCGACCTTCAGTCAGCTGTGGGCTAGTGGCATTCGCATAGGAACTCCTTGTAGGCTTAGTCTTTAGGTTAAAGTAAGGACGGCACCCAGCAGCCTTCTTCCTGGTGGTTAGATGTTTGGTGTTCTTCCCAAAACTTAGTTTGTTGGCATACGCCTGTGAGAATCAGTATCCCAGAGTAGGAAACCAACTGCTGTGAATATATCTTGTAAAGATATATTCACCAAAGAAAAGTTTCAGCCTCGTGCTAGGAGAGAGTAGCACAGAGTAATAACTTGAGTCAGGGACTCAAGTCTTGTGTTAAGAAACACGGAAACTCAGAGAGTTTTAGCAGAGCGACGGCTTAGCAGGGTGCTCAGAGTGTTCTACCCGTTAGACACATAAATCCATATGTTAGACTCATGGAAGATGTTGTCCAATCGTAGCCCATGCCGTAGGTCTGCTCTGCTATGTCAGTAAACTATAGGCTAATTTTGTGACAGACTAAGTTTGAGTTTGAGGAATCCAAGTTTGGATAACGTCGTAATGACTTTAACTTGGGCTTGAAAATGCCAAAGTTTGACCGAGCTTCGATGTCTTCGAATAGCTCGTGCTTTAAAGGTAGAGGCTATTATACTTACTTCCCAAGGTTAGTATAGGTAGCCCTCATACTGACTTCCCATTGTCAGTATGGTTGATCCTCATAGTGACCGTTCACAGTCAGTATGGAAAACGCCCTCATACTGACTTCTCTTGGTCAGTATGGAAAACCATCTTACTGACTTCTCCTAGTCAGTACGGGAAAGCCCTCATATTGACTTCTCTTGGTCAGTATGGAAAACCCTATACTAAGTACCCTAACTCAGTTTTGGTCAATGCTATACTTGGTGAAAATCAAGTTTAAAGGCGTGCAGTTCTTTAGTTTTCGAGCATCTCCTATGCTTGGTCTTCAGCCTTCGTTCTATTACATCTCGATTGATCCTATACAAGGATTACAGTTTAGAACTCTAGAAACTGAAAAACTGACTAAAATGGCTTTTACAATCTTTGACCCACCAAAACACAAAAAGTAAGGAAGAATTTCTTTAATAAAAATCCTAACATTATGTATACTAATATTAAGCCCGCATTTGTTTATATGTATGCATATATTTAAAGTTTTCATTAATGTATTTAATTTTTACTCATCAATATTATATGTTTATCATATTTAGATTATGAATGAATTACTATATAACATCCAATTGCATATATAAATTTAATATAAATAATAAAAAATTCATAAAAATAGAACTATAATTTATAATATATACAATGAATCTAGCTTAAAGGAAATATAAAATTTTATTTGTCTATATATAATTTGGTATATAATTTTAATAGTTGTACAAAATAGATATTTAATAGAAAGTATGTTTATATTATATTCAACATATATGTTTATATTATATTCAACATATACAAAAGTTAACTTAATTTTTAATATAAACATTGATTTCGTACATAAATCTTAAAAATAATAAAAAGGAATAAAACAACCACAAGATTTATTGAAATTGTCCAATACATAAAATACTCTAACTTATATGATAAAAGAAAATATACTTATATTTAAAAAAATAATAAAAAACTAAATTGGTGAAGATTTCAAATCTTAAAAAAAAAGTGATTTAAATTTAATATTATTTAGATATATTATATATAAGATTAATGGATAAGATTGTCACGCGACTCATGCCCCAATTTACAAAAGAGACAATATTGTTCAAAAGAGGTGCATTGGGTGCGTAACATGTTTCTGGGATGGCAATCTATGAGTGAAACCTACAATTTCAAGAAATGAACAATATACATTCATCCCAGAATTTCAAAAGAATAAATAATGCATCATCGAGAAGGGATCTTGGCTTCTCCAGTGGAGGGGAAATGTATAATTGTTGGAAATTCGAGAATATTTAATAAGGAATTTCCACGTGGAATATTTAATTTCATCGTAATTAAATTATTTTTCTCAAATCTGAATTTCGGTGAGTGATAAAAGAATCCACGAAGTAACACAGTAGATAAGGTGAGCCCGTGGGCTCGTTTGAATGGGCTTTTGAGCTTGTTGGGCTTATGTCTACGTGGCTAGTTGATGTGGCACATTGCGGCTGCAACGTGGCTGATGAGTCAGCCTTATAGGAATTGTGTAAATCGGGCATGTCTAATCATGTTCAATCAATTCCCTATGGGAATTTTGTAAACCGGGCATGTCTAATCATGCTCAATCAATCACATGTGTTACGCCCTTGACTCCCTAGTCTATGCGTGATTCCCACCTGCAATGGTCCACCTTCCATGTGGAACTTGCCTCTAATAGGCATTTAATAGGTTCATGTCAAATACATTCACATATCTAAAATACTGCAACTTCTCAAAATTGCATTAATTCTCTCCAAAGCCTTTCCAGCTTGCTCAGTCTCCACCTTTGCAAAGTTTCCCGGAGCTTTTACAACCGCGGTGCTGCCTCGTAGAAGACAAAAGCCATTTTGCCTTTGGAGACGATTGTCAGACAACGAGTACTACGTTGGCGAATTCGTCTTACGAGAAGAGGGACTCCTCAACTTGGCTTATTTTATTTTATTTTATTTATTCTCGAATCTCCCATTACTTGCAGTTTTTCTTGTGAAAAGTTGCATCACTAGGTGTATTTTGTTGCATTGTTTGCGGACTTGTACTAAGATTTTCCAACAATCGCAAGATGAATTTCTCTACTCAAGATCTGAGACTTGGCTGATAATTCTCTCAAAGCTACCGAAGGAAGCAACACCATCAATGCCCGTCAACTCCCTCCCAATGCTCAAGCCGAAAAGCCCTATTAGTTTTTCGGCGTTGATTTTAAGACTTCGCAATAAAAGATATTGTTTTATCTCACCACTCTTAGTTTGACAAACTACTTGAAGCTTGACAAGCCCGTGATTGTTGATGACGAGCCTGATGCAAATAAGAGAATTGCTTTAGACTATTAGTGCCATGGAGATTTTCTTTTTCAAAATTTTGTACTAAATGTCTTAGTTAATTCTTCTATGTTGTGTATTGCAATGTAACATCCACAAAAGAATTATGGGAACAACTTCAAAAGAAGTATAAGATCAAGGATGCGGGTACTAAAAAGTACGCTGTGGCCAAGTATTTGTCGTACCAAATGGTAGACAATCAGTATGCGCTGGAACAAGTGCAATAGTTTCTACTCATTCTGCACAATGTTCACACCGCGGGGATGGTACTTGTTGGTCCCCGATCAGAGTTATGATATATGCAGCGGAAGTATTAATATTTATCTTGCACGTGTTTTGCTAAGGTCTCGACTTAGCAAGTGTTTTCTAAATGTTTTAGCTCGTGTATTCGTTAGATAGATTGCATTTTATACTACAACACTTGGTGTGTTGAGTTTCAAATGATTTAACCAACGAATTAAATAACGTAGCAAAGTAGTAAATGACACAAGGATTTTATAGTGGTTCGAACAATTGTTCTACGTCCACTCTTCAGTCCTCTGACTGAAATTTTCACTAGAAGAATGAGTAAAAGGTCAGGCCTGATCTCTAACGTTGAGCAGTTCCTCCGTCTGGTCAGCACGCACCTTCAAGCACCTCGATCTCCAATCTTCAACCGGTGTCGCTCCTTAGAGTGAGGACAAACCTCCCTTCTCCTCAGACGTCAACTGCTGGGAGTTTTATAGTTCTTCCCAGAACTTATCCTTGTGTTGGCGTAGCCCGTACGAATCACTCTTGCACTGTAATAGTGAGAGCTAGATTTTTTCTAGAAAAGAGAGAATCCCAAATATACCTTTTGAAGATAAAGTTCACAGGTCTTCGAGCTTCTGTTATGAAAGCTTTGAAAAAGCTTCAATGAAGAACTTAGCTCGGTTGAGTTTGCATGATAGAGAGAGTGAGTTTGATGTCTTTTGTTATCTCTTGTATGTACTATGTCGCGAACCTTTGAATCAATTAAGGACAACACCTATTTATAGGTGAAGATTCAAACAGCCATTTTAATCTTGTCCGTTAGACTAAAAGGGAATGCTCGCCTATCTGCATGCTTTCTTTTTCTGCGGTGGACAGAGACTCTTCAAGTCCCCTTGTCTCTGATTGGCGTAGCATCTATCTCTAGCCATCGTTTGTCAGAACGGATCTTTTATAGGTTTGAACCCCTTTTTCTTCATGATGATTATTCCATCCTATTGATTGGTTGGTTCTTCTCGTAATTTGTAGTCCGTCTGATGTTCGTCTTTGTAGTCTTTCTCTGATCTCTGATTGCTGACTGTCGTCTGCTGACTTATTATTATGCATCGGATATCTCCGCAGAATGCTAGAACTTCTTCTTCAGCATTCTCGTTGCTTCCTCCGCATTGCTTGTCGCTATGATCTTTAGCAATCTTCAACAATTAGATGAGTTTGCTGACTCCTTCAGCTAACTTACTCCATTTTTTTTCTTAATCTATTACAACTCGAGTATTAATTCCTATGCAAGAATTTTTACAATTAACTCGATACTGAGTTGCTATAGCTTTGATCCATCAAAACATATCAACAGTGATAATGAATAGGTTTACAGTGGCGGGGTCTAACAATTTTCCCCTTTTTGGTGCGATCAAAGCCACTATCTAAAACTTTAATCTTGACTGATCATGGGAAAGCTGATTACTGAGATTACACAAAAGTTTCCTATCAATTCTATTCTCAGTGTCTCAACTCACGTAGACTCAGCATTGTTCCTAATTATTTCCCCTTAATATATCAAGGGTATTGCTCGATTAAATAAGTCAATCAGGTAAATAGCTTCAAGGTCATATTGTGAGGTAAGTACTAAGCATATTCACGCATAATATCATCAAGAAATCGCAAGAACATTTCGCACACATCACACTCCACACAGTTTGCTGATTACACCAAATGTGTAATTTCAGCTAATTCACTTAGATCAGCATTTGACAATGAGATGTTGACTTCAACTTGGGTTAGTTTTTATTGACAATCATACTTTTTAGTACAGTCACATATCCCAAATTGGAAAGATTGTTCAAGTAGCCAGGAGATGTAGAGTTTTGAGAGATATTACTTTTTAGTTGTTGAAGAGTGTGAATCAGCAACATTCTTGGCACTTGAGGAACTTGCGGTGGGCTTCTTCATTTTGCTGAGAGTCTCTGTTGTCTTCTTCTTGATGTTGTCCACGAGAGCTTCTCGTATGTCTTCTAATTCTTTCCATCTCTTCAATCCTTCTTTGTTCTTCTCTCTCTTCATCTTCACGTTGTCTCCTTAGATCTTCTTCTTATAATCTTCTTACTTCCATTTGATGAATTCTTTCTTCTTGCTCCATTCTCCTTTTTGCTTCTTCAGCTAACCTCTTCTCTTCCCCCTCTTTGATCGCAACAAAAATTCCAGTGGAGAAGGTTTCAAAGTTGTCTAGTTGGATGGCAATAATCTCGTCTTTGGCTTCAGATACTTTGGTAGAAATGTGCTTGTTCATGATTGGAATCATTTTATCTCCGATACTCAATCCCACCATGGTATGAATATATTGCTGGAGATCTCTCTGATAGGTGCTGGTGTTCACAGACTCAATTGCAATGAGTGTAGAGTCCTCAGCATGTACAATTTGATTTTCTTTGGTAAACATGAGAGTTGTGGTTGCCAATCTTGTGGTTGAGGTAGATGGTTGATCAGCCTGGGCCATTTCAGAGCGTGCGGTTTCCCTTCCTTCTTATTCTATAGTAGGATGCTGTTCAGATGACCTTGAGTCTTGTACTCTGAAGGGCTTGTTGGCAAGTTGGTTCAAAATTTTCTCCTTAAATTCCAACATCTTCATCTTATTTTCCTCTTTCTTTATTTCAGCTTACTCTTCTGCTAACTTCTTCTATAGTTCTTCAGCAGTGGCCATTTGACGTCTGGTGGTAGGAGATTTGAAATTCTGAGTGAATGGTGGAGAGTCTTCTATGGCATATGCGGAGGGTGGCAAAGATCGATCGTCGGCGGCTGCTCTGTGAGCCTTGTTCTTCTGTAACCTCGCAGCAACTTGCTTCTTCGTATACTGTCTCTTGGATGTCTGGTCCATCTAATCGTCAGCCCATTCTTCTTCACTCCTCCAGTAGTTAAGACCCATCCTTTCCATCATGATTGAGTGATCCTCATAATATAATTCATGAGTGGCATAGTCAAAGAATCGCCATCTCTTGAACTCGATTCTCAACCATTCTTGATCGAACTTTTCTCTTTGGAGTTCAGTAGGATATGAGTCATTAATTTTGGCAGCAGCTTGAGTCTCTATGAAGATACTGATGTCTCGTGATGAGATCCTCGTTCTCCTCATCTCTTACTGTGATAGGAGGACACCATTGTGCAATCCATTTTGCTTTGTAGTTTCTGTCGGGTGGTCCTTCCATGGGCACTCTAAGAGTTTCTTCTCTGAATATGGATTCTCCATCTGTGACAGTCCCTGCATCTTCTTCATCAACAGAGCTCGGAATATCACTGAAGGATAAACCTGAAACTTTTAGAGAGCTGGGAACTGGAATGCGTCGTTGCCAGATGTCTTCTAAAGTTCTTTCGAGCACTCTTGTGGTATTTGCTTCTGTATTCCATCCTGGAATGGTAGAAGGTTCAATACCTAATCATCGTAGATATTGCTCATTCCAAGCTCGCACACTGTCTGTGAGCTCTACTTGTAGTTGTGCTCTTGTCTTATCATCTAGTGAGTTATTTGCTTTAGCAGTTGGTTCCTTAGCAGTTCCTCCTTCATCTACTGTGGTAATCTGCTGCGCATTATTTGGCATGACTGTCTCTGGATCTAAATTCCTCGACTCTACTTCCTGATTTCCTGAATCGATAGCTGGGATCTGGTTTGCTGTTTCCAGATCGGCTTTTGCCATGATTGTCACAAATTGGCTTTCTCCTTGCGCATCCAATTGTGCTTGTTCATTTTCTTTTTTAACAATAGAACTGTTACCTTCTGTCTCAGCAGCCTGCAGGACACTTCGTCCGAAAATTTCTTCAGCACTTATGCTTCCCCCTAGATCGGTGGCTGGCTGAAAAAGTGTTGTTTCACAAATCCTTCCTCCTTGTCCGGAAGTTGACAATCTCCTTGATTCCTTTAGGGCTTCTTTTAGTTGTTGTCGCTCAAGATCAACAATCACTTCCACAACTTCAGCAAACGTGACCTTGCTTTTTCCTATGTCGGCTTACATTTTCTCAACATCCTTTCGAGTAATGCGACCTGTTTGTTCTCCAGCTTGTATCCTGGCATTCACTCGACATAACTAGCCATGACTTCTGTGTATCATGAATCCCTTTCTTCAAGTGTCGTCTCGAGTTGGAATTTGGCATAGTCTCTTTCTTCTTGTGCTCTCTGGAGCACTTTCCTTTATCACCTTTTCTTCCGAGATTCTCCCTCATCAGAAAATTTAAGCCGTCTCTTTGCATTAGCTTCTTTGGAATCTGTCGCGGTGTCCTTGACGACATCTGAAGATGGTAGAGAGATATCTACCTCAGGTACATTGATTTGAAGAGTGTTATCTGAAAGTCCTCTTTGCTTGCCCCTCTTCTTGATGTTCTCATCACCACTCGCTGGTTTCCCTTTCTTTTGTTGAGGACTCCTCTACGGTCGCCTCCTCTTCAATTTGGTTGGATCTAAGGGTAGACCAGTTTCTTGTGATGAAGTATCAACCAAACTGTCAAGTTCAGTGAGCAGAGCATCCTGTTCTGCTTTGCGTCGTTGTTCTCTTCAAGTTCATTGGCAGTAAGCGAAGCAGCAGTATGTAAAACAATATTCCATTGGTATGGTTCCTCTTCATCCGAGCATGTTTCATTAGAGTTGACGTTGCTCTTCCCTTTTGGTATCAATGATTCCCTAATATTCTTTGGCGGTTGTTGCTTTCGGGTTGGCTGTATGTAGTCGGAGTAGATCAAGTCTTCACCTCGGCAGCATTTTCCTTCCGGTACAATCCCTTCCAGAACGTGGCTTATCTTCAATCCAAAACCCACATCTTGAGAGAATGTGTGATCCTTCTTCACACTCTTGTTCTTTTAGACATGTGCTAGCCATTTGGTGTAGATGAACTTTTCCCAATTTCCACGCACTTGATCTTCAATGGCCATCATAACAACAAACTTCTTAGCACTTAACTCAGAAAGTGAGCCTACTTCGCCCACCAGCATCCTTATAACTACTTGTGCTAAACTCCTCATCGGTTCTGCTAGAGATTTTAGAGTTGCTACTACTTTCCATGCATCGGTATATGAATCCGACTTTCATCTAAGCCATCTCTTCTTCATTTTGGCTTCATCGTTGATTTTGTAGTTGACTACTTCTTCACCATCATTGCGGAGTTCGTACGTCTTCTCCAAAACTTTTGGGCTTACAATGATTTTGATACCCATAACACTTGTGGTGAAGGATTTTTCTTCTTTATCAACAATTGCTCGTGCGAAGAATTCTACAACTATGTGTGGTCGAAATTTCTTCGGCTCTACAAATAAGTATCTCAGTAGGTTCTCTCGGTTGAATGTACCTATGAGGTCTTCACACCAGTGCTTCCGGAATAGTGGCTCGTACAGTATCTTATCTTTCTTGACATGAGCGGCCCTTCTCTGATCATTGGTAAGTTCACTAGACAGCTTTGCGTGGCTTATGGAGATTAGTCGGTAGTACATAATTGACTCATCAATGTCCTCCAACCTGTAGATGCCTATGAAGGTTGGCTGGAATTGTTCTGGTTCTTCGGGCATGATGGTGTTTCCGGATGAGTCGGTAGGGGTACTGGTGCGGTTGGAAGATTTCGCCATTAACATGTTCTTCTGAGAGTTTCAAAGATGCAGAAGAATTTTTTGAATCAGAAGGTATGAAGGTATTAGAGTTAGAATTCCCAAACAAAATTTCCTTTTATATGATCCCTCTGTAACTGGCTTTTACTGTGAGCGGTTGGATCTTCTCTTCTGATATGGATGAATCTACGGTTGGGCAGTTGGTGATAGTTTTCCTTATGTTCCTTTTTCGTTAGAACCGTGATTGTGCCTGACGTATCTTCTTAGCATTCGTCGCCGCCCTGTGTAGGAGTTACTTTGCAATGAAAGCAACCTCTGCAGTTTCTTCATCATTAGATAATCCCGCCTTTCGAGATATATTTGAATCAACATTGTCCTTATTGCTGGTTAATACTCAAGTACGTTCGCGTTGAATCATTCAGCAATGTGAAAGGCCTTTGCTGAGAGCTTGGACTCAGCATACGCTTGTATCTTTGATGAGTAATGTCACATATCACCTATTCTGCTGAGAGCTTGGACTCAGCATTCTCTTTTTGCTTTTGAGGTGAATGACAAAATTCTGGACCTGATTTGCTGAGAGCTTGGACTCATCATTTTGTTTTTGTGGTCCTTTGTTCAGTAGATGCTTACGACTTGCTGAGAACTTCGACTCAGCATCCTCATAATCTTTCAAAGCTATCTTCCGAACTTTGCTGAGAGCTTAAGTATAGCTCTTCGAGGTCTTATTAAGAGCTTGGACTCATTAGACAAAAATAGACTCTTCTAAAATTTTGATCCATGTAGAAGCAAGAGTCTTCTTTACTGAGAGCTTGGACTTAGTAAGCTATTTTTCGGTCTGTCTGCTATTCCGAAATAGCAATCGTCATTAATCAAATGAGAGCTTGGACTTAGTATACACCGGATATCTGCTGAAAGCTTAGATTCAGCAGTTCTTCTTGACTCTTTATGTTCAATGAACTTCTCAAGTTCAAGAGTCCTTACTGAGAGCTCATCCTCAGTATTTGTCGGGAATCTGCTGAGAGCTTGGACTCAGCAGTCAGCAGAGAGTAAATTGCTTGAATTTATCCATCATTTCACCATTCAAGCACTCTGCTTCCGACGGGATTGGAACGACCTTTAAGAAATTCCTATCATTTGATTTTCCTTTTCATTTCTTCAAATCTTTCAGGGGAAATCATAGTTTGTTTTATAGGTTTCTTTACACAAGGAGTGTAACGATCTAGCATTGTCAGTTAGGCGATTATTTTGTTTGAGATAACAGATTATTGTTCTTAAAGCGAGCAATTTATTGATATCATTGATTTAAAAGAGTTACACTTTGCAAAGTATAATACTACAAGTTTACAATGATCAATTTATCTTCAGACTGCTCTGATAACGCCTTTGCTAGATCTACTCCTTCTTGGTCTTTTCCCGAGCTCATTGCTGCAAGCCGCCTTGCATTCGCAACAATGTGTTAACTTCAAGGCTGTGAGATGTCTAAAGTTGACATATCTTCAGCTTCCAGCCTTGGTCTTCCTGTGGACACTTCAGAACATGGAAGAAAATCCAAAGCCTCGCATCTTCTGCACGGCTCAGTGTTCGTATCCACAATTTTCATCAGCACCAGATGTTGTACAGATGTTCCTACGCTTTGTAGGATGGGTAACATCTGCACCATCCATGGCTGAATTAGGCATCAAGTACTATGAGAAAACAATGAGAATGTTTCTTCTTTACTTGCAAGCCTTTCCTCCATCTCCTCTTTTTCTTTGAATCCATTGCTTTTGAAACACTGGAAGAAGAGGTGAGGAAGATGTGATCCGGGATTCCTTACCCGGAGAAATTCCCAAACTTGGTGACTAAGGAATATCCATCTTCAGACCCACCTGACAAGTTTTTATCTTACCAACGAGAAAATTGTCATGGCCTGACAGAGTGGACCGCCTATCTCCGTTTGTTTCTTATATGAGAAAACTCATCATCCAAGGTGAACCGAGAATTGAGAGAATCTTCTTAGATGTGATCTCTGTGAAGATTACGACCCTTCCTCTCAATTTGGAGACTTCCAAGTCGCGTTGCTCGAACCTATTCTGGAGGTATTTTGGTGAAATGGGTTTCTAGAATGATGGGAATGAAGGTAGAAGATAGATCTATGATTTTTAGGTTTTGAGATATGAACTTCTAGAGGAAGATATCTTCTCTTAAATAGACACAACCTCTCCTAGAGACTCGATCTTCTAATTACTTCGTTTGCCTTGGGAACCGACGATTTTGCTTTAGCCTTTCTACATGGCAACTATTCTGAGAAACTGAATCATCTCGAGCCTTTGAATGAGCTCTTCGGTAATGATAATGAATATGTATCGTTGTTTCGTTACTAATGATGATCTTTATTGATACGTCGGTTGAGTAACCCAATATTTATTCCCATATCTGATCAATTTCCCAAGATTGATTCAAATTTATATTGGTTCAACAGTCTTCTTTCCTTTTGCTGAGAGCTGGGACTTGGCAATCACTTGACTTAATCTGCTGAATTCAATACTCCATTTTACTAATCATCCGAATTGCTGAGAGATGGGACTCTGCAATATTGTTATCTGCTAATATCAGTATTTTTCGATATATGATGATAGACTTGCTGAGAGCTGGGACTCAAGAATCTTTGATAATTTGCCTTTCAAGAGCGTGAGCTGGGGTCTTATTCCTCAAATCTAAAGAATACCAATGACATTTCTTAAGAACAGAATGAGAGCTGGGACTCATTCTTCCAAAACCTCATCTAATTCCAATAATCCAAGCTTAAGACAAAGCTCTTTGAATTTGCTTTCTGCTAGAGGCTTGGTGAATATGTCTGCTAGCTGATCCTCTGTTCTGATATAATCCACCAAGATATGCTTCTTTTAGACATAATCTCTGATGAAGTGATGTTGAATATCGATGTGCTTTGTTCGAGAGTGATGAACATGATTTTTCCTGATGCACATCACATTGTTGTTGTCGTAGTAGATGGAAACGCAACCAGTGCTAACTTCATAATCTTCAAGTTGTTGCTTGATCCATAGCACTTGTGTACAACAGCTTGCAGCAGCTACGTATTCTGCTTCCATTGTGGATGTCGCTACGGAGTGTTGCTTTTTGCTGAACCAGCTTATCAGCTTATGACCTAGAAATTGGCATGTTCCACTCGTACTTTTCCGGTCAATTCTGCAACCCCCAAAATCAGAATCTGAGTATCCTATGAGTGTAAGATCTTCTGCCCTGGGATACCAAATTCCTAGAGATTTTGTTCCCTTCAGATATCTAACAATTCTTCGAGCATACACCATGTGTGACTTCTTTGGATTTGCTTGATATCTGGTGCATACTCCTACAATGTATGAGATGTCTAGTCTGCTAGCTGTCAAGTATAATAATGACCCTATTATTCCTCTGTATGGTGTGGGGTTTATGGATTCACCTTCTTCATCCATTGATATCTAACAAGATGTGCTCATGGGAATCCGCAGAGTCTTCGTCTTTTCTGGGCAAAATTTGTTGATGAGATCCTTCTTATACTTCTTCTGATGAATGAAAATCCCATCGTCTGATTGCTGGACTTGTAAGCCTAGAAAGTATGACATTTTTCCCATAATACTCATTTGGAAGTTGGTTTGCATAAGCTGAGCAAACTTCTCACAGAGACCTAAATTTCTTGATCCAAATATGATGTCATCGACGTAGATTTGGACAATTAAGATATCCTCAGCATCTTTGATCAAGAATAGTGTTCTGTCGATCTTCCCTTTCCTGAACTCGTTCTTCAGTATGAATTGTGATAGCATCTCATACCACGCTCTTGGGGCTTGCTTAAGTCTGTAGAGAGCTTTCCTTAGTCTATAAACTTTGTCTCCTTATTCGAAACCTGGAGGTTGTTCCACATAGACTACTTCTTTCAATTCACCGTTAAGGAATGCACTCATGACGTCCATTTGAAATACTGTGAACAAATGATGAGTAGCATAAGCTAGGAATAATCTGATTGCTTCCAAGCAAGCTACTGGAGCAAAAGTTTCGTCGAAATCTATCCCTTCACACCGCGCATAGCCTTTAGCAACTAATCTGGCCTTGTTGCAAACGACAAGTCCATTTTTGTCTTGCCTATTCTTGAATACCCACTTAGTTCCTCCTGCATTGCGTTGATCCAGTCTGGCGATTTGAGTGCCTCTGCTACTTTGGTAGGCTCTTCTTGTGATATGAAGCAGACAAGTGGTGCACTGTGTCTGGTTCGGATTGGATCAGCAATATCTACTAGAATCGCTTGAGTATGATGATCTCTTAGCAGCTATTTGAGTCTTTGGAGTTCTTCCACAAGAATGACTTGACTGCTGCATGGTCCGATGGGTTCTTCAGAAACTGGTACATCAACAAGTTGTAGAGTCTCCAACCTGTCTGCTACCCTTGTTGAGTCGTCTTCTACTGAAGGATTGTTGCCTGCCATTTTTTCTGCTGAACTTTGTTTTACTGGTGTAGTTCTCCTATCTGTAGCAGTCTGCTCTTGGTTGTCTTCTGCGAGGTTGTCTTCAGTAAACCTCTTGCCATTCTGGGAATCTTTAGATATTTGAACATCCTTGTCTTCTTTGATTCCTTGTTGATCTGTAGGCTCTTCGAGAGATTATATGGTGGCCTCAGCATTACCGATTGCATCACAGGCCATCTTGACTGTTGATTGATCAGTCAAGGTCTCCAGTAGAGATGATGATTCATTCATCAACCTAGTCGGATCATTCAGTTCAGCTTCGGAAGTATTCGAGCCTGAAGTCCTGTTGACATCATTGGTTTCAAGAAACTCATCCCTTTGTCTTTTAATGGTCCTGCGCACTAAAGTAGCTTCATCAAAAATAACATTGCATGTTATTTCCACAAGTTTGGTTGTCTTATTAAGTACCCTATATCCCTTATGAGACGAATGTCCATATCCTAGGAACACTCCTTCATCGGCTTTGGGAGAGAAAGTACTTAACTTCAATTTTCCATTGTTATGGATATAACATGGCGAACCAAAAATACGAAGATGAGCTAAAAAAGGCATACGACCATGATATACTTCATAGGGAGTCTTGTTGAAGCGAAGATTCAATCCACTTCGATTTTGCTTATAGTAGGCGTTTATTACCGCTTCTCCCCAGTATTTCTGACTTAGATTCGTATCGGCAAGCATTGTGTGCACGACTACCTTTAGGGTTCTGTTCTTTCTTTCTGCCAAGCCGTTCTGCTGAGGTGTTCTTACAGTGGACCTTTCATGTCCTATCCTAGCATTTGCACAGAAATCCATCAATGCTCCATTGCAAAATTTTGTACCGTTGTCGGATCTTATCCTTTTGACCGTGAGCTCCTTGTCGTTTTGAACTCTGATTATTAGCTCTGGAAGGATAGTCTTTACTTCGTCCTTGCTTTTGAGCAACCTCGCCCATGTGTACCGGGAATAGTCATCAATAACGACCAAAGTATACAGTTTGTTACCTACAGTGGGTGATGTCACCGGGCCGAATAAATCCATGTGCAGCAGCTCAAGGATTCTGTTTGAAGTGGCATTTTCTGGATTTGAATTGAAGGATGCTTTGGCTTGCTTTCCTTGTTGACAGGCTCTGCATACTCCTTCCTTCTTGAATGTTTCTTGAGGTAAACCTGCAACAATGTTATTTCTAGCAATATAATTAATGGTCTTAAAGTTCAGATGCATTAGCCTTTTGAGCCATAGCCAATTTGTTTCTTCCTTGTTAAATGCTATGAAGCATGACACTTGTTGACCAGTTGTTCTGATTCCTTTAACTTTAATTCACCAGTTGTTCTATCTACAACTTCGGAACCTGTGTCAAAGAAGGAAACAATATATCCATTTTCACTTAGATGACCGATGCTCAGTAGATTGTGTTTGAGACTATTGATGAGGGCAACGTTGATTATTCGCATTCCATTCTGCTCGATGCACCCTCTTCTGATTACTCTGGCCTTAGAGTTGTCACCAAATGAGACTGAGGCTCCTCGGAACTTGCGAAGTTCTGTGAAGATCTCTTCATCTCATGTCATGAGACCTGAGAATCCACTATCTAAGATCCATTCTTTGAGTTTTCTTAACAGTATTCTTTCTGAACCCTGTTCCTGCAAAACAAAGAAGTTATATTTTCGGTACCCGATCAATTACGTGTCCTACAGGAGTAGTTCTCTGGATCATTCCCTTGGGAATTCAGAATTTCATGATTTTGATGTTCCTTTTGTCATCACGTTTCACTTCCCTTCCGTTCTTGTTGGCATAATTTTTATAATTAACATAGGAATGTGAATTAGTGTGTTCAGCTGTCACTGTCTTTTGAAAACATTTTGACGTACACTCTAGCCTCAAGTAGGTGTTCCTCCAACTCGGAGTGTATGTTGGCTTCCTTGTAACCATAATAGATTGCTTGGCCTTGCTAGGATTTGTATGAACCGTCCTAGCAGGTGGAACGGTCTGCTGGGTAACATACATTGAGTTTGCTAACTTTTTCTCAGTAGATTGAAAATTCAATCTTTGTCGAGCAGTCAGCTGAGGGATATTAGTCTGCCAACATTTCTGCTGTTTAATTGACTTAGCTTTTTCCCTCTTATCTTTCCTAGCAGTCTATTGAATCTTCCTAGTAGCTGGGACAAAAGTAATCTTCTTTGACTTACTCGATTCTGCGTTGTAAGACTTTTCACTATCGAAGCCTATTCCAGCAAATTTCTTCGAACATCTTTGGATACTTAAAATATCATCTAAATCTCTCGTGCTTTTTGAAAATTCGCATTGACAGACATTTGGCACGGAATGATTATTTTTCAAAGTTTCATTTTCCTGTCTCAAGATATCATAGCTACTGCTTAAGACGGAAAATTCATTTTTTAACTTCAAAAGTTCCTCATCTGCTGACCTAGATTTATCAATCTCACCGGTCAAACATGAAAGTTGAGATTTCATAGACGAGTTTTCTTTGATTAAAATATCCTTTAATGCATGAACTTTAGAAAACTCTTTCAACAGATATTCGACATTAATCTCATCTATTTCTGGACAATATGAATCAATACTGTCATGCATATTCTCAAAAATTGAAGCAATAGACATAGTAGTGTCTGTTACTTGGTTTGTTGTGACTGGTAGAGCTGATTCTCCTGTTTGCTCTTCGTTGATTTCTGCCATGAACACCATTAGAACATCCTCTTCATCTTCTGATGAGTAGCTTTCATCGTCATAATCTGGGATGTCTGGTAGTTCTGTTCTTGTCAGCAACGCTTTGGTGACCGCTTTGTATGCGCATCTTTCAAACAACTTTCTCAGTCGTTCCATTTCTTCTGGATCTACCTTTGGACATTCGAACTTCAGGTGATCTGGGGAATTGCACTCATAGCATGTCATTGGTGCTCTCCTGATGTTTTTGTTGTCCGTTGATTAAGTCTACTAGGGATCTCCTTTCTTTTCGTTTGCCTTCAGCAATAGCCTCTGAAGCCTCTTCATTAGTTCCTCCAGCTCGCTCACAGAGCATTCATCTTCTTTGAGGTGAGATCTGCTGATGGAAGGAATCTCTTTGGCTGAACTGGACTGAGTAGGTCTATCTGAGTGGAATGACTTCTTTGGTTTCCACTTTTGTCCATCTTTCCTCACAAGGAATGCCGCACCTTCCATTGGTTCTTCAATGTTGACTGCAGCGCGAACGACCTCATTCTTATTGATCGGGGCGATGTCCCATTCATGAGCTTCCAGTTAAGCGAACACTTCTTTGGTGCTAATTGTTGACAGATCCTTATCCTTTAGACTGGTTACTTGGACGAACCAATCCTCCTTAGATAATCTTGAGAGGATCTTTGAATTCATGTCAGAAAGTTCATATGTCCTTCCCAACTTCTTTAACTCAGTTACGATCTTGTTGAATCTTGCCTCAATGTCCTTGATGGTTTCACCTGGAATCAAACAGAAAGATTCATACATGTCCACCCATTGTTGTAGCTTGTTTCTCTTCATCTGGTCTGATTCTTTGTCCAGAGTGCTGAGAAAGTCCCACATTTCTTTGGCACTGTTGTACTCCAACGCTTTAGTCATTAGAGCAGGTGACAAGGCCCCTAATATGAGAACCATGGCGACGTAATATATTTGATCACAGGCTCGTTCTTCTGGAGTCCATTCTTCGAGTGGCTTATCCACCATTACGTCTGGTCCTTCTACATTTTCTCCAACACTCGTCTTCACCTTCTGGATCTTGATGGGTCTAACTTCAATCACTCGTCTCATCTCTGGATGCACGTTCATTAGAGTGATCATCAACCTCTTTTTCCAGGTAGAATAAGATTCTAGAGTGAACTTGGGAAGCTTTGCGTTGTGTGCCATTTTCTTGAACCTGAGCTAAACACAAAACCACAGATATGCAAGAAAAATCTGAATCTGGTCCTTGGCGACTCAGAAGCAGCTAGTCTGTAAAGACCAACTGCTCTGATACCACTTGTGGGTCCCCGATCAGAGTTATGATATATGCAGCGGAAGTATTAATGTTTATCTTGCACGTGTTTTGCTAAGGTCTCGACTTAGCAAGTGTTTTCTAAATGTTTTATCTCGTGTATTCGTTTGATAGATTGTAGTTTATACTACAACACTTGGTGTGTTGAGTTTCAAATGATTTAACCAACGAATTAAATAACGTAGCAATGCAGTAAATGACACAAGGATTTTATAGTGGTTCGAACAATTGTTCTACGTCCACTCTTCAGTCCTCCGACTGAAAATTTCACTAGAAGAATGAGTACAAGGTAAGGTCTGATCTCTAACGTTGAGCAGCTCCTCCGTCTGGTCAGCGCGCACCTTCAAGCACCTCGATCTCCAATCTTCAATCGGTGTCGCTCCTTAGAGAGAGGACAAACCTCCTTTCTCCTCGGACATTGACTACCGGGAGTTTTATAGTTCTTCCCGGAACCTATCCTTGTGTTGGAGTAACCCGTACGAATCACTCTTGCACCGCAATAGTGACTGCTAGATTCTTTCTGGAATAGAGAGAATCCCAAATATACATTTTGAAGAAAAACTTCACAGGTCTTCGAGCTTTTATTATGAATGCTTTGAAAAAGCTTCAATGAAGAACATAGCTCGGTTGAGTTGGCGTGATAGAGAGAGTGAGTTTGATCTCTTTTGCTATCTCTTGTATGTACTAAGTCGCGAACCTTTAAATCAATTAAGGACAACACCTATTTATAGGTGAAGATTCAAACAGTCGTTTGAATCTTGTATGTTAGACTCAAAGAGAATGCTCGCCTATCTGCATGCTTCCTTTTTCTGTGGTGGACAGAGACTCTTCAAGTCCGCTGGTCTCTGATTGGTGTAGCATCTATCTCTAGCTGTCGTTTGTCAGAATGGATCTTTTGTAGGTCTAAACCTCTTTTTCTCCATGATAATTATTCAATCTTCTTGATTGGTTGGTTCTTCTCGTAACTTGTAGTCCATCTGATGTTCGGCTTTGTAGTCTTTCTCTTGATTTCTGATTGCTGACTGTCATCTGCTGACTTATTGTTATGCATCGGATATCTCCGCAAATTGCTAGAACTTCTTCTTCAGCATTCTCGTTGCTTCCTCTGCATTGCTGGTCGCTATGATCTTCAGCAATCTTCAGAAGTTGGATGAGTTGTTGACTCCTTCAGCAAACTTACTCCTTTCTTTTTTTCTTAATCTATTACAATTCGTGTATTAATTCCTATACAGGATTTCTTACAATTGACTCAATACTGAGTTGCTATAGCTTTGATCCACCAAAACATATCAACAGTGATAATGAATTGGTTTACAGTGGCGGGGTCTATAAATATTCCTAACAGTACTTCCCGATGCTTTCAATGTGGATGTGGTCATAGAAAAGCTACCTCCTTCATGGAAGGACTTCAAGAGCTACCTTAAGAACATGCAAAAAGACTATGTCTCTTGGAGACTTGATTGTCAAACTTTGCATTGAAGAGGACAATCGAAAGGTTAATCCTAAGCTAAGGGCTATGGAGCTAAGGTCAACTTGATGGAACATGGTGGTCCCACAAACAAAAGAAAGAGTCCTAATCCTTCTAACAAAGATGTTGTGATTAAAGAACCTAAGTTCAAAGGTGTTTGCTTTAATTGTGGCAAAAATGGACATATGGCAAATCAATGCAAAAAGCCTAAAAATAAAAATAAAGGCAAAACTAAAATGGAAGCTAACAATGTTTAACATAACGATGATTGGGAAGATGACTTGTGTGCCATGGTTTCTGAGGTTCACCATGTTGATAATCCAACATAATGCAATGTGTCATGTGGCTTCCGATAGGAGTGCTTTTGTCTCCTACAAATCTATTGAAGGAAGAAAGCTCCACATGGGCAGTTAAGCTTCCTCGGATGTGGTTGGAATGGACAATGTTGTGCAAAATCTCACAAGTGGCAAGGACTTAACCTTGAAAGAGGTGCTTCACACCCCGGACATCCGCAAGAATCTCGTGCCGGGCTCTTTACTTGTTAATCATTGTTTTAAACTTGTATTTGAGTTTGAAAAGTTTATCTTGTCAAAGTTTGAAAGTTCCTTGGTTGGGGCTACCTCGCCAATGGTATATTCAAAATGAATGTAATGGCACGGTGCCAAGCCGAGAAAGTTATCAATAAAGTTGAGACTCCTACTTGTTATTTGATTGAGTGCTCTAATTTATGGCATATTAGATTGGGACATGCGAATTAAAATTCTATAAAAAGATTAGTAAACTTAAATATACTAAAAATGGATGAATTTAAACCAACAAAATGTGAAGTTTGTGCTGAGACAAAAATGACAAGAACACCATTTAATTCAGTTGAAAGGAGCACTAAACCTCTAGAGTTAATAGACACAAGTTTGTGTGATTTTAAAATGGTGCAAACTAGAGGTGTGTTGGTCCCTGATCAGATTCGTTGTTAAAGCAGTGAAAGACTACTTAGCAAATGCAGTGGAATGTTCAAGTGTCTTGCACTTAGTTCTTTCAAAAATATTTAGCTCAAAGTAGGAGTTAGATTGTTTCAGATATACTCTAGCAACTTGAGATTGGTTGCTAGGTTTTAAATCAACACGCAGAAACAATAAAAAAGTAATGAAAGACACAAGATTTATAGTGGTTCGATCTTCAGGATCTACGTCCACTCTTCAGTCGAACACTGAGAATATCACTAAAAAGATATGTTCAAGTACAAGGAATTGCCGGTCACTTGTAGCAGGTGGTGAGCTTTCGAGCCAGCCACTACAAAGCTATCCTCCGTTACTTGGATCTTTCGGCAGCTGTGGCTAAGTCAAGGATGCACCTTCGTAAAACTTAACCTTGCTGCAATGGATGCTTTATAGTTCCTTCCTAAACTCTCCTGGGGGTTTTGGCAATAGCCCGTCGCAGTCAACCACTTTTCAGAGATGTGACTGCTGGATGCTTCCTAGGATGGAAAATATCTCAATGATTGTTCCTTGAATAAAGTCAAGGAATCCTCTTGAATGCAGTGTCAGATATTCAATGTTTGACATTTGCTGTTGAGAGCTTAGAGATTCTTCAGGTCTCTTTAATGTGCTCTCAACTGACTATTCTTTTAGTTTTTGTTCGCTTTCTCACAATACTTGTCTTTCACGAGTTGTATGAGCAGTAGTAGTAGTTGTCTTTGTTTTGGACTTCTCTTTTATATCTAGAGATTAAAACTTTGAATCTCCAGACCCGTTAGACACAACGTCTCCTTTGTCCAAAAGAGCTACTTGCTTTTTCGTCCTTTTCGGCATGGTACAGTGCCTTTTTACCTACTTCGGGAAGGTTATTCGTCCTTGGTAGTACCTTTTGTCAGAACGGTAGTCTTAGTAGTCGTTGTTGGATATTTCCTTGCTTAGCATTCTTTCAGAGAATGCTGGGAACAATCTGCTAAGTACTTCGACCATTTGATTGTTGAGCTCTTCTAGCAATCTACTTTGTATCCAACTGCTGACTCCTCAGCAGTTGCATATTCAGCACTTTGGTCTTGATTCCTTATTGCTATTACTTCTAGCAATCTTCTGAGTATTAGCGAATGCTGACTCCTTTAGAATTTTGCTATCTCTTCTTTTCCGACTACTGAGAAAGTACTCCTAGCAGTCACTTCCTTCAGCATATGACTACTAATTCCTTAGCAGTCATTCTTCTCAGCACTTGAATGCTACATCCTTAGCAGTCATTTCTGTCTGCTAACTTCTCTAGAAATCTTCTTGACTGCTGAGAACGTTCCTAGCATCCAGAATTTCCGAAGTCTTCGTTTCAATTGCTGAATCCTTCAGCAATCTTCCGCAAGTACTTCTAATCTATTACAACTCAAAATATTTCCTAAACAGGACTTTACACATGAGTTGTGATCACAAAATTATTTTACTAGCGACTTAACAAAGCTAATAATAAAGCGGCAAATAAATTATCGAATTCCATGGGGAAGAAATACCGAAAAATCTTAAATACTAAAACATAGGTGCTCAAAATACTGGTTAGAAAAGAAAATAGACTTTGGGTTTTGTTTCAAACTAATTTCGCATATTAAAATTAAAAAGGAAAATAAAAGACTTTTGATGAAGCAGATATGAGAAGTATAGATTCCAGGGATATCTACCTATCAAGTATGACATGTATGAATGAATTGATTAATACCCAATTTAATTCCTCTTCGTAATGAAACATAAAAGTATTATGAACTTCTTTGTTGGACGTTCATAAAGTAGATTAGTCAATTACCTATCTCTGCTCGGTCTCAAGATGAATTAACTAACTCCAAAAATCAACAGATTTATTCTTATAATCTATCTCCTTCTGCTTAGACAAGAAATCAAATTATATTGTGAAAACTCTTTCCATTGAAAACTATTACAGTTACGTCTCAAGTTCTCAACTAATTAATCCTAAGATGTGGCCATCAAACTCAAGATTATGAATAAGCAAAGATTTCACAAACTACGATGGGAAAGGGAAAATAATTCAATTAATCAAACATGCATACATTGATAGTTTGAAACCCTAGAATCTGAGAAGGGATTTAGTTACACATATTCATGAATAAAATCAACAGAGATAAAGAAAAACATGAATTGCATAAAACTTGGGTGCAAATGTCTTCCCACAAAAACCTGTCTTCAATCATAAAACCTAAAAAGCTCATGGAAATCTCTAAAATCTTCTACTCTAAATTCTCCACTGATTTCCACACTAATTTTTGAATTTTACATGGCCTTTTATAGTAGTGATAGATGTATCAAACAATATCAAGGATTAGATATGTCTCTATCTTTAAATCAGGAACAAATTAGGAATTCCCGACGCTCCATCGATCGATGGAGAATTGGCGTCGATCGACGGCCTTGAAGGACCCATATCGATCGACGCACATCCTGCGTCGATCGACGTGGACCTGGTCTTCGCATCTTGCGTCGATCTCACTTCAATCCTCTTCGTTGATCGTCCTTTCGAACGCCTGCGTTGATCGATGTGCCCTGGGCATCGATCGACGTGGACCTGGAACTTCGAGCAATTCCTGATTCTTCCCAATTTCTGACTAAAAACCTGCATAATTCTCCAATCACAACATTACGAGCACAAAAGCCAATCTATGCACAAAAAAGACACGTAAAGCAATCTAGACATCACCCAATTAGTCAAAGAACAAATAGATAAGTTGGTAAAAATACTAACTTATCAACTCCCCCAAACTTAAACTATTGATCGTCCTCGATCAATTCGCAGACAAGAAATCGAATCAAATGCAGATACAAGTGTGCAATGCCTCACAAGCTTCTTTTGCAATCTAAGTATCACTTATTCATATAGATCATACAATCCAAACAAATTTTCATTGTTAAATTATTGAGGAGGAACCTCACCGGGTAGTGTTTGCACTCATCGCTAAAGAAGTAAAAGGTTTGTGTTTCACTCACTCAAGGTTTTAGTTCACCTCTCCATAAGTTTGACAATTTTCTCATCTTTACACTACTTGTTAGTGTGGCTTTTCAGGGAATCAGAAAGGTCTTATTTTGGTTGTAATGTGGCTTACCTAAAAGGTGGGATATTTTTGGCTAAGTGACTCAAAATATTGCAATTAAACTCAAAGACCCAAGCATATCATAGCCACATAATTTTTCTCTTCCTATGCACGGTTTTGTTCTTTCTCTTTTCATTATAATTTTCAGGGTCCCTTAGAACTTGTTTCAAACTTTCGTGAACTAACAAACATATGACTTCTTTTCTCGTTCTTCTCTTTTTTTTTCTTTCACCAATGTTCACCCTCTTTTTTTTCTTTAATTTACCCATGGGAACCTTTATTTTTGCACTTGGCCTCACATCACAATCCAACAATTCACACCTTCCAATAAATCAAAATCCTTTTATTCATCAACCCTTCTAATCAAAGAAAATTTATTGAAGGCTCAAAGGGGTTACAAGTGGAATTTAAAGGTTAGTGTATGGGAGATGGGCTCCGAAAGAACATGCCTAAAATCATTTTCACCATATTACCACACTTAATGCAACCTCAAGAGAGAAATTTGTCAAATTCTAGGAAGTAGGTCTAAAAACCTTGTCACTCATCAAATGAAAAGAAAGGCTCAAATTTTTACACAGGGTTAAAAATTCTGTTATTCCTCAATAATTACCCAACTTTGAACAGTTATTATGCAAGGATTTATATTTCAAAGATCAACTCATCAAGTAAAACAGTTCCTATCATCGACTACTCTATCACACAAATTTTCATTCTCAATCAACAAATATCTCAATCATTAACCAACAATTCTCATTCAAGGAAAGACAAGTCATATTTTCCAACACCAACATAATCAAAAAAATAGTTCCGACTACTCTACATTCAAAAGCTCCTAAAACAATTCTCAAGACTATCCAATTCAAAACTAGCACCACAAATAAAGAATTCAAAATACTAATTTGAGTGAAAAGCCTTGCAGAGAACAATTGTTCACATTGAAGCAAAAGAACAAGGATGGTGATGGTTCAGAAAAAAAAAACAAAAAAAAAAAAGAAATTAAAATAAAATAAAACATGTAAATAAATAAAAATAAAAATAAAACAAACGTTTCCCTTTTCCGATCCTCATTCCCCCAAACTGGTTTCACTCTAAGGAGTGGACAAGTATGCAAGTTAGATGGGAAAAGAGAAACAATACCTCATTCCTCCTCCGGATGATCCTCGATAACCACATCGGTGGATGGCTAAATGGGAAGTCTCCGACGGTGGTCCTGGCTCTCACGCTGGCGGCTAAGGTAGACGGAGTCAGGCTGGGTGTTCAGAATGAGGTGCTGCATCTGACTGTCGAGGGTGTTGAGCCTCGTGGTCACATGCTGGCAAAACTCGGCCTGCCAGGTGTGCCCTGTCGCATGCAAAGCAGCCTGCTGCTGCATGAACTGGTAGATCGTTGCCAGATCCATCCCGGAAGAAGAAGACCCTTCCGCAAAGTGGCAGGACGAGGCTCCATCGGTCCTGCCCGGAATCTCCTGTGCTCCTCCATCGTTCGCCTCATCTTCTGGCTCCTCATCCTCGGGCTCCTCATCCTCTCTTGGGGGGACCTCGGCTGTCTCTAGTCTGGCTGTGTCTACGGTCAGCGAAGGAGTCTGGAGGTGCCAGCTCCTCCACGGGATCCAACCATAAGCATCATGTGGGCGGGTGTGCTCATTAGCCAGTTATCACAGAAATGATAATCGATGACGTGCGTGAGTGCCCTCTGCGGAAGTGGAAACTTGTCCCCGTTGGACATCCTCAAAGACCAGCCACCCTCTCAGGGCGAGAGCATCAGCATCCGAACCAGGTGCGAGGTGTTGGGTCCTTGGCTATCCTCGAGCACCTCAATGTTGGCCAAGTTGATCCCCACATGTTCCGCAATAGGAGTAATCAATCCCCTGCTCCAAATGTTGCCCTTTGAGGCCTTGACTTGGTGCCTCCAGTGGTCCATGATCAACGTCGCAAAGCTGAACTCCTCTCCTGTCAGCATGCAATAGATGGCGTAGAGCTCCCCCACTCTCACTTTGGCGCTTTCATGCCTGCCGGTGATAGACACCCCCAAGCACCGCTGAAGATAACAGAACACGGGGTTGTTGATGGAGGATGCCTTTATGTTTCCCGAATTGAACTCTCGCATATCCTCCTTGGCCTTAACTACAATTTGGCTCCAAAATCGGGACATGTAGCTCCTCAAGCTCATCCCTCGGCAGCTCATAGTGCTCGTTCAGAAGTTGGAAAGAGATGGTGGTCGGCTCGGACTCCGGTTGAACATCGTAGACATGGAGCTACGCCAAAAATTCCAACACAAGCAATGGATAAGTCGACCACCGCTTGGTCATACATGGTTCCCATTTGTCTCTCTTCAACAGGGCCTCCACATCTCGTCTAATACCTAGCATGTTCATCATTTCTGTGCACGGGTACAGAGTCTGTCGGACTGTGAATTCTGAACTAGAGAATTTTCTGTAACGCTTCTCTGCTGCCTTGTTGGCGAAGGTTGGTCGGAAGGCCATTTTTTCTGCAAGGGTAGAAGGAAAAATTGTCAATATGTATCCAAATTACTTCACCAAAATTTCCAACATCAATTACAAAAACATTTGCCATTAAGATCTAAATGTATCTACCCAAGCAAAATTGATTCAGCCAATGCTCAATTAACAACCATATCAAGCATTATGCATCCATACTTGAAGGAATTTCACCCCAAAATAGCAAGAAATAGAAAATCACACCCAATTGGAATTACCCCCAAACAAGCTAGAATCGTATTCAACCAATTCTAGCGCTACACATTCACAAATAGCAAGTATATCGACTAGAACTACCACCCATATCGATTAATCATGAAGAGTTGCAACAAAATTGACAAAATAACAAGAATTTGAAACTAGGGCTCCAAGGTCCAAATTTATCAAAATCATGCTCAAATCATTCAAAACACATGAAATAATCGCAGAGGAAGGATCTAGGATATGTACCTTTGATTGTAGCGATGAGTTACGGGAGAAATTTTTCGAAGTCTTCTGTTTGGGGAGGAGAGAGCGACGTTCGTGTGTGTTTTGTGGTGAAAAATGAGGAAAAACTGGGTTTTAAACACATCTGTTCGCGCCTCCGAACACCCTGCATCGATCAATGATGGTTCTGCATCGATCGACGTGGGCCAAAAACTCGCATCGATCGACGTTGGTTCCGCGTCGATCGACGTAAACCAGAAACTTGCGTCGATCGACGTGAGTCTGGCATCGATTGACGCAGACCTGAACATAGCACTGACTCGAAAAATTACTGAAAACAATCCTAAGTCCTATTTACTCGACTCGACTAAATTAAAATAACAGAAGAAAAATAGTAAACTCTTAGATTACCTCCCAACCAGTGCTTGGTTTTATGTCGCTAGCTCGACAATACATGTACTCTTATGGGCGATTCAAGTAGTACTTCTCCACCGCTATGATTCAAAGTGGGGTATAGTACGGTTTGAGGTTCTGCCCATTGACTTTGAAGTTCTTTCCATCTTTACCAGCCAATTCGACTACACCGTTCATAAATTGACAGACTACGGTGTATGGTCCAGCCCACTTTGACTGCAACTTTCCGGGCATGAAACGGAGACGGGATTTGAAGAGGAGAACTTTTTCACCTGATTGAGAAACATGTGAGCAAATCCCCTTGTCGTGGAATCTCTTTGCTTGGTTCTTGTATATGACATTGTTCTCGTAGGCTTCATCCCGAAAGTCTTCCAGCTCATTCAATGCCATAGCGCACTCTTCTGCAGCCGTCTTCCAATCCAGATTTAGCTCTTTCACTACTCTCCAAGCCTTGTGTTCCATCTCGACGGGGAGGTGACATGACTTTCCAAAAATCAGATGATATGGAGACGTCCCAATGGGCATTTTGTAGGCGGTGCGGTATGCCCAAAGTGCATCGTCAAGTATTGTTGCCCAATCTTTTCGTTGCTTTACCGTCTTCTCCAAGATTTGCTTGATTTCTCGGTTGGACAGCTCTGTCAGCCCGTTCCCTTGAGGATGATATGGGGTGGTAACGCGGTGCTTGACTCCATACCTAGCAAGAAGAGAGGCAAGCCATTTGCTACAAAAGTGTGATCCCCCATCCTTTACCAAACCTCTTGGCGTTCCAAATCTTGTCATGAGCTTCTGAAGAAACTTGATGATGACTTTGGAATCATTGGTGAAGAATCTTTGCTAGTGTAAACAGTAGTAGTCTCTCTGTTTTGGACTTCTCTTTTATATCTGGAGATTCAAACTTTGAATCTCCAGACCCGTTAGAACAACGTCTCCTTTGTCCAAAAGAGCTACTTGCTTTTTCATCCTTTCCAGCTTGTACAGTGCCTTTTTACCTACTTCGGGAAGATTATTCATCTTTGGTTGTACCTTTTGTCAGAACGATAGTATTTAGCAAGTATTTGTTGAATGTCTCCTTGCTTAGCATTTTCTCAGAAAATGTTGGGAGCACTCTTCTAAGTACTTCGACCTTTGACTGCTGAACTCTTCTAGCAATCTGCTTTGTATCCAATTGCTGACTCCTCAGCAATTGCATATTCGGCACTTGGGTCGATTCCTTATTGCTATTGCTTCTAGCAATCTTCTTAGTAAATAGTGAATGTTGTCTCCTTCAGCATCCTGCTATCTCTTTTCTTCCGACTGCTGAGTAAATACTCCTAGCAATCATTTCCTACAGCATATGACTACTAACACCTTAGCAGTCATTCTTCTAGCACTTGTCTGCTATCTCCTTAGCTGTCATTTCTGTCTGCTGACTTCTCCAGCAGTTGGCTTGTTTGCTGAGAACGTTCCTAGCATCCAGAATTTCACAAGTCTTCATTTCAATTTCTGAATCCTTCAGCATTCTTCCGCAAGCACTTTTAATCTATTACAACTCGAAATATTTCCTAAACAGGACTTTACACAGAGTTGCTAGACTATCTAGAATTCAACAATGATCGACCATGCTAACTAAGACTTTGATTCAACAAAACTTTTATAATTTGATCCTAAATGGAGATTTACAATATAAATATAGGAATATTTTCCTAACAATTTCCCCCTTTTTGGTGCGATCAAAGCATACTGTCAATTGCTGAATCTAAGAGGAAAAATGTCTGAGATTACCAGAAATTTTAAGTATCAGAGCTAATCTTGCAATCTAACTCAGAATTTAACCAACTTAGTTCTTAGCAGGGATTGGTTTTAATAAATTCCCCCTCAATGAATGCTGGGAAATATTCTTGATTAAAACATAAGTAAAATGCTTCTCAGGAATATGCTAGAATCTAGCACCCAATCAAATCAGCAAACATTTACCACCAATCAGAAAACAAATAACTCAGCATCCACATCCTATTTCATTGAATACACTAATAGTGTACATCAACTAAGACACGCAAAAGATCAGAAGTGGACAATGAGTAATTGTCTAAATCTGATTCAGTTTCATATATATGATTAAGAGTGTACAAGTACATCAAAACTGAAAAAGACAAAAAGATTATAAAAATCTTGCTAGCATATCAATTCGGCTCAGGAGTCAGGAGCAGGCTTCTTGTCATACTCATCGAATTTTCTCATGGCCATCTGCATGAACTTGTCATATAATGCCTTTGTTTGCCTCGCGTTCAGCAGTCTCTATCTTTCTTAGCTTCAGCTCCATCTCCTCCTCTTCAGCAAGTCTCCTTTCTTCTTTAGCAGCAGCAATTTCCTCCTCTTATTTCCTTCTTTTCTCTGCTTCAGCAATTCTCCTCTCTTCCCCCTCTTTGATTGCAGCCACAAAGGTGGTTGAGAAGGATTGAACACTTTGCACAAGATTTTGCTGAGAATCAGCTACGTCTTCTTTCATCACTTCTATGTCATGCTTTACTTCAGATACATCTCCTTTAACCTTTGCTATTTCTCCTCGTACTTCAGATACTACACTTCGCACATCCTCCACTTCTCTCCTTACTTCAGCAACCTCCATAGCCACTTTTTCAGCAATGGCTAAGGGAATTGTAGTGGATAGGGCATGTTGAAGTGCAGATTGAACATCAGCATGAACACATGAGTGAAAGTTAGTTGAGCTTACAGAACTTACATGCAGGGCATCCAAAGAAGAAGTTGCTAGCACCAATTCACCTCCTGTAACATACTCGGCTTCTTCCATTTGAATATCAACTTCGCCTTGGGCCGCCATGTACATAGCTTCTTCGTGTATGTGCCTGGCCTCCTCCATGTTCCAGACTTTCTCCATGGCCTCAGCAAGTTCAAATGCCTTTGATGTTTCTACAAGTGCAGTCAAGTAGTGAGCCTCCTCTGTCATGCACTCGGCTTCCTCAATCTTCCATGGCCTTAGCAATTTGGGCTGCCTTTGCTTCTGCTATTTTAGCCGCTCGTATATCTCTAGCCACTTCCAAGATGTCATCTCCCAAGAAAAGTGCAAGCATGTCCTCCGCTCTGGTCAGCTCACGGCTCTGGTTCTGTTCTAGCTCCTCTTGCTCTCTAGCAGCAGCCATCCTAGCCAGCAGCATCTCCTTCTTCTGAGCTTCATACTCGGCCTGGAACCGTTGATATTCGGTTGCGGCTCTAGCCTGGCGCTTAGACAACTCAATACGAGCATCCGAATGACCATCTCGAACAAAGCTTGACTTCGGTAGAGATTGAGAAGTAGAGAACATCCGGTGAACGCGTATAGCCTAAAGTCTTGTAAGGACTTGCTTATCAGAGAATTGCTTGGTCCTGGGCACTTGATCTATCCAATCGTTTGCCCACTGCTCTTCCTTCCTCCTGAAGTTGAGCACCTTGGTTGTTATGACCAGCATTCTCTCCTCAAAACATAATTGGTGCATGACGTAATGAAAGAATTTCCATCGCCTAAACTCACTTGCTAACAGCTTCCCTTCCTTTGTGGTCTCATCCAACTCCACATAGAAGATGTTGGCAATATCTCGCTCTTACTCAACCAAAAGAAATTCTTCAATCTCAGAAAACATAGAGAAGAGGTCTGAATTTACCTCTTCCTCAAGAAAAATGAGAGCACACCATTGTGCTACTCTTCTCGTCTTGAATCGGTGCCCTAAGAGTCTTTTGAAGGGAACTTTCAGCAACTCGTTGGTGCCGGTCGGAATCTTCCTGAGAAATCTTGCATCATACACATCTTCAGATTCGCCATCGGAATCAGAATCTGAATAACATGAGGCCAAAAAGCCTTGATTATTTTCTTCGTCCTCATGCATCGCCTCAGCAGACGAGGGAATATCCGTGCTAGGCCTTGCTTCAGCATTCCGACCCTCAGCTCCACCACGGCTGCGCCTCTCCTCAGCATTCTGTGAAATGCTAGCAATTTGCTCAGCATTCTGTCCTGATCCGGAAGTTCCAACATCCACATTCTGAGCAGATTGAGCAATAGGCTCCCGAATAAGAACTCTTCCTTGACCTTCAGGATGCTCAGGAGCATCAAAGACTCCTGCCTCCAAGAGCGTGTGATCAGGTTTATGTCTCACTAGGTCAAGTGATCATACTGTCTTCTGCGATCTACTACATGCCGTATGATCGTCCCTATCGGTGAGACAAGAGGATACCATTGTTACATGCATGTAAGTTTGTTTGACAGATAGGAGAAATAAACTGTTGTATACTCATTGTAATGAATGCTTTCTGTATACAAAACCCATCAATATCCCACTTATACTCAAAGCATAAGTAAGCTATTACAGAGTATACAGTGCATATATCTAGCCTGCTATCTCGTTTACCACTGTCAGTAGTCGGCATCCACCTCAGACCGAGCTCACGAATATGTCTTTCGTAAACTTTCTATGGCAAGCTCTTTTTAAATGGATTAGCAAGGTTGTCTGCAGTGTCAATCTTCTTGATCAGCACATCGCCCCTCGATACAATCTCTCGTATGATATGATATGGTACTTTCTCTCTATGTGTTTGCTTGCCCTGTGAGACCGCGGTTCCTTTGAGTTCGCTACTGCACCAAACTTATCACAATAAATTGTGATGCTCCTCGGCAAACTCGCAATCACGCCCAACTCTAAAAGGTAGTTCCTTAGCCATACCCCCTCTTTCGAGGCTTCGGAGGCGGCGACATATTCTGCCTCTATGGTGGAGTCAGTAATGCATTTCTGCTTTGAGCTCCTCCAAGAAACAGCTCCACCTCCCAAGGTAAACACATATCCCGAGGTCAATTTCTTCTCATCCTGGTTCCCTTGGAAACCCGAGTCTGTATAACCCATAGGGCACAAATCCTCACTTTGATAAACTAAGCAATAATTCCTAGTTCTCTTCAAATACTTGAGGATGTGCTTTACCACAGTCCAATGCGCCTGTCCAGGGTTAGACTGATATCTTGCTACCATGCCAACGACATAACAGATATCTGGCCTGGTACACAACATCACATACATGAGGCTACCCACCGCTGAAGCTTATGGTACAAGACTCATCTCATCTTTTTCCTGTTGTGTCTTAGGACACTGCCCACTAGAAAGACGAACGTCGTGTCTGAAAGGTAGAAAGCCTTTCTTGGTGAGTTGCATGCTGAACCGGGCTATCACAGTATCCACATAGGATGCCTGGGATAAGCTCAACATCCTTCTCTTACGATCTCGTAAGACCTAAATCCCAAGGATGTAGCCAGCTTCTCCCAAATCCTTCATTTGGAATTGTTCGGATACCTAACTCTTAATTTCTGACATCACTCCCTCGTTGTTTCCAAATAGGAGTATGTCATCAACGTATAGTGCAAGGAAAACCACGCTCCCACTGACACAAAGCCGGTAAACACAACTTTCATTTTCCAACTCTGAAAACCCATAGGATTTAATCACATCGTTGAAACGTAAGTTTCACGACCTTGAAGCCTGCTTAAGTCCGTACAAGGACTTCTTAAGCTTCCAGACAAGATGTTCTTCGCCCTTGCATTTGTAACCCTCAACGGCATATAGATGTCCCTACCTTCTTCAAGGTAACCGTTTAGAAAAGCGGTTTTGACATCCATCTGCCAAATCTCGAGATCTATATGGGTAGCTATGGCAAGGAGTATCTGTATGGACTTGAGCATGGCTACGGGTGAAAAGGTTTCGTCATAGTCAATGCCCTCTTTCTGACTATAACCCTTTGCCACCAGCCTGGCTTTAAAAGCCGTGATTTCTCCATCCGCCCCTTTCCTTCTCTTGTATACCCATTTGCACCCTATGGCCCTAAAGCCATCCGACAATTCAGTTTTCTGGTACACATCCACAACAGTTATTGATTCAATTTCGGAATCCATGGCGGCACGCCATTTATCAACATCATTGTCTTGCACTGCCTCTTCGTAAGTCAGTGGTTCAGAGTCCTCATGTCCGTCTTCCGGGCTCAAGTCCGAAGACTCACCCATGAACATGTATGTTTTCGACTGGAAAATAACTCTCCCACTACGACGAGGCATCGGTGTTGCGTCAGCAGTAGGTGCAGTAACTTGTGGTTCTGCACCTTGCACCGAAGAATGTGTCTGTGGTGCTGAACCTCTCACAGGTGCACCCACGTTTGCACGTTCCCCTTCCCTTGGAATTGCATTCTCTTTTTCAATTTCGTGAAGAACGATATCACTCCTTGACCTGTAGTTCCTTACATACTCGTCCTCCAAGAATCTAGTGTTGGTGCCAACAACGACTCTCTGACTCTCAAGACAGTAAAAGTAACCACCTTTCGTTTGCCTGGGATACCCTATAAACAGCACTACCTTTGACCTGCTTTCTAACTTATCAGGTTCCTTCGACAGTACGTGTGCCGGACAGCCCCATAATCTAAACTTGTACAAACTTGTTTTGCGACCAAGGAAGAGCACAGAAGGCGTCTTTGGAACTTATTTAGAATGCACCACATTTAATACGTAAGCGGTTGTTTCCAATGCATAGCCCCAAAATGAAATTGGTAAGTTTGCATAACTCATTATTGATCTTACCATCTCTAGAAGAGTTCTATTTCTTCTTTCAGCTACACCGTTTTGCTGGGGAGTACCCGGTGCAGTCCACTGGGATGTAATCCCGTTAGTTGAAAAATACTGCAGGAACTCGTTCCCAAGGTATTCGCCACCGCGGTCAGATCGCAGTAACTTGACAGTTTTCCTGACCTTCTTTTCTACCTCAGCCTTGAACTCTTTGAATTTCTCAAGGAACTCAGGCTTTTAGCGAAGCAGGTAAATGTATCCATACCTTGAGTAATCGTCAATGAAAGTGACGAAGTACTCGTACCCTCCACGAGCCTGCGTGGACATGGGTCCACATAAGTCAGAATGGATCAATTTCAATACTTCCTCTACTCGAGACTGACTAGCCTTAAAAGGCCTAGTTGACATCTTACCCTCAATGAAGGATTCGCAGACATGATAAAGTACAGCCCGGACTAAGTCCAATGTATTGTCATCTGCAAGTCGCTGAATCCGCTTCAAGCTGATGTGACCCAGTCTCAAGTGCCAGAGATATGTAAGATCCTCTTCAGAAGAAGTAAGTTTTCTCTTTCTAGGATTATCAATTATGGATGAATTACATGCAATATAAAAAGGACATATTTGATAAAGCAGTCTAAAGAGAATAAATCAACATCCCAAAATGGACAACATCGTTATTACCATTATAGAAATCATAAATAACAAAATATCCATTGCGAAGTTGGAAAAGCATTTGTCCTGCCGAAAACACGGCCCACAAAAGAAATTCTCAAAATGTACTTAATCCATCAAAACATAAAGAAAAGAAAACTCCATGAAGCTCCGTCATAAAACGTTGCCTTCATCCAGCTTGGTATCTTCTTGCCATTATTCACCAGCCTTGTCGGCACGGTCCCCTGCAAAGTACAACAACATGATCAACAAGTCAGTGCTCACAACTCTAGGAAGAGCAACAACAGACTCTAATCATGCTTATAGTCATACATGCAAATGGCATACCTTGTCTAGCTTTGTTGGCCTCACAATCTTTCCTCGAACGACCTTCCTTACCACACCTGAAGCACCTGTCCCTGTCAGTCGCCACTTTAGGCTTTTTCACAGCCCCACCATCCTTCATAGGTATCTTCTTAGTCCACTTCATAATCCCCTTTTTTTGCTTCATACCTTTCGGTACAGCAGAGAGATTACCAGAAGTGGCTAAGGCAACCTTCTAAGGGTTCATCACTGATTCCGCTGCCATAAGGTCATTAAGCAACTCGTTAAGAGTATACTCTATCTTGTTCATGACAACATTCAGCCTAAAACTCTCAAAGGACTTGGGTAGAGAGTTCAGTATGATATCGACCTTGGTCTCAGCGTCGATACCTCCACCATGCACAGTTAGCTCATCCATGAGGTGAGTCATGGAAACTACGTGCTCTCTCACTAAGCTGCCATCAGTCATTTTTCTACTCACGATATCCCTCATGAGATTGAATCTGACAGCTCTATCAGTTTCCCCATAGGTTGCCGTCAAACTGGCCATAATGTCATAGGCGTCCCTATGGTGCTGATGCTGCTGCTGTAAGACTTTTGACATAGTGGTCATCATGTAGCATTTGACTACATTGTTCGATTTCTCCCACTTGTTATAATAGTCTACATCCTCTTGAGAGGACTCAACAGTGGGCACTATAGGACGTAGTACTTGCAAAATGAACATATGTTCTTCTGCTCCAAGGATGTATTCAAGATTGCGTTTCCATTCCGGGAAGTTTGAACCAGTTAAAGAATTTTGTGCGAGAATATTGATGACATTAGACATAGACATATCTGAAACAATAAAGAATCTTAAATAAGAACATACATGCAGAACTTCGAAAACAAATGCATTGAAAACCTTTTCATAAATCAAATACACATGGTTTCCACTAATTGCCCAAGAGTTCCCACCGCAAGCTACACTCGTAGACGTTTACGATGTCACCATCAACCAGAACTGCGGGTTTTAAGCCCCAATTCTTTAATTTCACTACCATGTCAGGAACCTTTCGACACCAGAAATTAATAATTAGTGAAAACCTTAGACCAAGCCATCTCTCAAGGACAGGGAAGCAACAACTGCATTATATCCTAAGATGCTTCTAAACGATTAACCACAAATTTAACTCTAGCCAAAAGAGAGAGTTTAGCATGGCACGTAACCATACCGCACAACCCTTAAAGCTTTTGTTATCTATAATTTAAATCAATCCTAGAATACTTATGAAAGTGATCTACGCAAGCTACACTCGTAGACGTTTACGCAAAACCCTCACACTATTCACATGATTTAAATTGTTAGCCTAGAAATCCTAACAATTGTACCCATGCACCTCCAAGAACTAGCAAGCTACACTGGTAGACGTTACTAGAGCGAGAGATACCATTACAGCCTAGGACCGCTTTGTGGAGATCTATTGATTTTAATTAAAAAAATCCGCTTAGTATTTTTCTTTCAAAAAAAAAAAGGCTTCTTATATGCGCACAGATAATTTCTTTGTTATTATATTTTCCAAATTTTTGCATGTAATTAAACAAGCCCAAAAATTTCCAAAATATAATCCAACAAGAAATTAATCACATAAGTATGCTTGGAAAGCTGTAAATAATAAAAGCAGTAAATCATGATTTTCCTATTATCTACACATGCTTAAATGCGCACATAATAAATCACATATCATACGAGGACAATTAAGGAAAACAAAAATTCCTCGTGGCCCCACAAAATAGGAAATAAAATCCTATCTATTACAATTTTAAATTTGAATTTATTTGGATAAATCCAAATCTTCTTCAAATGTTTACCAAATCTTCCAGGGCCTCCAAATCTTCAACCACCAAATCTTTTGGGATTTAGGGTTTTGTGATTTGATGATTGGTCCCAAACCTAATGCAAACCCTAGGGATTTACATCAAATTGGGCCAACCGCTAAAACACGAACCACCGCGACAAGACCATCCCCCGCCGACGACGGACAAGCCGCCGCCAGCGTCGCCGCCACCTGGCCTTCGCCACCCACTGTCGTGCGCCCGCGCGCGTCGCCGCCCACGACCGCAGCCGACTGCTGTTGTCGCCGCCGCGGCTGCACGTGCGTGCGGCTTCCTGCTGCCGCCCTCGTCCGTCGGTTCCGTCTTTGTTCTTTGTCCCGACCCGTCCAAATACAGATTTCGATAATAAAAATTACAAAATCTATTCTATTGCAATTTTCTATCAAATCTAATCTAATCACGATTTTTCTCGTGATTTTACAAAATAGATTCAATCCTACACGGATAAACCACCGCGGGCTAAATCAAACGGGTTGCCACGAGGAACAAAAACCACCCACGACAAATTAAAATTCATACATGCATCAATGAATTTATTATGAACAATAGAGCCATAAATCAGAAACCTGGCTCTGATACCATTTGTAGGGATTTATCCGTGAATCGAATCACAAAATCCAAATAAGCAGGATTGATTTATGGTTTATTGTTCACAATACCAATTCACAAACCCTTGCATGCTCCTATGAATTTAATGCGTGGATAATAGAGATTACCTTAATTCCGTAGTCTCTGTACCGATCTTTTGCGTTTAAATTCTAAATCTTGAATCAACCATGCGATATTAATTAAATCGGCGGAAATAGAAATTAGACAGATTCTAATTTCAAGATTTAACTAAAGAAAAGAGAAGAAAAGAAATTTGTTCTCCAGATTAGATCTTCAGGGTTGTATCCCAATGTTGTTCAGATCTGCTACTAGTGAGGATTCCACGGATCTGTAGTTGTGCAAGGCCAAAATCGAAATTCTCCCCCATCTGCACTTGAGAACCGCTGCCCCTCTCTCTCTCTCTTAGGGTTTCACTGATTTGAATTGTCTTACAACTTGTGAGAGAGAGCTGTCTATATATAGACCTAGGGTTTTAACCCTGATGGGCTGCTGGGCTCAATTCAGCATATTTATTTTGGGCCAAACCTGGGACCAAATGCAAATGATAAAGTGGGCCTATAAATTGATTAATTCCCATGTCCACAACCCAGGACACAATTAATTAATTAATATTAATTCTTTTTCACAACAAAATTAATACTGACCTACCCCTTTATTACCACGTTATGAGAAAGGGCTGCATTTATTGAGAACCCCCATATTTAAGGTTATCGGACATTCATTAATTAATCGGAGCTTCTGACAAGCTCTATCTACAATTAATTAATATCTTATTATTCCTGAGTAGTACCACTCAATCCTTATCACTCGTGCCTGAACTTAATTAGCCTGCAGGACTTTGGCATGATGAATGTCATTAAGCTCCTCAGGGAATATCCCCATCCTATTACTCGGATATGGTTACCTAAACCCAGTCTCAAGCTGTACTACACGAACTGTTGTTACCCAAGATGTGGATATACGAGCACGTTACTTAGGCTCTCCACCATGGCAAGTCAAAGCAACAGTCAATCTGTGCAAACTCCTAAACCTTTGTTAGGGTTTGGAATCAATCAAGAACGAGATCTTGTATTCGCTGATGTTAGACAGTCGAATACATCTCACTGCGGTCCATTAATACGCCACCCTTGCGTACCAGCATGTCAAGTAACCAAGACAGACTACTTATTCCGACAATGCCGCATCCATCCGGACAGACGTATCCTCATACGCTGTCTTGGCTGTGATCAGGTTTATGTCTCACTAGGTCAAGTGATCATACTGTCTTCTGCTATCTACTACATGCCGTATGATCGTCCATATCAGTGAGACAATAGGATACCATTGTTACATGCATTTAAGTTTGTTTAACAGATAGGAGAAATAAACTGTTGTATACTCCTTATAATGAATGCTTTCTGTATACAAAACCCATCACATATTACATAGTGTAATATCACACTACTTAGGATCTGCTGAGAGCTTGGACTCAGCATCCAATTTCTTAGCAGCTATATCTTAGCAACAAAAATTCATCACTTCAAAAATGTAAGCTAGGATACGTTTCTTTCCATCTTCTCCGAAAAATCCAAGTAATCCAGAAAGAATGAGAGCTTGAACTCATTCATCCTCATCCTTTTCTAATTCCATAAGGACCAGTTTCAGACATAATTCTTTAAATCTGGCTTCAGCAAGCGGCTTGGTGAAGATATCAGCAAGCTGATCTTCTGTGCATATTTATTGAACATCGATATCCTTATTCTCTTGATGATCTCTTATAAGTGATGTCGTATGTCAATGTGCTTCGTCCTGAAAAGATGAACAGGATTCTTTGTAATGCACCTAGCACTATTGTTGTCGCAGTAGATTCGCATGCATTCTGGAGCAATATCATAAACTTGTAATTGTTGCCGAATCCACAACACTTGCGCACAACAACTTGCAGTTGCTACATATTCTGCTTCGGTTGTAGACGTCGCCACAGAGTGCTGCTTATTGCTAAACTAACTTATTAGCTTGTGTCCAAGGAATTGGCAGGTGCCGCTTGTGCTCTTCCGATCAATCTTGCACCCTCCAAAGTCTGAGTCTGAATAACCACTGAGTGCTAGCCCATCAGATCTTGGGTACCAAATTCCTAGACCTTTGGTGCACTTGAGGTATTGGATAATTCTCTTAGCAGTATGCAAATGCGACTTCTTTGGATTTGCTTGATATCTCGCGCAAACTCCTACGGCATAGGAAATATCTGGTCTGCTAGTTGTAAGATAAAGCAAAGATCCGATGATACCTCTGTATAGCGTAGGATTCACAGGTTCTCCTCCTTCATCAAGAGAAATCTGGCAGCTCGTGCTTATTGGAATCCTTAATCTCTTCGTCTTCTCTGGGAAATACTTAGCAAAGAGATCTCTTATATACTTCCTCTGATGAATAAAGATCCCTTCGCTCGATTGCTGAACTTGGAGTCCGAGAAAATATGACATCTTCCCCATCATGCTCATTTGGAAGTTACTTTGCATTAGCTCTGAATATTTTCACACAGGATTGGATTCTTAGAGTCAAAGATAATGTCATCGACATATATCTGCACAAGTAATATGCTTCCTTCATCCTTAATGTGAAATAGAGTCTAATCGATCTTCCCTTTCTTGAAACCATTGTCCAGCAGGAACTTAGACAAAGTTCCATAACAGGCCCGCGGTGCATGCTTCAAACCATACAAGGCTTTCCTGAGCCTAAACACTTGGTTTCCTTGTTCGAAGCCTGGTGGTTGCTCAACATACACTTCTTCTTTGAGCTCACCATTCAGAAAGGAAATTTTCACGTCCATCTGCAGGACTGAAAACTCATTATGGGCAGCCTATGTGAGGAATAATCTTATTGCTTCCAATCGGGCTACTAGAGCAAATGTTTTATCATAATCAATTCCTTCGCATTGCCTGTATCCTTTGGCTACTAGACGCGCCTTATTTCGGAGGACCGTTCCTGATTCATCCTTCTTGTTCTTGAAAACCCACTTTGTTCCAATAACACTTTGATGTTTGGGTCTGTCTACAAGATCCCAGACATGATTGCGTGTGAACTCAGCTAGCTCCTCCTGCATAGCATTCACCCAATCTGGAGATTGTAGAGCATCTTCAACCTTCGTAGGCTCTTCATGCGATATGTAACATGCAAGCATCGCATTTCCTTGTCGCGTCCTTATTGGATCATTGACATCATCAATGACAGCATCTAGGGGGTGATCACGTAACAATCTCGGTCTTGGGTTGCTGGGTGCTGGGGTTGCATTGCTAGCATCGCCTGCTGAATTATTCTCTGCTCGAAAATTCTCCTCAGCAATCACGTGAGGTTCAGTATTTGGTACCGCAAAATTCAGAATCTCAGCATCTGAAATAACAGCATTCAGGTCCTCAGCATTCCGAATCTCAGCATTCGGAATCTCAACATCTTCCTTAGCAATCTCCTCAGCAACGCCCAATCTTCCTTCAACAACTCGTCCTGCATCTGGGATATTTTCATCTTGTTCATCGATCGATCCCAGAATCTCCAAATTATCATTAAGATAAATTTGGTTGGTGGCATCAGCATGATCATTAGCATCATCGGTCGGTTCAACAGTTTGGTCACCTGCTGAATGCGCCTGAGTTGGAGTACAATCATTCATCGACTTAGTCGGATCAATCTAAATAGTTTCGAAAGAATTCAAGATAGATTGACCATGGACATCATTAGTCTCACAATTGTCATCCTTTTTCGCTCTTAAAATCCTGCGCACTAGAGTAGACTGATAACTGCAGAAAGCAGCGAGCAAATAATGTTTTTTACACCCTAAGGTGGTCGATCCCACAGGGACTGTGCTACGAAAAATCTAAAGTACTAGCTATAATTCTTTGAACATAGATGTTTGAGGAAATTTGAAAAGGAGTTTTGTTTGGAAATTAAAGATCATAGTGCAATAAAATTAAGGTTTTGTAAACAATTAAAGAAAACACAGATCCTAGGGCAGATAATCTAATCATCAACATGCAATCTCAATCAACTCAGCAATGGGGAAAACATAGATTTTTGTGGATTAAATTCCTTGGTCAGACAATTAAATCCAAGATTATTAATTAGTGACTATCTCCTCTCAGTCTCAAGAACACCAAATTAATCAATCTCATAATTATCTAATTATTCCTATGTAGGTTTCTTCCTTTTGATACAGAAAACAAACACAATTAATTCTCTCTTCCTGTTAATAATTTTCATCTCTCGATCCATCAATTATTAACTATAAACCTAGATATCAATTCACCTCTCTGTCCTTCTTTTAATCGAAATTATAAAATTAAATCAGAGAATTAAACCATGCTATATGAGTTGATATCAATTAGACATGCATCAGAAAAGAAATCATAACCCTAGAACCTGTTTAGGATTCTAGCCACAAATCATGACTAGAAAATAAAGAAACATTTAATTAATGAACTTACAAATGAAAAGGAACCTTCAATGTCTTGAAAAATTCCAAAACTCAATGTAAAATCCAAGGAAAAATTGTATAATTTTCGTGCCTAAGAGTTCATATTTATAGAGGGGGAAGAAGACCTAATTTGAGTATTGGGTAAAAATAGCAAAAACTGCCAAAACAGGCCTAAAACAGCTTTTTCGGGCCTCCGTGTCGATCGAAAAAAATCCTGTCGGTCGATAGGATTGCAGATCACAAGTTTTCGGAGTTTTGACCTCTGTTTCGGTCGACACAAATCCTGTCTTTAGACACAAAAACATCTGTCTGCGCAGTCTCACGATTTCGGCCATAACTTTTGCTCCCGAACTCCGATTGACCCGATTCCAGTTGCGTTGGAAAGCTAATTCAAAGATCTTTCTATTTCCATGCTCCATAAGCTCGGATTCCACATGTGGAAGAATTCGTGACTGTTCCTTTGAACATCATCTGCTTTCGGTACGGTTTTCCAATGAATTTGGCCTAAAACCTGCAAAAATCACCCATCAAAGGCATAACACCCTCTAAAATAGACTCATGCACAGAAATAAGTAAAAACATAATGTAAAACACTTGAAACAATGGAGAAAAATTTAGATTAGTGAGTATAAATATGAGCTTATCAAACCCCCGAAACTTGAATATTAGATTGTCCTCAATCGAAGAAAAGAAGAAAGAAATCTCAAGCAGTTGAAAGTGCAATGCCTCACAAGATTCATCACAATCTAGGTTCATCAATCCACATCACACAAGCAATTGAAAGAGATAAGATATTCATCAACTTCGGAAGACTCACGGGAAAGTGTATCGCTCAACCACTCAAGTGTTTGGGTTTCAAATGAAAGCACTCACAACATGTATGAAGAAATTTCTACCATAGGCTTGCAAGAGTTCTAAAATCTCCACTGCTTATTTGTGCACACAATTCATGAATCAAAAAGGACTTTGATAGGGTTGTAATGTAGGCTTTTTTTGAAAGGTAAGGAAATATGGCCAAGTGACTCAAAATCAACTAAGTGCGTCCACCTCATCAATATCAATTCACTCTCTTATGAACATCTACCCTTCTCCTAAAAATTTCAACACAAATCAAGGCTCATTTTTTTCTTATTCCTTTTATTCTCTTAAAAATTTTTGTTTAATGATTTGAGCTTATAAGGACACAAATATTTTTTTTTTTCTAGAGCCCAACCTTCTTTTGTAAACCACTTTAAGAATTTCTCATCCACTTATAAAAATTACCCTTATTTCACAAAAATCCTATAGACAGGATACACATCACATTTCTCATAGTACTCTCTCATAGACAAGATAAAACTACAATGCTGATCAGCTTCCGGAGATATTTCATATAACCTGGAATTTCAGAAAGAGCTTCAATTAGTGGAAGATTAATACTTACCTTCTTCAAGTTCTCGACAAAGCGTGAGAACTTGGAATCCTCCTTCTGCTTGGCAAATCTCTGAGGAAATGGCATTGGAGGTGTCTTGGCAGCCTTGGGAGTGGAAGAATGTTGCTGTGTCGACTGGCCTTTGCTCTGTCCTGCCTGTCGATCGACAGGGGGTGTGTCGATCGACACACCCTCTGCAGTTCTGTCGATCTCCTCCTATGAATCTGTGTCGACTGCCTCTTTTGAGTCTCTGTGTTGATCGACAGGAATCCTGTCGATCGAAACAGAGGCCGACTCTGCTGGGTCTGCTTCTTTTCTCCCCCCAAACTTGCTTTGGGGCATGCTCGGACCTTTGTAGCTCTTTCCAGACCTCAGCTTCACAGCTTTGCAATCTTTCTAGTTCTTGGGATTTGCCTCGGTGGTGCTGGGTAGCTTTCCTGGAGTATGTTGTATCCCGATAGTGGTAGCAATTTGGCTCATTTGAGTATCAATGATCTTGGCATGCTTGCTGAGAAAATCCACCTTGGACTTGACTCCTTCCACTTCTTTTTCGATTTTCCCCATTCTGTGATCTGAAGCTTTGATGAAATTCTTCAGCACCTCTTCAAGGGTTTCCTTCTTCTTTTCCACAATCTCGCCATTCTGCACATCAAAATCTGGCAGTGGTTGTTTGGTAGCTTCAGGTTGAGAGTAGGAGAAACCTGGATGAGGTCTAGGATTGTAGTGTTGGTATCCCCCTTGCCGGTACTGATTCTGGTAGCCACCACGATTCATGTAATTCACGTCGGCGATAGGGTCAACCTGTGCAACAGAAACAGAAGCAGAAGTAGTTAGTTTTTTAACTTCCCCCTTTAGCTTCTCAACCTCTTTCTTCAGTGCATCATCCTCCTTTGCCTCGATAGCTCGAATCTGTGGCCTCCTTGGATTCCCCCATTGTTGATCATGTAAGGCCATCTTTTTGACCAACTTCATGGCCTTTTCTGGTGACTTGCTCATCAATGATCCACCAGCTGCATAGTCCACTGCCTTTTGGCTTTCCTCGGTCAACCCTCTGTAGAAGATATAAGCCTGCTCTTCGGTAACCACTCCATGACCCGGACAACTTCTCAGCAGCTCATTGAACATGGTCCACCCCTCAAAGAGAGTCTCGTCCATCCTCTGGTGGAACTGCAGGATTTCCATCTTTTTCTAAATAATCACTGACGGCGGGAAGAATGCGCCGAGGAACTCTGTTCGGAGATCAGCCCATGTCCGAATGTTGGTGCAATCCAAAGCGGTAAACCACGACCACGCATGATCCCTAAGTGAGAAGGATAACAGACGAAGCCGGATCACATCCTGAGAGACTCCATTCTGCTTGATGGTATCACACACCTCCACGAACATCCTGAGGTGGGTGTACGGATCCTCCACTGCTCGGCCCCCGAATTGGTTCTGCTGAACCATCTGAATCAAGCCGATCTTGAGTTCAAAGTTATTGGCGGTGATGCCAATAACAAATCCCTCATTCCCGGGCTGTGGTCTGTACTTCTTGGCCATCGCGTTGGGGTCCTCATCATCGGAGTCATCTGTGCGGGCTCTCTCTCGATCTCTTCTTTTGGCCTCGCGCCTTTCTGCTTCCCTTTCCTCCAGGAGTTGCCTCATGACGTCTTTCATGTGGTTGACTTCATGGACCAGTAGTAGGGCATTCTCCGGAGTAATCAACGGCTGGTCGGTCTCAGTTCCCCCATCGGAGTGGCTCGGACTTGCCATGATGGTTTCAGTGGTTTGCTTGGTTTTTCCCTTCCTTTTTCTGACGGTGGCCTCGATTTCTGGGTCAAAAGTCTCGAGTGGCTTGCCCTAAGCCCTTGTGTTCATAAAACTGCAAGAAAAACAAAAGAAAACAGAAAATCAGCAACTGTGTCGATCGACAGAGGGCCTGTCGATCGACACAAAGGTTTCTGCTTCTGTTTCGGTCGACAGGAATCCTGTCTGTCGAAACAGAGGCCAAAAATCAGAAAAAACAGCAAAGCAGAAAACACGAAAAATCAACACCAAAAATCAAAATCAACACACCAAAAAGGAAATGAAAAACAGAAAATAACAATAAAATTAAATTTACAACCTCAATACATCAGATCTAAAAATAAACTAATATCTAAATTAATTTGACAAATCCCCGGCAACGGCGCCAATTTGATAACTGCAGAAAGTAGCGAGCAAATAATGTTTTTTACACCCTAAGGTGGTCGATCCCACAGGGATTGTGCTACGAAAAATCTAAAGTACTAGCTATAATTCTTAGAACATAGATGTTTGAGGAAATTTGAAAAGGGGTTTTGTTTGGAAATTAAAGATGACAGTGCAATAAAATAAAGGTTTTGAAAACAATTAAAGAAAACACAGATCCTACGGCAGAGAATCTAATCATCAACATGCAATATCAATCAACTCAGCAATGGGGAAAACATAGATTTTTGTGGATTAAATTCCTTGGTTAGGCAATTAAATCTTAGATTATTAATTAGTGACTATCTCCTCTCGGTCTCAAGAACACCAAATTAATCAATCTCATAATTATCTAATTATTCCTATGTAGGTTTCTTCCTTTTGAGACAGAAAACAAACACAATTAATTCTCTCTTCCGGTTAATAATTTTCCTCTAGATCCATCAATTATTAACTATAAATCTAGATCTCAATTCACCTCTCGGTCCTTCTTTTAATCTAGATTATAAATCTAAATCAAAGAATTAAACCATGCTATATGAGTTGATATCGATTAGACATGCATCAGAAAAGAAATCATAACCCTAGAACCTGTTTAGGGTTCTAGCCACAAATCATGACTAGAAAATAAAGAAACATTTAATTAATGAACTTACAAATGAAAAGGAACCTTCGATGTCTTGAAAAACTCCAAAACTCAATGTAAAATCCAAGGAAAAACTGTATAATTTTCGTGCCTAAGAGTTCGTATTTATAGAGGGGGAAGAAGACCTAATTTGAGTATTGGGTAAAAATAGAAAAAACTGCCAAAACAGGCCTAAAACAGCTTTTTCGGGCCTCCGTGTCGATCGACACAAATCCTGTCGGTCGACAGGATTGCAGATCACAAGTTTCCGGAGTTTTGACCTCTGTTTCGGTCGACACAAATCCTGTCTCACGACACAAAAATATATGTCTGCGCAGTCTCACGGTTTCGGCCATAACTTTTGCTCCCGAACTCCGATTGACCCAATTCCAGTTGCGTTGGAAAGCTAATTCAAAGATATTTCTATTTCCATGCTCCAACAGCTCGGACTACACATGTGGAAGAATTCGTGACTGTTCTTTTGAACATCATCTGCTTTCAGTACGGGTTTCCAATGAATTTGGCCTAAAACCTCCAAAAATCACCCATCGAAGGCATAACACACTCTAAAATAGACTCATGCACATAAATAAGTAAAAACATAATGTAAAACACTTGAAACAATGGAGAAAAATATAGATAAGTGAGTATAAATATGAGCTTATCATAGACTCATCAAAAATAACATTGCATGTTATTTCCACAACTTGAGTCATCTTGTTTAACACTCTATAAACTTTGTGAGAAGGATGCACATATCCAAGGAACACACCTTCATCAGACTTAGGCGAAAAAGTGTTAAGCTTCGACTTCCCATTGTTATGAATATAACATGTCGAACAAAAAGCACGAAGATAAGTCAGAGAAGGCTTACGACCGTTGTACACTTCATAAGGAGTCTTATTGAATCTTCTATTGATTGCACTCTTATTCTGAGTGTAGCAGGCCGTCATGACTGCTTCGCCCCAATACTTTCCACTCAGCTCAGAGTCGGCTAGCATCAACCACACTGCTTCCTTCAAGGTCCTATTCATTCTCTGCTAGACCATTCTGCTGTGGAGTCCTAGCAGTGGATTTCTCAAGACCGATTCTAGCTTCAGCGCAAAAAGCCATTAGAATGCCATTGCAAAATTTAGTCCCGTTGTCCGATCTTATCCTCTTAACGGTGACCTCTTTGCTATTCTACTCCTTGAGGATCAGCTCTGGTAGGATGAGCTATACTTCATCCTTGGTCCATAACAATCTGACCCATGTATACCTAGAAAAATCATCAACTACCACAAGAGTATAAGCCTTTTTACTTACAGTCGTTGGAGTGACTTGGCCAAATAGATCCATGTGTAATAGCTCAAGGATTCCCTCAAAAGTGGCCTTCTCCGGGTTTGACCTGAAGGATGCCTTCGTCTGCTTCCCTTGCTGGCAAGCTTTGCATACGCCTACCTTTTTGAAGGTTGCCTCAGGCAATCCTACAACAAGTTGATGCTTGTCTAGGTAGTTAATTGTTTTAAAGTTCAGATGAGTTAACCTCTTGTGCCATAGCCAATTTGTCTCTTCCTTGTTGAATGCTACGAAGCATGAATGTTGTTGTCCATTTTGCCAATCAACAGTGTAAAGGCCACCCTTGTGGATGCCTCTTAGCTTCACTTCACTTGTAGTACTGTCAACAATTTCACATCCAGTATTAATGAAATACACATTATACCCATTTTCACAAAGTTGGCTGATGCTCAGTAGGTTGTGTTTGAGGTTGGAGACGAGAGCAACGTTGATGATTCTCATTCCATCTTGCTCGATGCATCCTCGTCCAATCACTCGTCCTTTGCTATTATCACCAAACATGAGTGTGGGGCCATAAATTCTTTGAAGTTCTGAGAGTAAGTCTTCTCTCCCCGTCATGTGGCCTGAGCAGCCACTATCTAGGATCCATTCATTTGACATGCCTGATGTCTTAGCTCTTAGATCTTGTTCCTGCAAAAATTAATAATTTTGTTTAGGTATCCGCTTAGCATCGGGTTCTGCAGGATTAACATGGATCAATGTCCCTTTTGGAACCCACATCTGAGTGATCTTCAAGATTTTCTTCTTGACATCACTCTTAACAACCTTCTCGACCTTAGTTGGGTAAGCAAACTTTGCATAATTCGAACGAGGTGGATTAGCGTGCTTAGCCTTCATAGTCCTTTTGAAAGGAAAACGATTAGACTCAGGCCTCACATAGTTGTTCCTCCTATGTGGTGTGTACTTAGGATACTGTGGTCTTACAGCATGGTATGCAACCTGCTTGCCCCTATTAAAGGTAGGATTTGCTATCCTAGCATTAGATGCACAATGCTCAACATTTATCCTAAACATTGCTGAGTGTGGCCTAGCAGGCATCCTCTGGGTACTCTGCTGAGATCCAGCAGATGCATGCTTAGCAGGCATTCTTTGTGTCGCGCCCCCAAACCGGGCCTATGCGACAGTCCCACGTGCGACACAATGCACGCTAAGGGAAGTTGTGGTTTTAAGAAGTATTATTTAAACATGTGGAAGCAAGTAAAGATTTATCGAAAATGAAATAAGAGAATGAGGTTCAAATAATTAATTCGCAGCAGAGATTAGAATCAATTAAATGGTTACAAGCATGATGAGGCAATAAGTTAACGAATGCTTGAAAGGAAAAGAGATAAATAGTTCGCAGCGGAAAAAAAATGGAGTCAAATAATTTATAGAAACATGATGGAACTATATTTTAAGTCATGCTTGAAAGAATGCATAAGTGCATATTCCAATTTTGAAAGCAAGTATAAATGAGACTATGTATGAAGACATAGCTCGTCGCTTCGATACCATAACCAACAAATCAAATCATGCTAGGAGAACAAGAACATTTAGCATGCTTGGGCAAGAATGAAACATAGGAATAATAAGGGGTTTCATGAACTAGCATTGAATGAATCCAAGTATTTGAAAGCTTAATACAAAATAAGATTTAGAAAGTTTAGATCGTAAATCCAAGTAATCATGGGGTGCAATACATGCCATTCGAAAAAAAATAATCAAAAGCAACATGGATTCGAAATGAAGTACAAACCGAACAATTAATACAATCAAGAATCGTTCCAGTTTCCTCCTTCGATCCCCTTCCTCATAACGCCACCTTCACCTTCATCAATCAGTACCTACACACAGGGAAAACGCGCATAGGGGCTGAGTACTCCCGGGTACCCAGTGGTCACGGTGTCCCGAAAACAAATACATACATATATCATGAAAACACCGCACACTCATGCATAATACAAGTTTTATTGAAATCATCATGTATATGCAGAAATATTTTCCTCACTTGGGAGCTCCCACTCAAATTAGGCACCACATAATCATTTTCCCAACATATCAACATTTCATATGTAACATGATCCACATAATCACAAGGGGTAAGATAGGAGTGGCCACTCGCTATATACCCGGTAAGGTTTAGTCACCCTTACCCAACCGGTAGTCTTATTACTATCCGGGCTAATGCATTAGGCTTACAATACCACGGGGGTAGCCACTTCCCCGATCCAACACATCTCCAATATATCATTCATCCACCAATTCATGTCATCATAATAATCATACGGTGCCAAAACAATTTTACGGTGTAACATGCCTTTAAAATAAAGAATCATTTTGGGAAAAAACCATTTGGCAAAAACCATTTGATAGGATAAAGTAGTGCCCACCTCAAATGATTTGATGGATCCAATTACTTAGTACCGCTAGTTGATGCTTCCTTCTTGGAGATTAAAGTACCTAATTAAAGTTTGAATAAATTACTACAATGTTTATGACTTAAAATAATTATCTAAGCTCTTAATTCATTTATTTACCCAATTACAAATTATGCAATTCGAAAATTATAAAGAACAAGATTCAAAGACTTCTAAGTTTTATCTTATTAATCAAGATTTATTAACTTAGTCAAATTATTAAGCTAGTTAACAAGTTCATACCAAATTGCTATATTAGTTATTAATTAAGGATAATGGATTTAGTGATCTAGTTAACAACGTATTATTAATCTAAGGCAATTATTTTTAATTAACTAAGTGAAATGACTTGATTTTTATACATATTACTAATTAACATGTCTAGAGTTCATTTTATAAATATCAGATTTTTCCAAAATGCAGAAATATATTTTTAAGGCCGTGAAATTTAAACTGCCAGAATCTGCCACACATTATTAAAATGCTTCAAACTCGAGTTTTACAACTCCGATTCATGAATTTCCAAATTCCACAGATTCCTAACTCGTTATAGTTTATACAGTTCTAAAATCAACTCAATACAACCATCACAGGATCAGCCGTATGCATTTTAATCTCTGTCCAAAACAGGGCATGCTCTCAAAATTCATCAACACATGATTTCTCAACATACATGCCATTATCTCATTCCTAAGCTTCATATATATCATTTTCAGATCCATCTAAGTTTGAATATCAACTTTAACATGAATGGTCATGATTCTTAGGTTTGATCAAACATGCAATCATATATATATATATTCTATGCTCATCAATATGCAACATATAACAAGCTTATGCCTAGGTATGCTCATCTAATCTATTTCCCTTAAGAATTTAATTTGTGACTTCTTGATCCTACATGCAATCACATATTCATAACAAGGAGGTAATAGAGAGTGTAGAAATCATCTACTTGAAGCTTGATTCCACTTCGTGCTTGAGATCAATGTGCTCCGATCATAGGGCTTCTTACGTCATTGCGTAGAGGAGGTTGAGGAGATAAGGTTTATGTAAAAATGGAGGCTCAATAGGTGGGGAAAGGGTTGGATATTGAAGCTTCAAAGGGCTGTTTTGGAGGTGTTTTATGTTGGCCCAAAGATCACCAAAAATTGCAAGAAAAATGCACAAAGGAATAAGAAGAACTTAGAGAGAAGAAACAAACACCAAATATTTTTCTTCTTATGGGATGATTAATGAATGCAAATACACTCCCTATTTATAGGCAAAGAAGGGAATAACTTTTGATTAAAAATTGCCAAAAGAATAAATATGTGGTTCCCATTTGGAACATCCACCAACTAATCCACCAAAATATAAAATGAATTTTTGGTGATAATGGGGTGGAGTGGAATGATTAAATGAACTTTGAAAATAAAATAATTGAAGTGTAGTGATTATGGTGGGGAATAATTATTATTAATAATAATATTCCATCTTTCATAA
>JAPKLW010001198.1:180817-202792 GCA_026898455.1 Plectranthus barbatus
TGCTCAGAGCCCATTAGGGTTTATTAAACCCTAATAGCCCATTCTCACATCTATATAAATAGATGATCTCTCACTAGCCCACATAAGTTTTAAGTTTGATTTTCAAATCAAAACCCTAGAGAGATTGTGAGAGAGTGGGCGGCTAGATCCGGTAGCGTATCCTCACCAGATTTCTGGATCGAGCAAGGGAACAGATCAGAAGATCAGATCTATAGGAACACCATCGTTTTGATCGATTACAGATCCAGATCTGCACCATCTTCATTGCCGTCATCGATCTAGATCTGTAGATCAGTCCTTGGAGTTTAAGGTATCCCTTTGAATCTACGAATTAAATTAAATAGGAGCATGCATAGGGCATTTACTGTTTGTCATGACATTTATTTTGATATCCATAAATCGAATCCGGAGTTTTAATAAATGGCGATTCATGTCGCCTATTGTAGACTCAGTTCCTACACTCCAACGATGGTATTGAATCTTTCTTCCATCGCTTGTATGGATTCACCTGCAAGCATAGAGAAAGACTCATATTTATCAACGGCTACCTGAAGTTTATTTCACTTCATTTGGTCTGTCTCCTGGGAAGATGCGCACACAAAGTCCCACATCTCCTTAGCTGTATCGAAGTCTAGAGCCTTGTCTGCCATCAACGGAGGCAAACAGTCAAGTATGAGCATCTTTGCTAGATACTCCAGCTGAGCTCTTTTCTTGTGCTCGACCGTCCATTCATCGAATGTCTTCTCGACCATTGGGAGTGGTCTCGGTTTCACCTCAGCAACTAGACCAACGAAGATGTTAGGCTTCATGATCTTGATGGATCCTTTAGAGAGAACGTCGATCATCTCTGGATGTATACTTTGAAGCTGGATGGTGGCCATCTTCTACCATGAGTTGAACTTCTCCTTGTTATACTTTGGAAGAGTATGGTTCATCTTGGCAAGATTGGTGTTCCTGAGCTATACAACAAAAACAGTGCAAGGAAAATATAGATCTGGTCAAAAGCGACTCAGAAGTAGTATGTCTTACAACCTCCTGCTCTGATACCACTTGTTGGTCCCTGATCAGAGTCGTGATAAGCAGCCGAAAGCTACTTAGCAAATGCAGCGGAATGATTAAGTATCTTGCACTTAGCTTCTTGTTCAAATGTTTAGCTTGAAGGTAGGAGTTACTTTTGTTTCAGATATACTCTAACAACTTGAGGTTGCTAGGTTTTAAATCAACAAGCAGAAACAATAAAACAGTAACAAGAACACAAGGTTTATAGTGGTTCGATCCTTAAAGATGTCCACTCCTCAGTCGAACACTGAGAATTTACTAAAAAATATGTTCAAGTAAAAGGATTCGCCTATCTCTTGTAGCAGGTGGTGAGCTTTCGAGCCAGCCACTACAAAGCTATCCTCCGTTACTTGGATCTTTCGGTCGGCAGCTACGGCTAAGTCAAGGGCGCACCTTCGTAAAACTTAGCCTTACTGCAATGGAAGCTTTATAGTTCCTTCCAAGCTCTCCTGGGGATTTTGGCAACAACCCGTCGTAGTCAATCTCTTTTCAGAGATGTGACTGCTAGATGCTTCCTAGGATGGATGTTATCCCAATGATTGGATTCTTGAGCAAAGTCAAGGAATCTCTTCAATGTAGTGTCAGATATTCAATGAGGGGGACACTACGGTTGTTGAGAGCTTTGAATTCTTCTTCTCTCGTGCTCTCAACTGACTTCTTTTCTTTGGTTCGCTTGGAAAGGTTCTTTTACACTAAGTGTCTTTGCGAGTGTTAGCACTAGTAGTCTCTCTTTTTTTGGACTTCTCTTTTATATCTGGAGATTCAAACTTTGAATCTCCAAACCCATTACACACAACGTCTCCTTTGTCCAAAAGAGCTACTTACTTTTTCGTCCTTTCCGGCGTGTACAGTGCATTTTTACCTACTTCGGGAAGGCTATTCGTCCTTGGTTGTACCTTTTGTCAGAACGGTAGTATTTAGCAAGTATTTGTTGAATGTCTCCTTGCTTAGCATTTTCTCAGAAAATGCTGGGAGCACTCTGCTAAGTACTTCGACCTTTGACTGCTGAACTCTTCTAGCAATCTGCTTTGTATCCAATTGCTGACTCCTCAGCAATTGCGTATTCAGCACTTGGGTCGATTCCTTATTGTTATTACTTCTAGCAATTTTCTGAGTAAATAGTGAATGCTGACTCGTTCAGCATTCTGCTATCTCTTTTCTTCCGACTGCTGAGTAAATACTCCTAACAATCATTTCCTTCAGCATATGACTACTAACACCTTAGCAGTCATTCTTCTAGCACTTGTCTGCTATCTCCTTAGCTGTCATTTCTGTCTGCTGACTTCTCTAGCTGTTTGCTTGACTGCTGAGAACGTTCCTAGCATCCAGAATTTTTGAAGTCTTCGTTTCAACTGCTGAATTCTTCAGCATTCTTCCGCAGGCACTTCTAATCTATTACAACTCGAAATATTTCCTAAACAGGACTTTACACAGAGTTGCTAGACTATCTAGAATTCAGCAATGATCGACCAAGCTAACTAAGGCTTTGATTCAACAAAACCTTTACAATTTGATTACAATATAAATCTAGGAATATTTTCCTAACATGCAACAATTTATGCATTAAAATTGAGATGCATCTATCTATGCATTGAATAGTTTTAATAATTGAAATGCAACTATTTATGCATTAAAAATCTTCATGATCTTTGACAAAAGAGATGCAACAATGTATGCATTAACAAGATATGCATCGAAACTTCAACATTTCAAAAGGAAGAAGGAAGAAGAAATCAAATCGCGCGAAGAAAGGAATAAAAAATCTGATGAGATACTATTTCTTATTTTTTAAAAAGCTAAACTTACAAAAATAACCTTAATTTTGCAAAACTGCAGGATAATCGAGGAAAACTGCACACGGAGTGAAATAGATCATGAGCGTTGAAATCACAAAATCAAAGACTGAGATTTATTCTCATTTCTCATACTAAAAACTATTCTCATATGATCACTACTATATATATATATATATATTGTTCATAATTTTATTATTAATATATCCATATTTAATATATATACATATACAATTTATATAATAACAAAAATAATACATTTTCGTCATTTTTCCTCAAAAATATTTAAAAACTCACTAATTTATTCGTTTGATTATTTTTCGATTTACAAGTATAATTTGTTATTTAAGTTTAGCTCACTTTGTAAATTATAATCTCATTTTTATTATTTTTTGTTTATTCCTTATATTTTTGTGAGAATTTTACATGTAAAATGTAATATTTTTATTTTGGTAGAAATTTATAATTAATATCGAACATTGATAGATAAAAATAATTATATTTTTAAATAAATATTAATATAAATATTTTTCTTTTATAAACAAAATTGTAAATATTAATATGTGCAACGCGCGTGTTGCAAATCTAGTTTTGTATGAAACTATAAACTAGTTTTGGAATCTGTTTTCTATATCCAACAACATTCACTAAAATATAAGAACTTGTGATGAAGATACTATTTTGAATATACTCATATATGATTTTTTTTAATAAAAATATATATATATTTAAACTCACATATCTATATATAATTGGAAGATTTTGAATTCATGTCCTCTTAATTAGAGACAAAAGACTTTCATCGTCGTACTCAGTACGGGACTCACGATGAAGTTTTTAAATAGGAAGTTTGTTGAACGTTAGGACAAGAGAAAAACTGAAAAATAAGCCAATAAAACCGATCACAAGTGAGATAAGAACAGATTTCGGATACATCAACGTTGGCCTCATTTTCTAGTTTTCTGCAAAAAACCAATTTTTTGAATGAAACAATTCTGACATTCATTAGGAATTCCGCCACCAATTCAATGTGCCACATAAATATATAAGACCTTGTAATGAAGATACTACTTAGAATACACTAGACATTAATTTTTCTTTCTAATAGAAAAATTAATATATATTTAAACTCACATATCTATATATAATTGGGGGATTTTGAATTCATGTCCTCTTAATTAGAGACAAAAGACTTTTATCATCGTACGTAACCAGTAAGGGACTCACGATGAAGTTTTAAATAGGAAGTTTGTTGAACGTTCGGACAAGAGAAAAACTGAAAAATAAGGCAAAAAAACCGATCACAAGTGAGATAATTAAGAACAGATTTCGGATACATCAACGTTGGCGGCCTTATTTTGTAGTTTTCTGCAAAAAAACCATTTTTTTGAATGAAACAATCCTGACATTCATTAGGAATTCCGCCACTAATTCAATCTGCCACATAAATATATAAAGATTCAATTATGATCCCAGCTCGTTTGTGTTGCCGTTTCACCCTAATTCTTTGATCAACCAAACTTGTTTGCATTTCAAAATAATGAGTTCAAATGTTGGGATCACATCCCCGGAGAGCAAAATCATGCCAATTAGCCCACCGCCGCTACGCAACTCGTCCACCTCCATTCAACGGCGGACCACCTCCAAGTCCCGGGGCTTTTGTCGGCGCCTCGGGGACTGCATGGTGATGGGTCCGGCTTCAACCAACCGTGCCGACCTAAACCAATATGCAAGAAACCTAGACCAACTTGCTCAACAGGTAAATAAATGCTCTATTTTGCTATATATCTTTAGTTTCACTTTATCAATATATGTTTGGGTGTAAATTAAGGTGGAAGAGATAGAGAAGGAACTTGGGAAGCAGAAGGAGCTGACGGGCGTGTACAAAAGACAACTAGGGAAGGAGCAACTCTTCCTCAAACACTGCCTTCAAGTGGCACAAGACAACGGTTTCTTGGAACTAATACTAAACAAAGATAAAGACCACCAAATCTTGCTCTCTCCCCAACCCGGTATCCATCCAGAACTCGGTCCTATCATAGATCAAGCCAAAATCAATGGATGGTATATCGACCCTCTTGAGGTTAGTCATCGATCAATGGATGCATATCATAATCATAAATATTAATTATATCATTTCCATTTCTACCTATCAATTTAAAACATTTAATTAAACAGGTGGAAATGCTCCATCTGTCAGCTCAGGGTAGCACTGCAGACATCTACAGAGCAAAATGGAGAGGCCTGGACGTGGCCATCAAATGCATGTTTCCGGATTTCTTCCGGTCGAACGAGAGCGGCGTGGCCTTCTTCGCCATGGAAGTGGAGATGCTGTCGCGGCAGCGCCACCCCTTCGTGCTGCAGCTGATGGGGGCCTGCCTGGATCCGCCGGAGAACTGCTGGATCGTCACGGAATTCATGAGCACAGATTTGAAAGAATGGCTCCATGGCCCTGGAAAAAGGCAGAAGGAGAGAACGATTCCTCTACCGCCATTGAAGGAGAGGGTTTCGAAGGCTCTAGAAATTTCTCAGGCGATGCAGTATCTTCATGAAAGCAAGCCCAAGATTCTTCATCGCGATCTGAAACCTAGTAACGTTTTCTTGGACGATGCTTTTCATGTTAGAGTTGCGGATTTCGGACATGCGAGATTCTTGGCTGATGGGGAAAAGGCAATGACCGGGGAAACGGGTAATGCTGCAGTTCTAATTTCTCGATTACATTACCTTTCATATCATATTTGTTGATTTTTGGGGTCGCAGGTACGTTTGTATACATGGCACCTGAGGTGATCAAGTGTGGGGCTTATGACGAAAAGTGTGATGTGTATAGCTTTGGTATTATACTGAACGAGTTGATTACAGGTGAATATCCTTACATCGATATTGATTTCGGACCAACTAAGGTACGTTTTTTTTTTTTTTTTTTTTAAAGTTCAGTTTCTAGATAGCTTTTCTAAATACTCAAATTCCTAAAACAGATAGCTAAGGAAGTTGCAGAAAATGGCCTTCGACCGAAAATTGCAGAGGTGGACGAGCAATTGGGAGGTGTAGTTGAATTAATTGCAAAATTGTGGAACCAAGAACCCGAAAGAAGGCCTACTTTTGCTGAAATCACATCTATTTTGAGAATTGTAGACAAGAGACTGAGAGACAGTACCCATTTTAATTACTAGCAAATCTTCTTTTTTCTTTTAAATTTCTGGTGTTATTCATTTTCTTGACTATATAATATATGAATGATAACCATTCGGAAAAACTCTAGGTTCCTAAACAATTAGATGTTGTTGGCATTGTTGTAAAATCTTCCTTTAGGGTTGTTTACGCACTAAACATTCCCTAATTGAATTAAAAATCCTCAAATCAATGCATCTAAGTCGTTTGATGAGTAATTGGTGTTAAGAGTGGTTGATTAAGAGAAATAGGCGTTCAATCTTTTCTTTTATTATAAAGTTATTGAGATATACTTGTTGTATATCTTGACAGATTTGATACGCTTTTCAATTTATTTAACTTATTAGATTAGGGTTTGAGTTGCCTTTGGAACAATTTATTCATTTTTAGTTTAGTAAAATTTGTGAGATTATCTCCTCCATATTTCTCTGAAGGCTCATGAATTCTAAGGCATAGAATTTGAAAATTGACTTATCATGAAATGAAATTCCGCAGTCGTTTGTGGCGTCTTCACTATATCTATCGTTGTTGAGGCGAGATGCTTTTTGGGTCGAAGGGGTTCGTCTTTGTCCTTCACTACAGTTCTCTAAGGGTCAACTTCAAAGGTGTTGGATTTCCCCATCGTATCAAGTTATCAGTTTGCTTTTGCGTCGCGTCTGAGTCGTTTTAGTCGAGTTCCTGGGCTGCGATCTAAATCTTCTCGGTGAGGATAGTATCATTTTGGTATCAAGATCTAGGTCATGTCCTTCCTCTTCTTTGTCATTCAATTTCGTGTTTTTTCATGTAAAAAAATCGAGTCTTCTTCTTGTTTTGTGTTCGTCCTTTTCAGCGTCCTGATTTTAGGGTTTCTTGATTCGAATTGTTTGTGTCTTGGAGTCGTGCTGCCTTCTGTTAGAGTCGAAAAATTTTCCAACTTTTTAGGGTTTCTTCTTAGTCAAGATTTGAATTATCTTTCCATACATACCATATCAATTCAAATCGTGTATCTCTTATTTCCTTATTCATATTTTTCCTTCTTGAATTACCAAATAATTTGGTAATTACCATATTAAAAAAAATGAGAGTTCGACAAAAAAAAAAGAATAAAAGGTAATTCAAAAATCCTACTTTCTTCATTTCTACTAGTGCCTTTTTGCCCTTTTTCGGCGAGAACCATTTTTGCCATAACTTTTGCGTACGGTGTCTCTTTTTTACTTAATCATGCTTTTCAGAAACATCTCGACACGCTCTACAAGACCCACCACTTCTTCGTGACATAAGGTGGAAATTGGATAAATTCCTTTGATTCAATCAATTATTGCCCTCCGAAGAAAATTTCATTAGTTTTTGGTCATTTACCTTCCTCGAGTCTTCTGGAGTCTTCTCGTTTAGTTGGTTTGTCGATTTGACGTCTCTGGAATTTTCTGGGAGTTTTTTAGTTTTTCAGAGAGGAGAAAAGAGTGTTAAAAGGCACAAGAGTGTGAGATTATTAGAGAGATTGAAAAAGCCATATATACTGAGAGAAATACACGAGCGTGGGTGATTTCACATAACTAAGTGATACACGAGTATACGTGAGCTGGTGAGGTCCTTCTTTTATTTTTATATAACCTTTCTTGTAGGTATGTAAGGTAATCAAACTGAGGTGTTGAAAGGAGATGAGGATGTTCATGGGCAAACTAAGTACATTATGGAGACCTTGAGATCTGAATTGACTAGGGGGTTGAAGAGTGAGATGGAAGCAATGCATCAACGAATCGATGATCTCGACTTTTTTGTGGCAGAGAAGACTCGTCGAGATTCAGCAGATAGTTATAATAACACTGGAAGAGGAGGATGTGGAGGTCGAGGTGGCATAGGTTTGGGTAGGAGACGAAGTTCTCAGTATGAGGAGGACGTCGTTGACTATGCCGAGGAGGATTCATATGATAACAATTTAAGGACAATCAAGATGAACATTCTGTCCTTTCAAGGAAAGAATGACCCCGAATTATACCTGGAATATGAGCAAAAGGTGGAGTTGATGTTCGAGTGCCACAATTACTCTGAGCTGAAGAAGGTTAAGTTGGCTGCAGTGGAGTTTTCTGATTACGCTCTTGTAGGGTTTGAGTCTACGATGGATAACACGAGTTGCCATTAATTAAATTTTTGCCAAGGATCGTTCTTAGGATACAAGGAATAAATTTCAATCAAATAAACCATGCGAACCTATGCATGCTCCTACAATATTAATTGCAGAGGATGGATTAGAGGATACCTGATTTCACCGTTTGATCTACAGGACAGATCGGAGAATAATAACGATGAAATAGATCTGGATCTGGATCTGAACAATGGTGTGGACGGTTGTTCCTACAGATTTGATCTTCTGATCTGTTCCCTTGCTCCTTGGAAATCTGGTGAGGATTATCTACCAAGTTGGATCCGAGATATGGAGGAGTCGATCAATTCCTCCCACCGGATCAGCCGCCGTCGTCTCTCTCATTTTTAAATATACTGAAAACCCTAATTGTTTCACAACAACTAAAGATCTGATAGAGAGAAGGCCTTTATATAGTGTTAGGATTTTGAGAAACCCTAACCCTTAATGGGCTTGAGCAGTTCATGGGCCAGACCAGGGATCAGATGCAAATAATAAAGTGGGCCCTCTTTATTAATTAATCCTTCCTTGTTCAACCCAGAACATAATTAATTAATAAAACATTGTTTTAACCTTCACCACGGTAACAATGCTGACTCGCCCCTTTATTACCACGTTATTAGGAACGGGTTGCACCAAACTAACATGATACACATATTTAAGGTTTTAGACATTCATTAATTAATTTGGCTTATGACAATCAGCCACAATTAATTAATCTCTTATTTCCTGAGTAATACCACTCACTCCTTTTCACTTATGCCTGAATTAAATAATTCAACCTGCAGGGTTTAGCATAATGAACCTTGTGAACTCCTCAGGGAATGTCACCATCCTGAAATGGATATGCTTATCTAAACGTCCAGACTAAGAAGGCCACACACAAATTGCTAACACCCAAAATACGGGTATAAGAGTACATGTAAGACTCGCCACCATGGTAAATCAAAGTGTGGTCAATCTTTGTGTGCCCCTTTTCCTTCAGTTAGGTTTAAGATCATAGGAAGTATGTTAGGGATCTGGCTCATTCGTATGTCAATGTGAATTGCACATCCCACTGTTGATCCCATCAATACATAACTATGTACCGACACATCAAGTAGCTAAGATAAGCCCACTTATGAACCGATGTGCCGCAGCTTAGACCGACAGCCTATCCAGGGACCGTCTCTGCTGTGATACTATTTATATCTCGCTAGGTCAAACGATTCATATGATCCTCTGTGATCTCCTACACACCATATGATCATCCCTATAGGCGAGATAATAGGATATTATGGTTCATTGTATGTTTGTTTCATCAGACAGCTAGCATTGTTGTGGCAACATATATGAAGACCAGTGTACAAAATGCTTAATCATATATGCTTTCAGTATATAATCCCAACAATCTCCCACTTATACTTAAAGCATAATACCATTGCTTTATCAAAGTATTAAGTTTGTCTATACTGTCAATCACTCCCACTGCATTCACGTCACCTCTTGTCACGATTTCTCGTATGATGTGATACCACACATCCTATGTGTTTCACCACCTTGTGAGTCTTGGGTTCCCTTGAGTTTGTCTTTGCACCAACATGATCACAATTCTATGTAATTTTATTAGGCAAACTCAGAACACACACCTCTAGAGGATAACACCAGAGTTATACTACTTCTTGCGAAGCTAATGAAGCCGTAAAAAACTCAGCCTTCATACCGGAATCCGCAACACACTTCTATGTTCGATTCCTATGACTCCTCCTCCAAGGCCAACACATAGTTAGAGGTCAATTTCCTTTCCTTATGATCCTCCTGGATATCCGATGCCATTCGACTCACAAGGCTCATTCACTAACCAGTGTGCCTATCCAGAGTTGAACTGATATCTGTTTAACATGCTTATAGCAGTACAGATATCTAACTTCGTTCATTTACAATATAGAAAGATAACAATCTTTCTTGCTATGAACGACTCACCACAGAATCAATTTAAGCGACTTGAGATACCTGAACATCCTTTTCTTGTGGCAACACAAGACTTTAACTCAAAAGATGTTCCAAGATCTCATAAGTCCTACTTCTGAAACTGTTCGGATAACCATCCTTTATGTTTGACAATATCTCCACACCATTTCCGAATGTGAAAATACCATCTACATAATGTGCAAGGAAAACCACGCTGCCGCTGACACATAACTAGTACATGAAACTATCATTCTCGATAGACAATATCGAAATGTCTGTTACATGACCTGAAGCTCCTTTAAGTTCATACTTGAACTACCTTGGCTTCCAGACATGATGCTTTGCACATAACTTATCTGGTTGTTGCATACAGATGTCGTCACCTTTTATCAAGGTACCCGCTTATAAAATACGGATGATGTCATCCATCTTCCAGATATTTAGATTCATATGTGCTATTATGGTTAAAAGAATTCGAATGGACTTAATAGTTGCAACCAGTGAGAAGGTCTTGTTGTGAAACATACCTTACTCACTAACCTAGATACTCAAATATACTAGGTTGCCACTCGTGCACTTTTCATATATATCAATCAGTTGCTTATAGCTGGAAAGCTATTTGGCAATCACTGACCCTGATACACAACCATAACCTTTATTGATTCATTTCTGAATCCATGACTTGAAGTCATTAAACTGCATCATTTGTCTTAACAGCTTCGTTGCGCTTTAAGGGATAAGTACGATGTTGTTTGTTAAGCTGGGAACAAGTCCAGAGACTGTTTCCACGAACTAGTACCACTAAGCCTGTTAAGGCAGCCTCCCACTGCAACGATGCTCCTTTTACGTTGTCAGTTAATGGTGCATTAATTTTTGGTTTACCACCTTACACAGGTGACCGTGCAATTGGTACCATACCTTCCCAGGTATGCTCAATATGCCACGGGGTATTTCCTGATGGATTTGAATTGTCTTCTCTAAACGTTAGAGAACAATCTCACATTTGGATTCATTGTTTTATCCTATACAGCTTGCTTGTATCTAGGATACACAAAGCAACCATCTTTTTCGTTTACATGGAATAGCCCACAAAGCAGTACTAGTTTAAACCTTTCTTCCAACCAATCAGTTTCCTATATCAGCTTAATAGCCGAATTACCCATCATTTCCCTTTTGACAGAGTCAAGGTCTGCTAGGGTATTTGGAACTGATTTAGAAGACACTAGATTAAGCAAACACACAACTGCTTTTGGCGCTCTTCCAAAAACGAAAGTTTGGAACTGGCATAACTTATTAACCTTTTAAAGAATCTTATTTCGTTTTACTTACACTATCCCAATCAAGGAATAATATGTGTAGTTAACTGGGATGCAATCCCTTTGCTCTGTCAGATACTGTAAAACCCCATCAGATATACCATTATGAATGAACCATAATGTTTTTACGGTCTTGTTTAACTTATTATCCACCTTAGTCTTGAACGCTCTTGATTAAAGCAAGAGACTAAGACTTGTAGTGAATTAGATAAACATATCCAAATCTTAAATGATTACAGTATCAATGCCTGTTAAGGCAATTGCGGAAGTAGACTCAAACCAGCAAACCAGAGCAAACACGAAATAACCTAGAGAGATGCAATCGCCTATTAAAAGGCCTGGTTACCATCTTATACCTCTAAGTAGTTGTCATAAGTACCATTCTTAGGAATACCTGGATCGGATCCATAATTCCATGAATTACTTAAAACTACTTAGACTGATGTAACCTATCTCTGTAGCTATTCTTTAAATTATACATTAGAACACTGACAGTTTATGTAATCAAGTAATGAAGAGACAACCATCCATAATGGAAAATACTTTTATTCATCATGATAGAAAAACTCTATCTGAATAACTGATAATCCATAACAATAGATGAAAATTGTTTATCAAAACAAAACCAATATCTCTTCAAAAGATCTTGAATTAAAAATTCATTTTTAACATAAACTTAAAGCAAATAACTCCAACAGCTTGAGAACAATCTCCAGCATCTTCCTTGGAGTTGGTAATCCCGTCATCCTCAAGCATCATCAGCTTGATTCCCTGCATAGTGCAGCCAAAACATGATTAGTACTCACAGTAACCACTACTCACAAGGAGTAGAAAACTGATACTAAACATGTAAATGATGACGTACCTTGTCCAATGGTGTTAACACCTGGACAATTTGCTTTCCAGTGTCCTATCTTGCCACAGCGGTAACACTTGCCCTTTCCTTTAACTTTCCCAGCCTTTTTCTTTGGAGCATAAACTCCATTGTTCCCACCAGCAGTTTTCTTGTTCTTATTCCTAGCCGTTCTTTTAGGTTTTGCTCGTTTAAGAGTAGCAGACCGGCTACCGGAAGAAACCAAAACTGCTTTCTCGGGTTCCATCAGGGACTGTGCTGCCATCAAGTCACTGAGTAACTCATTAAGAGTATACTCCTTCTTGTTCATCACAGCATTCAACCTGAAGTTTTCAAAAGACTTGGGAAGAGAGTTTAGTATGATATCGACTTGGGCTTCCGCATCAATACCACCACCATGCAACGTTAGTTCATCCATGAGGTGAGTCATGGCAACCACGTGCTCTCTCACTGAACTGCCTTCAGACATTTTCTTACTCACAATCTCTTTCATGAGATTGAATCTGACAGTTTTGTCCGTCTCCCCATAAGTCGCTGCTAGATTATCCATAATCTCACAAGCCTTATCATAATGCTGATGCTGCAGTTGCAGTATCTTACACATAGTGGTCATCATGTAGCATTTCACTACATTATTAGACTTGATCCACTTATTGTAAGACTGCTGCCGCTCGGCAGCAGCATCAGCAGCTGGGACTGGCGGACAAGGATCAGTAAGGACATACTTGTGTTCTTCCGCAATTAGGATATAATCCAAATTACGTTTCCATTCCAGGATATCCGGACCATTTAGAGGATTTTGAGCGAGGATATTAATGACATTATTCATAGACATATCTGAAAACAAATAAGCAAATTAAAGTAAGCACATACTACGAACAATTGAAACAAATATGCATAGAACCTTTAGATAAAACAATGCAATTTGTTTCCTCCAATTGCCCAAGCTAATTCACCGCAAGCTACCCGAGTAGACCGTTTACAGCAAACGCTCAACCAGACCTTAATAGGTCCTTTAATTTCATAACATGCCAGGTATCTTAAGCAAAAGAAAATAATATTGGAGATCTCAAGACCCTGTTCACCTATCCGGAGCAGGGACATCTCATAAGAGTTATACTCCAGGCAACATCTAAGCCAAAATAAACCACAATCCTAACTCCGGATGATAAAAAGCGATTTAGCATACGTACTCGACCCATACCGCATGACCTTTACATCCTTTGTTATCCCACTTAGATTAAACTTAGAGACCAGTGAAAGTTGTCTCAATGCAAGCTACCCGAGTAGACCGTTTGCTTAGAGGCTCCCACTTCTAATCTTAAAATAAGTGTTTTATTTTGGAAACCTCATCGCATTGGAACTGGTGAGGAACCCCTAACATAAGCTACCCGAGTAGACCGTTTACGCTTCGAGATGCCTCACTTCCAATGAGAGGTCGTATTTGTGGAGGTCTAATAATTTTGGTTAGAAAAGAACCAAAATCCAGCTTAGTATTTTAATTCTAAAGGTTTCATGCGCACACATTATTTTATGTTGCCATAAATTATGTCACACCCAAAATTCCATCATAAATTAATATGATCCCGGAATTTATAGACACAATTTAAAACATAAAATAAATCACATAAGACATGCTCAAAAATTAAATTGCAACATGCTTATAACAGTAAATAATTAAAGCAAATAAACATGCTTCCCCATGATTTACTGGTGCGCACATAATAAATCACATCAATACGAGAATAAATAAATAAATAAATAAATTCTCGTGGCTCCTCAGATGCGATTACAACTGAAAAATAATTAAATCTAACTATTACAAGATTTATTTCCAATACAGATCTTCAAACTGGGCCTCCGTTGGACTTGAAATCTAAATCGGGCTGAAAAAACAGCAGTTGGGCTGCAAATTAGGGTTTCTGGCCCAACAACAGCAAAACCCTAATTTTTCAGGACTGCGGGCTGCCTCCGGGCTGACGGGCCCGAGCTACAGCCCGAGCTGCCAAACCCTAGGGTTTCAGCAAACCCTAGCCGCCACCTACACAGCCCTCAGCCCCCAGCAGCCTTTCCGGCGCCGCCCGCGTCGGAGCACGCCGCCAGCCTTCGCCCGCAGCCCAGCCGCATCCCGGTCACCGTCCCCAGCAGCTTGTGTCGCCGGCAAATCGCAGGGGACGCGAAGCAGCAGCAATTGCGCGAGAGGGAGCCACCGCATGCAGGGGTTGCGCGGCCTGCTCGGCACGCTATCGCCGGCTACACGAACCAACGACCTTTGCCTCTGCGCACAACCACAACCATCGCCATCTGTCTCACCCCCGACCATCGCTGGTCCTGCGTAAAAATGCGACGGGGAGAGAGAGGGACGAGCGCGGCCCAGCCGCAGGGAAGACTCCCTGCCGCCGCCACCCGCCTGCGCCGCGTGAAGAAGGCGCGCGGCCTGCCTTTCCCGGTGCACGACGACCGCCGTTTGCCCGTCGCCCTGGCTGGATCTGGGAGTTCGCCGGCTCAGGACCACCATGCTCGCCGGAAATGCGAGCAGCAGCAGGAGTAAACTGGGCGCGGCCCAGCCACACTGCAGAACCAAGTTCTGCCGCGTCGCCGCCACCCACGACCGCTGCAGCCTGCAGCGCCGCCGCCTGCCATCGCCGCCGGCGGCTGAGGCTAGGGCTGAATCTGGACCGATGCTGAAACTGTCATGAGTTCTTGACTGTGTTCTTCGTGTCTTCATTCTTTCGGATCTCAGATTTTACAGATTTGAATAATAATGAAAATGCAAAAAATAGATCTAGATCTATTACATGATTTCCTATCAAATCTAACCACGAATATTCTCATGGTGAAAAACAGATCCAAAAACGAGAAGGCCACGAGAACAAAACATCCACGACAATTTAAATCCAACCATGAACATACATATTTATTTAATTTCAATCTATCCAAGAGAGAGCCTAAGAACATGAACCTGGCTCTAATACCAATTGTTGGGTTTGAGTCTACGATGGACAACACGAGTTGCCATTAATTAAATTCTTGCCAAGGATCGTTCTTAGGATACCAGAAATAAATTTCAATCAAATAAACCATGCGAACCTATGCATGCTCCTACAATATTAATTGCAGAGGATGGATTAGAGGATACCTGATTTCACCGTTTGATCTATAGGACAGATCGGAGAATAATAACGATGAAATAGATTTGGATCTGGATCTGAACAATGGCGTGGAGAGTTGTTCCTACAGATCTGATCTTCTGATCTGTTCCCTTGCTCCTTGGAAATCTGGTGAGGATTATCTACCAAGTTGGATCCGAGATCTGGAGGAGTCGATCAATTCCTCCCACCGAATCAGCCGCCGCCGTCTCTCTCGTTTTTCAATATACTGAAAACCCTAATTGTTTCACTACAACTAAAGATCTGATAGAGAGAAGGCCTTTATATAGTGTTAGGGTTTTGAGAAACCCTAACCCTAATAAGCTTGAGCAGTTCATGGGCCAGACCAGGGATCAGATGCAAATAATAAAGTAGGCCCTCTTTATTAATTAATCCTTCCTTGTTCAACCCAGAACATAATTAATTAATAAAACATTGTTTTAACCTTCACCACGGTAACAATGCTGACTCGCCCCTTTATTACCACGTTATTAGGAATGGGTTGCACCAAACTAACATGATCCACATATTTAAGGTTTTAGACATTCATTAATTAATTTGGCTTATGGCAATCAACCACAATTAATTAATCTCTTATTTCCTGAGTAATACCACTCACTCCTTTCACTTATGCCTGAATTAAATAATTCAACCTGCAGGGTTTAGCATAATGAACCTTGTGAGCTCCTCAGGGAATGTCACCATCCTGAAATGGATATGCTTACCTAAACGTCCAGACTAAGCAGGCCACACACAAATTGCCAACACCCAAAATACGGGTATAAATGTACATGTAAGACTCGCCACCATGGTAAATCAAAGTGTGGTCAATCTGTGTGTGCCCCTTATCCTTCAGTTAGGTTTAATATCATAGGAAGTATGTTAGGGATCTGGCTCATTCGTATGTCAATGTGAATGGCACATCCCACTGTTGATCCCATCAATACATAACTATGTACCGACACATCAAGTAGCTAGGATAAGCCCACTTATGAACCGATGTGCCGCAGCTTAGACCGACAGCCTATCCAGGGACCGTCTCAACTGTGATACTATTTATATCTCGCTAGGTCAAACGATTCATATGATCCTCTGTGATCTCCTACGCACCATATGATCATCCCTATAGGCGAGATAATAGGATATTATGGTTCATTGTATGTTTGTTTCATCAGACTGCGAGCATTGTTGTGGCAACATATATGAAGACCAATGTACAAAACGCTTAATCATATATGCTTTCAGTATATAATCCCAACAGCTCTTATATGGTGGGATCAATTGGTGAGTAGTAGTAGGAGGAATAGGGAGAGACCTATCGAAATGTGGCATGAGATGAAGGCTATCATGAGGAGGCACTTTGTGCCGAATCATTATTATCGCGAGTTGTACAACAGGCTACAAAATTTGAGACTGGGTAGCCGGAGTGTGGATGAGTACTATAAGGAGATGGAAGTGGCTAGGTTTTTTGGCTGGGCTGAATTGGGAGTTTCGAGATACAGTGGATCTGCATCATTATGTCGAGATGGAGGACATTGTACACATGGAACTTAAGATAGAGGGACAACTCAAGAGGAGGGGCAGTAGTGGCAACGCTGGACGGAACCCTAAGAGAAATCCAGACTGGTAGTGGTTCCAAACGATCTCCATGGACAGAGGAGGAGCATCCACGAGTCGAGAAGAAACCAGTTGTTGTGCACTAACTCGATTCCAAAAATCAAGGTAAATCTGTTAATACTAATACCCGAAATCGAGATTGTCAATGTTTCAAATGTCAAGGTTTTGGACATATTGCTAGTGAGTGTCCCAACAACAGAGTTATGATCATTCGAGTCAATGGTGAAGTGGAGACTGAGGATGAGAATAATCATAATATGCTAGCATTGAAGGAACCCAAGGAGGAAGAAGAGAAGATGATTGCGCTTGCTGCACTTTCATCATTCTTGGTTCAGAGAATCTTACAGGCACAAAATCAAGTCAATGATACCGTGCAACGAGAGAACAACTTCAATACATGTTGCTAAGTTAATGATAAGGTTTGCATTGTTATCATAGATGGTGGGAGTCGTACAAATGCAGCGAGTTATAATTTGTAGTGGTTAAATGACAGTAGGATGGTTAAAGTGACGAAGCAAGTGAAGGTTCCGTTCTGCATTGGAAAATATGAGGGTGAGGTTCTTTGTGATGTAATTTTGATGCAGGATAGCCATGTTTTGTTGCGTCTTCATTGGCAGTTTGACAAAAAGGTGCAGCATGAGGGGTTCACAAATAAATACTCCTTTGAGTATAATAACAAAAAAATATGTCGTGTACCTCTTCCTCCAAAACAGGTTCATGAAGACCAAGTGCAGATGCAAAAGGAAGTGGATGCTGGACCGAAGCTGGCTGAGAGAAGAAGGACAATTGTGTGGTGAAAAGCTCTTTCCTAGCAAAGCAATGTGATTGAAGTTGGCATGTGGATTTGATGAGAAATCCTTTTGAAGAAGAGAGGAATGATGGAGATCCCGGTGGGCTGAAAGAAGAAGGTTAATTGAAGAATTAATTTTGAGTTTTTAGTTTTTAATTAATTTAATTTCTAAATTTTTGTTTCTAAGTGTTTTAGTTTCTTTTATTACAAAGATATTGAGATAAACTTGTTGTATATCATGATACATTTGATATGCTTTTCAATTTATTTTCGTTATTAGATTAGGGATTGAGTTGCCTATATATAGGCCTTATTTTGGACAATTTATTCAGTTTTCAGTTTAATAAAGTTTGTGAGATTATCTCCTCGATATTTCTCCGAAGGCTCACGAATTTTAAGGCATAGAATTCGAAAATTGACTTATCAAATGGAATCCCGCTGCCGTTTGTGGCGTCTTCACTATCCATCATTATTGAGGCGAGTTGCTTTTTGGGTCGTAGGGGTTCGTCTTCATCTTTGCCTATGGTTCTCTAAGGGTCGACTTCAAAGGTGTTAGATTTCTCCATCATATCAAGTTATCAATTTGATTCCGTGTCGCATCTAAGTTGTTTTAGTCAAATTCTTGAGCTGCAATCTGAACCATCCTAGTAAGATTGTATCACCTAGAACACCTAAGCACTAAATCCTATACGAGCGCCCAAATAGCAAAAAACGATATAATTATATTATATTTTAAAAAGACAATAAAAGATAGCTAAATTGATTATGGCTCATTACATTAAACAACCCGTGAAAAGAAAGTAGATGAACAACTACAGATTGAGACATCAATATTCAAACTTCTCATTTTTTAGAGTTCTCATTACACGACACACTAAATTGTTCATCTACTTTCTTTTCACGGGTTGTTTAATGTAATGAGCCATAATCAATTTAGATATCTTTTATTTAATTATATATATATATATATTTATGTTTCTTTAATAAAAATTTATTTTGTTAATCATTTATATTTTATAATTTTAATTTATAATAGTTTTAATTAATTTTATAAATTCAACCGTAGGGTTCATACACCCAATTAGGGTATATTATATTCTTGTAGCTCACGAAAGCTCACCATAAGGTGGACATCATATCATTACTCTATATATATATATATATATATATATATAGGGAGCGAATCCACTGAGAAAATTCTTAACGTGAGAATGTGAGAAAGATGCTTGATTGCATTCACGGCATTGCTTGATTGTATTCAGGTCGTTGCTTGATTGTGCTTTAGTTGTTGCTTCATTATTTTGTTGCTTGATTGCATTTTAGTTGTTGCTTGATTCAATATCAACCATTGATTTTTTTAGATCTGATGGACATGATTCATTCTTTTTTCTTACATGGGGATTTTTTTTACATGAAAAAAAATGTGAGTCATTAAATATTTCAATCTACGACTCAGATCAAACAAATCCCGTCTAATTTTCGGTGAATATTTTGCACGTACTCAATGCATAAAAGGGCAAAAATGTAAAAAATATATTCAAGAATTTCATTTCGCGCAGTTCATAAAACATAATATGCATACGTTCAATGTAAAAAATGTAATATTTTAGGCATAAAACTGCAGCATATAGTCAATACAAAAAATGCACTCAATATGAATACAAAAATGTAAAAAATATATATTCAAGAATTTCATTTCGTGCAGTTCATAAAACATAATATGCATACGTACAATGTAAAAAATGCAATATTTTAGGCATAAAAGTGCAGCATATAATCAATACAAAAAATGCACTCAATATGAATACAAAAATGCATATGCTTTAGAATAAAAATGCATCTTATTCAAGTTAATAATGCATCATTTGATGCAAAAAATGGAAACATTTGGAACATTTTTTATACGTAATTGATGCATTTTTTATCCTGAACTTAAATATAATGAAGAACATATACTAGCTGAATATGAAATCAAGATTTTCGTGCGAATCTTCTAAATTTAACATATTCAATATGGATGTCATATGAATTGTCGTAAGAATACGTTTAATTTGATATATGATTCGTAAGAAATAGATTTGAATCGAGAAACATATAATCGTTTGATTATAATGGGAGGAAAGAGAAAATTAAGAGAGAGAGAGTGTTTAGATCTAAAATAGAGAAGACCGTTACAAAAATTAAAATAACAATTACTATCTTACCCTTTTTTTAATAATCACGCACAAATTAATTAAAGGAATGGGAAAATCTGGTGCGTCGATCTAGAAAATTAAACAGCCCAGATTCATTCTCATTTAACATGGGAAAGTCTTTTATTTATATATATATATATATATATATATATATATATATATATATATATATTTATAGAGAGAGAGAGAGAGAGAGTAGTGATCAGATGAGAATAAGAGTTAGTATCAAAAATGAGAATAGATCTCGCGCGTCCATCTCATCAAATCGATAAACAAGATTCAATCTCAGCAAATTAAAAAATACGGCATTTTTGCCCCAATATCATGCAGTAAAGGCTAAAACTGTAAAAATACTCAAAAACAAACATCAACCTGCATTTTAAGTCCGATTTACTTCATTTTTAGCCCAATTTACTTCATTTTTACATAAATAAGAATTAAAAAAAATAAAAATTACACCGCATTAAATGTCGCAAGTTCATTTTTGACCATCCTACGTGCATCTATAACAATGCTATCATGCATTTTTTGTTACATTCTTATTGACTTTTACACAATTCCTTGAATCACGATAGGTCAAATTTTTACATTTTGCACACATTGTCATTTGTTTATCCAACATTCTAAGAGCTTTCTCCTTCCTCGAAGCAATTCGACTTCCACTGCCTTTTGTTTTCACAATAATTGGAGGCAACACTTCAATATTTTTAGGAACCGATCGACCATAAAAACCTTTAAACATCTTCTTCTTCAAAGCAGCAATACGAGCATAGTCCCGATAAAACTCAATACCATCATCAACAGCTCTAAAAATTCTGCCATTAAAAGGCTTCATCTCATCAACACAGTTTGGTATAAATGAACCTGTAAGATACAAAAATGCATAAATTTAACACTAAAGATGCATAATATAATAGTTAAAATGAATATCTGATTAAAATAGTTTTTTTTAAACTATATTCATGCACGTACGAACAGAGTTTACAATTCCAAAACTAGATCAAATCATATCTTAACATTACAAAACATCAAAAGAAGCATAAACACTATCACAAATAAATAATACAAAACTATGAACTTACCTTCAGATCCTCGATCAGCCATATCTTGTTTAAACGACAGAAGTTCAAAATCAAAAACTGAACTCAATAACAACCACAGTTAACAAAGTCGAGACCGAAGATGAATGTAAAATCCTGAAACAAAGAAAAAGAATCTGATCGACAGAGGAAAAAATAAATCAAATTGAACGAAGAAGGAAGAAAAATCACATCGCGCAAAAAAAAAGGTATGAAAAATCTAATCAAATATGGAGGAAGATACTATTTAAATTTTAAAAACCTAAAATTACAAAAATAACCTTATTGAATCAACAATGCATGATAATCGAGAAAAATTGTACACGGAATGAAATACATCTTGAGTGTTGAAATCACAAAATCAAAGGCTGAGATTTATTCTCATTTCTCATACTAAAAACTATTCTCATATGATCCTTACTCTCTCTCTCTTTATATATATATATATATATACATATATGTATATATATTTATATAATATTATATAGTAACATATCTTCATATGTTAATTACGGAACGCATTTGTCATTGCTGAAAAAATTCAAAAAAATGCACAATTTTTATTCCAGGATTGATGCACTGACTATTTCATATGCGAAATTGGTGCATTTTTTTTTTTTATTAAAACAATAATGCAATAATATTTTACATATGAATTTGGTGCATTTTTAAAAATGCATCAATCCTGCACAAAAAATGCTCTTAGAAGCTGCATTTTGTGCACTAAATAATGCATTTTTAGTCCTGAACAAGTGTATTTTGTCGTTATTATATTATTTTTTTAAGAAGGTGTTATCATGTAATCACTAACACACACACACACACACACACACACACATATATATATATATATATATATATATATATATATATATATATATATA
>JAPKLW010001198.1:202802-214939 GCA_026898455.1 Plectranthus barbatus
ATATATATATATATATATATATATATATATATATATATATATATAAAATATGCATAAGGAGCGGGTCCGGTGAGAAAAATCCTTCCGTGAGAAAGTTACTTGATTATGTTTACGATGTTGTTTGATTGTGTTTAGGTCGTTGCTTGATTACTGTTAGGTATTGATGTAGAAATTCCACCTCTATTTGATGTTTTGATGTGTCAAAACTATATACCAAAGTCTAGGCCTTAGAGTTATTACCTCATGTAATCCTTGTATAGGATGATTGATAGCGTATTTTTCAACACGCTATAGCTGCAAGTGTACAGATCACTGCAGTGGGCAAGTAATAAATTATCGAATCTCAAGGATTGCAGGATCGAAGTATAATCAAACACTAAAACATGAATATCGTACTACTATCTAGACGATTCGGTAAAAGAGTTTGATTTATTTAAAGTAGGCAGTTTGAAAAGTAATTAATTAGAAAGACAATTAAAAAGATCGAGTTTAGAAAATATGAGAAACTAGGATTCCAGGGTAATCAACTTTGAAGAACAATCAAACAATCATATAATTCGATTCCAATTTAATTTCCAAAAACGTGAGTTAATCTTAATTATGTTATCAGGCGACCCTCTCGGACTCTCAACCATAACATGGAAATAAACGACCTAGTGACTCCTCTCGGATGCGCAAAAGGACTTTTACTCTTGATAAAAACCTTAGATTTTATAACCCTTTAACAGTTCAAATTCCTCTCGGACAATTGACCAATTAAATTCAATTACTCTGCATCTTAATTAATAATCTAGACCTCTCGGTTAAAAAATTACCAATTCAAATTACAATCAATAACCAATATCTTGTAATTATAGAAAACCCAAGCCGTAATTAAAACATCAATGAAAAAGGAAAATCAGATCATATAAACGATGGAATGAATGTCAACAAGTCTCAAACCCTAGAATCCAAAAAGGAGCTTAGCCAATCATGCTAAGTTCTAAGAAAATAGAGAAATAAAGAGTCATAGAAACAAATATCATGAAAATAAAAAACCCGTGATCTTCAATCTTCGATTTCTGGCGTGCTCTTCAAGTTTTTTCTATCCCCCTGCGTGTTTCTAGTGTTTTCTTGCTTGAAAATAATGTGAAGGAACCTTTTTTAGGTTCAGGGACGTCCTATTTATACTTGGGGATCTTCAAATCTCGAAAAGATATGATTTTTGGGCCAAAACTCGTCAGAATTACCCGTTCGGCAACCCATAAAATGCGATCGGCGATCGCCAAGTTTGTGCGTGGGTCGCCGAAGTTGCACCGAAGGAAATTCCATGAAATTACAAAATCGGCGACCCAGGGACGAAATTGGCGATCGCCGAAAATGAAATTGGGTCGCCGAAATTGTGCCGTATTCAATTGCTTAAAACACGAATTCGGCGACCCGGTTGCGAAAACAGCGATCGCCAAAAATGCAAATTTGGTCGCCGAAAATGCTTCGAACAGGACTTCTGCTTTTTCTTCGGTCTCTTCTCACTTCTTCACTTTCCCGATGCAAGTTAGCACCGATTGGCCCTATGATACTTGGTCAAATCTTGTAAACAGCTCAATTGTGCGTGAAATCTGCATAAACAACCACAAACTAACCCAAACGTAATAATCTTTTAAAGATCATAAGTAACAAATAAATTCCTCAGAAATGGTTTAGTTTGCAGTCAAAAGTGATCAGATTCACATTAGTAAAATGCACAAAATGAGTGTTTATCAACCCCCCAAACTTAAACTATTGTTCGTCCTCGAACAATGAAGAGAACTTAAATAGAAAAGAATAAACAGGAGGAGTGCATTGACTGATCAAAAATTGTTTCAGACACAAAATGGGGTTGTGATTCTCACACAAACACTGCAACAATCATAAACTTAGTGCAAACAATCACAGTTTTAATCTTGGCCACTAGAAATCTGCTCCTCACAAGATAAGAGTAGTGTATCACTCAACTTTTTCGCTCAAGTTGGCTAGTGTGTACTCTCAATTGTCAACTATATAACTTCCCTACCATAGGCTTGCTCATTGTCTAAACTCTCCACTGACCTCCGGGAATGCTAGAATAAAGATCAGAAAGGTCTTTAGTACAGGTTCTAATGTAGGCACATTGGTGAGGGGTATGGAATATTTTTGGCTAAGTGACTGAGCATATTCATCCTTATAACTTCATTCACCCAACTAATTCCTAATCACATACCTCTTCATTCACTGTTTGACTTAAACATTATACAATACTTGAACAACTGATTACGCATCCTATAAACACACTTCATTAGGATTCTGACTCAACAATAATAACACTATACACCCCTTGTGTATTTCATGAACTCAACAATACATTGTGCACGCTTTGTGCTTTTATTATTTCAACAAACACATGACCTTTTTTTTTATTTTTTATTTTTATATATATGAATCCAAAACAACTCTATTGTCCCATCCCAAGGTTTTTGGGCAATTCATTATCACACAACTCTTCAATCTCACCACCTATCATCAATAGATACCCTTACAATTCCATTCACACCTCCTATCATCCGGGTTAAGAAAGAAAGGTATTCAAGCTCAACTGGGCTAACAAAGGAGTATGTATTAGGTTAGTGTTTGGGTTTAACGTGGCTAATGAAACGATGGCATAAAATCATTTTTAAATTCTTGGCCTCCCCTATTGCAGTTTTAAGAAAGAAACCCGAGCAAGTTCTAGAGGTACATCATACAGTGACTCACTCCGAAACGAAACAACACAGGCTCAAAATTTCTCACATGGCTAAGAGCATATTCCAAAGGCCAAAATCAATTCCACAACCATCGGCACTTCAAAAAATCATGTGCAAGTAATGAGCGTAAGTTTCACGAGAAGGAAAAATTTGTCATCATGAACTAGATCAGTAATGCAGATAAATCACCACCAAGTACCAACTTTATCCAAGACAGATATCAATATGACTATAGATTCCCAATCCAGACTCAATAACAATTAACAATAACAGGAATTAAACTTGATAACATAAATGGTACGAATTAGTACAAGTTACTGGTTCCAACTTAGACAAATAGGTTCGAATACAGTAAAATACAGATAAGAGCAGAGTGAGCAGTAAAAGAACAGGAGGTAAAGAGTAGAAAAGACACACACATCGACCGATCACATCCCCCCCCAAACTTATTCAATACACATGATAGAATAAGTTTGTGGGAAAAAGATCACGGAGATGTGTGGAAACCTCACTGTGGTGGGGGTCAATACTGTGGGAAACGGGCCATGAAATGTCGCATCTGATCCTCCGCCTCTTGCTGGTGTCGCCATTGTTCCCGCTCCAACTCAAAGTGGCGCTGTTGTGCCGCCCACTGCTCCTGCTCTCGGTCAAAATGGCGCTGCTGCGCAGACCACTGCGCTCTCTGCTCATCCTTGAAGGATCTGCGCTCAGTGGAGTATGTGGCCTGGGCTGCTGCTAAACCCTGCATCTGTGTGTGCCAGTCGCTCCACTGACGCTCCAAATTATCCAGCCGCTGCTCGAACGCCACACGATGTGTGCGACGCTCGTAAAAGGTGGAGGCACCCCCCCTCGGGTTCTCATGGAATGTGCCCCCCTGCGATGTGCCGGCTGTGGATGGACCGCTCTGAGAAGTGCCGCCCTGATGCATGCTTCCCGTCAGTAAGAAGCGCGGCTGCTCGTCGTCATCTCCCTGATCATGGTCATGACCGCCGGTGTCCTTGTCATCCTCTCCATCGTTGCCATCCTCTCTATCCTCATCATCGTCCACTCCCCCAAGAGACTGTCTCGCCATAGCATCTGCGGCAGACTGAACCGCCTCGGCATGTGCTAAAGTATCCAACTTCCAATTCTGGCGGTATCTGAGAAGCCCTACATTAGTGAGCTCGGGATTCGGCAGTGGGAAGGGTGGCGGTGAGCGCTGACAGAAGAGATAAGGCGGGTGACCGGTCTGAAGGAACCAGAGAGCAACCAGCTTTTTGATTGTGAGCTTTGTAACTGGTTCGGCGTGGTGCTCCCCCGGGTCAATCCCCATGGAAAGAATGAGGTGGGTCCACAACCCACCGATGCAAATTGGGCCCCTGCTAGCACAAGATGCTCGACTGGACTGCAGTAGAAAGAGCTGGGCGAAGTTAAGATGCTGCTCATGAAGCATGCAATAGATCGCCATAAGCTCGACGTCCCTCATCGAGCTATTGTCCTTCCTGGCAAAAAGTGTGTGCGCCATAATCCGCTGGATTATCCGAAAGACAGGGTTCCGGATCATTGTAGCTTTGCACTTGCCGGATTCCCAACCTGGGCTGCCCTCGGCGTAAATGGTGCGCCAGAAAACTTTGAAAATCGAATCCCCTCGACTTGGTGTACACGCCAATGTCTGGGACCACGAAGGCTCTGTTTATCTCCTTTGTGGTTAGAGTGAGATCTGCATTAAGGGCCCGGAAGGTGGCTCCTGTTGGTGTGTTCTGGCCGGTAGTGGAGAGCTCGAAGGTGGTGAGGATCTCCAGTGTGAAACGCCAGTAAGTGGGATCCTCAAGTTCCAGAAGGGGGCTCCATCCAATGTTGGAGAGGAGCTCCTTGACATTGTCGTAGAGTCCCAGTGTCCGGAGAGTGTCGACATCCGGGTAGTGAGTCGCCTCAACCCCTTTTTCAACCAAGGCCTTGAATTTGTGATGGAGGTCTAAACCTTGGATAACAATTCCATAGCTCTCCGGCCTTGTGGAAGGAACGCGGTGTCGAGGTGCCATTTCGAATCTGCTAGATCAAAAGAGCATAACTCAGAACCAATAACACGAAAAAGAGAAGCATGCAATTAAACTAAACGTACAACAACTCTGAACTCCAAATACCACGTAGTCATGTATACTCAGTCATACCACAATCTCGTATCCATCAACATTCCACATTCGCAAATATATCCCCCAAACTCAATCAACTATACAAGTAATTTGAGTGATTCAAAATTCATTCCTACTTCCAGAAAATCAAAGTCCTAGGTTAGTAAACTTCAAAATTGCCTACACCAGATCCCAAATCAATGCATGAACCCTAGAATTTGCTAAACAATTATTCCAATACCATACATATGCTTAAACATGTTAATTAACTCAAAGTAATATATAAAAACGAAAATTTTAGCAAATAAACCACAATGCAACCTACATTATCAACGAAACGATGAAACATGTGTACGAAATTGAAATAGACATGAAAATGAAGAAGATTACCTTGAATTTGAAGTGAAATTTGAAGAACAAATCTAAACCCTAGAATTTGGGAATTTGGTGTTTTTGAACGAAATTTGGAAAAGTAAGTGGATGGGAATCGTCTATTTGGGATGGGTAGGCCGCGTGTTGAACGATTCGCGAAATAAACGGGTGTGGAAGTCGAATTTGGGTTGGAGATTTTCGTGGGTTTGATAGTTTTTTGAGAGAGAGAGAATTGTGAGGGAAAGAGGGGGTTTTCGAACTTAAAACCCGTCAGTTTTATAATTTCGGCGACCCAGAACGCGTACGGCGATCGCCAATTTTGTTCTTGGGTTGCCGAAATTGGTTCGAACCAATTTCAGGAAAAATACAAATTCGGCGACCCGTTTACACTTTCGGCGATCGCCGAAAATGTAAATGGGTCGTTGATTTTGTACCGAAGAAAAAATAAAAAATTGAAATTTCGGTGACCAAACCAATGAAATCGGCGATCGTCGAAATCATTTTCGGGTCGCCGATTTTGCTTCGAACCTAAAAAATTTTGACGACGAACTCGGCGACCCAGGTTTCACGATCGGCGATCATCGAAAGTGTAAATGGGTCGTCGTTTTCGTTTTTTCTAGCAATTCCTCGCGTGTCAAACTCCTCATCTGCACCCATTAACTCAACAACCAAACGTGAACGCACAATGTGGAAAAAATGGAATAAGGAGATGTTAAGATGTGTAAAACCATGCAATAAACTCAATTACAGGTTGGGTTGCCTCCCAACAAGCGCTTTATTTAACGTCTGTAGCTAGACGCAGCAACATACATCCTATGGGTCGGCTAGGTGAAGTTCACAGATGAACGACGCGAACTCATACTGAACATACGTTTTGACTCGGTTACCATTGACCGTGAAGTGTGTGCTATCAGAACATAGCAACTCTATAGTGCCATTAGAATTCACTTTATGAATCACATATGGACCAGTCCATTTAGATTTAAGTTTTCCAGGAAACAAACGGAGACGAGAATTAAATAGAAGTACCTGATCCCCCGGTGTAAAGTCACGGGGGCGAATGCGCTGATCGTGAAATCTCTTGGCGTGCTCCTTATACAGCCTCGAACTCTCGTATGCCTCAGTCCGAAATTCTTCAAGCTCAGTCAATTGTATACGTCTCTGCTCAGTTGCAGTCTTCAGATCCCAGTTAATTTTCTTGACTGCCCAGTATGCTCTATGTTCCAGCTCAACTGGAAGGTGGCATGATTTTCCGAATGCCAACTGATATGGTGACATACCTATCGGAGTCTTGAATGCAGTTCTGTATGCCCATAGAGCGTCGTCCACGCGAGTGGCCCAATCCTTCCTAGAAACTACAGATTTTTCTAGGATTTGCTTGATTTCTCTGTTAGCCAACTCCGCTTGTCCATTGGCTTGGGGGTGATATGGAGAAGTGATTTTATGATGCACTCCATATTTTGCTAACAAACTCCCCAGCCATTTGTTTTTGAAGTGTGACCCTCCATCACTCAATAGTGCTCGAGGTGCTCCAAACCGAGTCAGAATGCTCTTTTGTAAGAACTTGAGCACCACCTTATAATCATTTGTGGCAGTTGGGATGGCTTCAACCCACCGGGTCACATAGTCCACAGCCAGTAAGATGTATTGATATCCATGAGACTTAGGGAATGGTCCCATGAAATCAATGCCCCATACATCGAACGGCTCAATCTCCAGCATGTACTTCTGGGGCATCTCGTCCTTCTTTGAGATTTTCCCCATCCTTTGGCATCTGTCGCAGCCGGCCACGAACTTCTGACAATCGCGGTAAATAGTAGGTCAATAAAACCCGCTGGTAAGGATTTTTATGGTTGTTCTATTCGCCGCGCAGTGGCCTCCATATGGGGACAAATGGCATTCCCCCATTATCTGCTCACGCTCTTGCATCCCGATGCACCGCCTAATTACCATATCAGCACAACGGTGGTAGAGAAATGGCTCATCCCAATAGTAGAACTTGCAATCATGCAAGAACTTTCTCTTCTGGTGTGAGGACAGATCAGGTGGTAGAACACCTGCAACCAAATAATTTACCAGATCCATATACCATGGATCTACCTCCTCCACAGCTAGCAGCTGCTCATCTGGAAACACTTCAGTAATTTTTATCCGGGGATCATCTCCTTCCACCGGATTTTCCAGCCTTGACAAGTGGTCTGTTACCACATTCTCACAACTTTTCCGGTCCTTGATTTCCATGTCAAATTCCTGTAGTAACAGGATCCACCGGATTAGTCTTGGCTTTGCCTCCTTCTTTGCAAACAGATAGCGGATCGCAGCATGATCCGTGTAAACCATCGTCTTTGCCCCAACCAAATATGCCCGGAACTTGTCAAAGGCGAAGACCACTGCTAGAAGCTCTTTCTCAGTGGTAGTGTAATTGACCTGGGCTACATCCAAAGTCTTGCTGGCGTAGTGAATGACTCTGAAAATCTTGTTCCTTGTCTGACCCAGGGCAGCCCCAACTGCAGTATCGCTGGCGTCGCACATCAGGACGAAGGGCTGTGACCAGTCTGGTGAGATAAGTACTGGAGCGGTTGTGAGGGCCAACTTCAGCTTCTCAAAGGCCTACAAACAGTGTTCATCAAAAATGAATTTTGCATCCTTCATAAGTAGAGTACTCAGAGGTTTAGAGATTTTAGAAAACTCCCTTATAAACCTCCGGTAGAAGCCTGCATGACCCAAAAAGCTCCTCACCGACTTCTCATTGGTGGGGGGTGGCAGCTTTGAGATCGCCACAATCTTGGCACGATCTACCTCTAAACTTGCAGCAGAGACTTTGTGACCGAGGACAATGCCCTCTCACACCATAAAATGACATTTTTCCCAATTTAAAACCAGGTTAGTCTCTTGACAGCGCTGCAGAACAGTAATCAAGTTTTCCAAACAGTTATCAAATGAATGACCAAACACAGAAAAATCATCCATGAAGACTACCATAATGTTTTCTACGAGTCCACTGAAAATAGACATCATGCATCTTTGAAATGTAGCAGGAGCATTACATAAACCAAAAGACATGCGTCTATAAGCAAATATACCATACGAACACGTAAAGGCAGACTTATGCTGGGCCTCAGGGGCTATCTCTATTTGGTTATAACCAGAATAACCATCTAAGAAACAATAAAATTCATACCCCGCTAACCTATCCAGCATCTGATCAATAAAGGGTAAGGGAAAGTGGTCCTTACGTGTAGCACTGTTAAGTGCTCTGTAGTCGATGCACATCCTCCAGCCTGTGACAGGCCTGTGAGCGATCTCCTGGCCACTCTCGTCCTTAATGACAGTTGTACCCCCCTTTTTGGCCACCACTTGGGTGGGGCTCACCCATTCACTGTCTGAAATGGCATAGATCATGCCAGCGTCCAGAAGCTTCATCACCTCCTTCCGCACCACTTCCTGCATCATTGGATTTAGCCTTCGTTGCGGTTGCACCTTGGGCTTATATCCATCCTCAAGTAAGATCATGTGCATACAGATAGAAGGGCTAATACCCCTGATGCCAGATAATGACCACCCAATAGCAGATTGGTGGTCTCTCAATACCCGCAATAATCTATCTAATTGACTAGTAGATAGGGTAGCAGATACGATTACCGGATTAGTGTCATTTTCCCCCAAGTATGCATACCTCAAGTGGTCCGGTAGAGGCTTCAGCTCTAGCACAGGTGGCTCTTTCTTCTCCTCTTGCTGTAGAGCTTTCTTACGGGCTTCTTCTTCTTCCTCCTCACTCCTCAACTTCAGAAAATTTGCGCTTTCCATCTGATTCTTTTCACCTGCATCATCTAGTGCTAGAACAGACTCTAGCAGCTCATCACAAACATCATATAGATCATCGCAAGAATAAACAGAGTTTTGCACACCATAATCTAAAGAATCAGTGGCAATAATAGAAGAGTCGAAGGGATACAAAACCTGGACCATGTCACACTCTTCATAGCAGTCATCAGAATCATGTCGCTCCATGGCCTTGTAGATAGAGAAAGTGATTTTCTCATCGTTCACCCTCAAGGTAAGCTCTCCCTTTTTGATGTCTATCAGTGCATCAGCAGTATTGAGGAAGGGCCTCCCAAGTATCAGTGGAATATTGCGGTCCTCTTTCATATCTACGACCACAAAATCAGCAGGGAAAATAAATTCCCCTACCTTCACTAATACATTCTCTACTACCCCTTTAGGGTAGTTCACCGACCTGTCAGCCATCTGAAGTCGAATGGCGGTCGGTTTAATGTCGCCGATTCTCAATCTATTAAAAATAGAGAGGGGCATCAGATTAATGCTAGCCCCTGAATCGCATAAGACTTTCTCGAAAGTCTGTCCACCAATTATGCAGGTAATGGAGAAGCAGCCCGGGTCAGCCCTCTTTATCGGCATTTTCTTCTGAATAATTGCGCTGCATTCTTCAAACAAATTGACTGTCTCGAATGCCCCGAACGGCTTCTTCTGGGTAACCATATCCTTCAAAAATTTCATGTACCCAGGAATTTCCTGCACAACTTCAACCAGAGGGAGATTAATATGAATTTTCTTCATGTGCTCCAGAAATCTCTTATATCTCTCCTCTTTCTGCTTTTTGGTGAAACGATGTGGAAAGGGGACAGCTACTGGACCGGCTGGCTTGGGACTGTCTTGAGGACAGGTTCCCTTGCTCTTCTGAGTCTGTTCTTTTTCAGGAAGAACAGGAGCAGGCTGTACAACTTTAGGTTGCACGGGTGATGTGTCGACATGCATAGATGGGCCCTCATATCCCGATTTCCCAGAATATTGGCAATCTGAGATATCTGAGTGTCCATCTGCTTCATGTGCTTCCCCATCTCTCCCATACCATTTTGTAGCTGAGAAATTTCCCCCTCCATTTTCGTGTTCTTGGTATTGGAAGCTGAGATGAAATGGGTCAGGAGCTCTCTCATACTCGGCTCCTTGGGTTCATTTGTCACCCATTGATTTGCAGCAAACCCAGGCGGAGGCTGCAAGGCATTGTTCGGATTCCCATAGGAGAAATTTGGGTAGTTCAGTTGTTAGGATGATAAGTCATGTTCCCCGTCGGATATCCTCTGTTGTTGTTGAAATTCCTCTGGTTCACATAATTTATATCCTCCATCTGCATCTTGATTCCCTGCTCATATCCCTGCTGAGGCGGATTATTCTCCAGCTTGGCAAGGCGGATCTCCAAAGACTTCGTAGAAGCAGCTACCTCCTGTCTCATCAATTTTATTTCAGCAGCTAGGTCCCCAGTATCATCGACCGCTGCTATCATCCCGCGCTCCTTTCTGTCTGCTGGCCAATTAAATTCACTCTTCGCCATTGTTTCCAGCAGTTGTAGTCCTTCATGTGGAGGTCTAGCAGTAATGGATCCTCCAGCTGAAGCTCTGACATGCTTCTAAGTCTCCTCATCAAGCCCCGCATAGAATTAGCAGACTTGTTGTTTTTCAGTGTATCCATGGCATGGGCAGGAGAGAAGTAACTCCTTGAAATGCTCCCATGCCTCATAAAGAGTTTCCCCCGAGAACTGTCTGAACTGGCCTATTTGCATCTGCAGTTGGATGGTCTTACTCGGCGGAAAGAACTGGATCAGGAATAGTTTACAGAGCTACTCCCAGGATGAGATCTCACTGCGGTCCAGTGATAGATATCATGACAGAGCTCTGTCACGCAGTGTGAATGAGAAAAGGTGTAGCCGAATGTAGTCGATTGGCACCTGATTCTGCTTGACTGTGTCACAGAGGAGCATAAATTTCTGGACGTGCAAATGAGGATCTTCAGACGGAAATCCCCCAAACTGGTTCTGTTGAGCGGTGTGTATCAGACCAGTCTTCAGCTCGAAATTAGGTGTGTTCACCTTCAGTCCAAAGTCTGCATTACGATGCCTATCAGTCATAGGCTCGTACATCTCATCAATAGTAGGCTGTCTCGGCAATTCTGGAGGATTTTGTTGTTGCAGCCTTAGATTCATCTCCTGCAGCTGTCTCTGCAGCTCAGCAATCTGTGTCACCTGATCGTCAGCTATAGTAAATGCTAACTTTCTTCGTGCACTGTTCCTTCGACAGGTAGACTCGATCTCCGGATCTATGGGTTCAAGAACTGGACCTTTTGACCTGGTTCGCATATACTACCTGCAGGAGAACACACAGTGACCAACACAGAAAAGGAATTGAAAAATTAAATAATAGTGCGTAAAATAAGATCTAGAGTAAATAGCGTAATATCGGAGTTAGTGTCAATTATAAATCTGTGCAATCCCCGGCAACGGCGCCAAAAACTTGATAGCGTATTTTTCAACACGCTATAGCTGCAAGTGTGCAGATCACTGCAATGGGCAAGTAATAAATTATCGAATCTCAAGGATTGCAGGATCGAAGTATAATCAAGCACTAAAACATGAATATCGTACTACTATCTAGACGATTCGGTAAAAGAGTTTGATTTATTTAAAGTAGGCAGTTTGAAAAGTAATTAATTAAAAAGATCGAGTTTAGAAAATATGAGAAACTAGGATTCCAGGGTAATCAACTTTGAAGAACAATCAAACAATCATTTATATAATTCGATTCCAATTTAATTTCCAAAAACGTGAGTTAATCTCAATTATGTTATCAGGCGACCCTCTCGGACTCTCAACCATAACATGGAAATAAACGACCTAGTGACTCCTCTCGGATGCGCAAAAGGACTTTTACTCTTGATAAAAACCTTAGATTTTAAAACCCTTTAACAAATCAAATTCCTCTCGGACGATTGACCTATTAAATTCAATTACTCTGCATCTTAATTAATAATCTAGACCTATCGGTTAAAAAATTACCAATTCAAATTACAATCAATGACCAATATCTTGTAATTATAGAAAACCCCAGCCGTAATTAAAACATCA
>JAPKLW010001198.1:214949-244119 GCA_026898455.1 Plectranthus barbatus
CTTCAATCTTCGATTTCTGGCGTGCTCTTCAAGTTTTTTCTATCCCCATGCGTGTTTCTAGTGTTTTCTTGCTTGAAAATAAAGTGAAGGAACCTTTTTTAGGTTCAGGGACGTCCTATTTATACTTGGGGATCTTCAAATCTAAAAAAGATATGATTTTTGATTCAAAACTTGTCAGAATTACCCGTTCGGCGAACCATAAAATGCGATCGGCGATCGCCGAGTTTGTGCGTGGGTCGCCGAAGTTGCGCCGAAGGAAATTCCATGAAATTACAAAATCGGCGACCTGGGGACGAAATCGGCGATCGCCGAAAATGAAATTGGGTCGCCGAAATTGTGCCGTATTCAATTGGCTGAAAATACGAATTCGGCGACCTGGTTGCAAAAACGGCGATCGCCGAAAATGCAAATTTGGTCGCCGAAAATGCTTTGATCAGGATTTCTGCTTTTTCTTCGGTCTCTTCTCACTTCTTCACTTTCCTGATGCAAGTTAGCACCGATTGGCCCTTTTATACTTGGTCAAATCTTGTAAACGGCTCAATTGTGCGTGAAATCTGTATAAACAACCACAAACTAACCCAAACGTAATAATCTTTTAAAGATCATAAGTAACAAATAAATTCCTCAAAAATGGTTTAGTTTGCAGTAAAAAATGATCAGATTCACATCAGTAAAATGCACAAAATGAGTGTTTATCAATGATTGAGTTGTAATAGTCTAGGAGAAGAGAACTGTCAAAACTATGGAACAATTTTGAAGAAGAAGCCATTCAGACGAGATAACTGTCAATCATAAAGGACGAAGAAAACAGAACAGAGTAACGGTTACGAAAAACTATGTAGATAGTTTTTCTTGTCAAGGTTTATATATCAAAGATAACTGTGGACACAGTTTTCACAGAGAAACTGTCGGGAGGCGCTCACAGTTTCAGACCATGACAATTTTGCGTCAAGGAATGCATACATAGAAAGATGCCGATCATAGAAAGATGCCGATCAGTCGCAGAAGAACATTAAAGAAGTCAATGATAAAAGACAGACAGACACTCAATTGTGACTGGCGTACAACGTTGTTCCGCGTCTAACACATCAAGTACAAACTGACCTGCAAAAGCAGGACAGTGTCGCAGAAATGGCAGAAGTGCAGGCTACTTTGTAGAGAAGGATGGACTCTGATTGGACATCCTTCAAATTGTGTCTACCGGCTATTTTCTTCTCTACAACTATAAATAGCAGGAGTAAGATAGACAAAACAACCTTCAACACATTAATCCTTGTCGTCACTCTGCCGAATTCAAAGCTCAAGGATTAAATGCTCTCAAGCAAAAAGGCATTAAATCTGTGGTTCATTTATTGAACACGAGGCATTATAGCTTAAAGAATCCTTTGAGATTCTCCGTGTGACCTTGCGTACACGAGGATTAAGGCTGCTGACTTAATCTACTTTCTTGGTGTTCTTACTTCTTGAGTAAGAACACAATAGCCTAATCTTTTGAGAAAAGAGAAGGTTATTACGGGCAACTGCCAACCAGTGTACGTTCTGGGAAGAATTCAACCATCCAATCTACCGGAGAAGGAAAAGAGAGGTTTGTCCTCAGTCCATCTTCGACGACTGCCAGTTCCGAGGAGACTACGTGGAATTGCCGTGCTTTGAGGAACTAAAGAAGGAGTGAAGTACAACTGCCTGGGCGAGTGATGCATTATGCTGTGGACGGAGGTCTCTACGGCAATTGGCTATAGATCATGAGGACTGTATCTTCATAACTTAGGGAATTTTCGGATCAGATATCCGAAGAGTGGACGTAGGACTTAAGGCTCCGAACCACTATAATTATCCTGTCTCATTTACAGTTTTACTTACTTTACGCATTTGACAGTTTTCAATTATATCTTGAAACCTTCAACACTTGTCTGAAAGTGTTGAAGTGTATAACTGTTAACTACTTATAACTGTAAAACTGTTAACCTAAACTGCTGGCTAACACAAATTGTGTTTTTTTTAAAACTGTCACATAAAAATTGAGTTACAAAGAAACTGAACTGCCGTGTTTTAGAGTGTAATTAACTATCTTAATACTTCTGCAGCACATCATACGTACTTTGATCTGGGACCAACAAGTGGTATCAGAGCCAGGTTGGTCTTTCTAGACTATCCTGTTTTGAGTCGCTTAAGACCGGATCCGTACTTCCTTACACTCTAATTGTTTGTTAAGTGTGATTGGCGAGCAGATTATACTAAGATAATGATTAGTTATCCAAGCCTTCCTAAGTACAACCCAAGAGAATTTTGAAGTATGGAAGAAGAGGTGTCTCATTCAACTAAATGCTCAACATCCAGAGATGGATGAAGCTCTAAAGAATGGACCTCTGAAGATCCAAATTCCTAAAGTCCACCTCGCAACAAGAGAAGATCCAGGCGGAGTCGAAATGATAGATAAACCAATGGAGGACTGGACACTTGAGGACAAGAAACGTCATCAGGTTGATCTCATCGCACTGGAAATGATCATACAATTCCTCCCATATTCTCTCATGGACGCAGCCGTAGAGAACAACACGGCCAAGGAACTTTGGGATTGGATCAACGACGTCACAAAAGAAACAGAAGCAATGAAACGAAATAAGAAGAAGGTCGTCGTGGAGAAATATGAATTCTTCCTGATGCTACCTGGTGAAATAATCAAATTGATGGAAGCAAGGTTTAATGCCATCGTTAGTGAAATGAAGAATCTTGGAAGAGAAGAAAAGGTGGCTGATATAAATGCCAAAATTCTTTCAAGACTTCCGAAGGAAGACTGGTTTGTCAAAACCACAAGTTTGAAAACTACGGATCTCTCCAAAATGACCACCAAAGAGCTGTTCGCTGAACTCCAAGCCCATACATGGGATATTCAGATGGTGAACAAGAACGAAGCTGCCAGAATTCCAAACTCAGTAGCTGATGGCGACGCAGCATTCTTCGTGAAGAGAGACTTCGAAAGGCGATCAAAAAGGCCAGTTCACTTCAAGAAAACTGCTTATCAATCCTCACCAGCGAAGGACACCTCCAACACAGTTCAGAAGAAGGAAACTAAATTGTCAGTTGCCAAACTGGAGGAACAACTGAGGAATCTGACCATACTTCTCGAGAAGGCAAAAGGAAAAGAAAAAGAAGCTCAGTCCAGTGAGCTAAGGTTCACAAAGAGAGAGCCAAGCACAAGATGCGAATGCAACTCTCCAGATCATCTGAAGTACGAATGCCCTCGAGTCTCTCAGGAGGAGAGAGACAGATTGAAGAAGGTGTTTGAAAGGAGAGCATCCAAAGTTGTTGCCCAAGCAATGCTCACAAGAACAGAAGTGCCAGATGACCATACCATGATGATGGCTACTATACGTCTGAGGATAAAAAAGATGAGGAAGCATTCCTTGCCTTCATGGCAGCCATTCATGGAGACGTTACTGATGAAGAAGAAAGCGCTTCAAACCGCGAAATAATGGTAACAACTAATCTGCCCTCATCTAGTGCATCTATAAGTTTTGATGTCAACTCTGAACCATGTCACTCAAGCTCAGAGGACATTACTCTTAAAAAAATTATCAAAGAATTTGAAAATTTTCATGAAATTAAAGATATATTGATTAGTGAAAATGCCTCACTAAAATCAGAAATTTCAGTTTTGACCAATGAAATCGAAAGAACGAGGTCAATCAGAGAGGAACTCGAAAAACTCAAGGAAGAAAATTCAAAACTTCTTAAAGATTTTAAAAGTATTTCAAAAGAATGTGACTCCTTGAAGAAAATCGAACCCGTCAAATGAGAATGTACTTTCAAAAAAAGTTCTAGGAAAGAAGATGAAATTCTGAGTGTTCAAAAGCAATCTTTTGATAAACGTGGAATTGGATTTTTAGAATGTCCGAATAGAATATCCATGAACCTACTGTAGGGATTTCTTGTGAACCGAATCACAAAATCCAACTAAACTGGATCGATTTATGGATATTGCACACAATCAAAATTCACAATAAAACCTAGCATGCTCCTATGAATTTAATGTGATTCGTGGATTGAGAGATTACCATAAATCCGTAGGGTCTGATCCGATCTTTCGCGTTTGAATATCCAACTTTCAATTCAACCACGCGATTCGATTTAATCTGCGGTAAAATCGAAAACAAAGAAAAGAAGGAAGAAAAGTTTATGTTCTCCAGATCAGATCTTCAGGGCTATACCCCAATGCTGTTCAGATCTGCTACTGGTGAGGACTCCACATATCTGTGATGTAGGCCAGAGTCGAAATTCCTTCTCCTGCCTCTACAGTTGGCGCCGCCCAGCTCTCTCTCTCCCTAGGGTTTTGACTGATTTGAATTATGATCAAGGTGGCTAGGGTTTCAGAGAGATAGGGGTCTATTTATAGTCTATGTTTTTATCCCCAATGGGCTACTGGGCTCCACTCAGCATATATTACTTGGGCCAGACCTGGGACCTAATACAAATAATAAAGTGGGCCTATAAATTAATTAATTCCCATGTCCACAACCCAGGACAAAATTAATTAATTAATATTAATTCTTTTTCACCACAGAATTAATACTGACCTACCCCTTTATTACCACGTTATGAGAACGGGCTGCATTAATTGAGAATCCCCATATTTAAGGTTACCGAACATTCATTAATTAATTGGAGTTTCTGACAAGCTCTATCTACAATTAATTAATATCTTATTATTCCTGGGTAGTACCACTCAATCCTTATCACTCGTGCCTGAACTTAATCAGCCTTCAAGACTTTGGCACGATGAATGTCATTGAGCTCCTCAGGGAATGTCCCCATCCTATTACTCGGATATGGTTACCTAAACCTAGTCTCAGGCAGTACTACACGAACTTCTGTTACCCAAGATGCGAATATACGAGCACGTTACTCAGGCTCTCCACCATGGCAAGTCAAAGCAACAGTCAACCCGTGCAAACCCCTGAACCTTCGTTACGGTTTGGACTCAATCAATATCGAGATCTTGTATTCGCTGATGTTAGACAGTCGAATACATCTCACTGCGGTCCATCAATACGCCACCCTTGCGTACCAGCATGTCAAGTAACCAAGACATACTACTTTTTCCAACAATGTCGCAGCCATCCGGACAAACGTATCTTCATGCGATGTCTCGGCTGTGATCAGGTTTATGTCTCTCTAGGTCAAGTGATCATACTGTCTTCTGCGATCTACTACACGCCGTATGATCGTCCCTATTAGTGAGACAAGAGGATAACATTGTTACATACATGTAAGATTGTTTGACAGATAGGAGAAATAAACCGTTGTATACAATTATAATAAATGCTTTCAGTATACAACACTACAAGAAAAAAACTCAAAGACAACACTGAAAAGACAACAGTTTTGGCTTGAAACCGTTGTCGTAGAGTGATATTAGCCTAAACTGTTGTCGTAGAGAATCTTAAAATGCCAAAAGACAACGGTTAGTCTTTACCGTTGTTATTTACGCGTTGTTAATTATATAAAAGACAACAGTTTTTTCTAAGTGTTGTTATTTTGGTGTTGTATTTTTATTTACAATTAAATTTAATTAAAATCTAATATCCTAATCTACCAAAAACAAGAAAACCTATGTAATTCCAAATCACATAAACCGAAATTCCCTTTTCTCAATTTGTCATCGACCTTCCACACCCGACCTCCGCTGCACGCTGCTTCACCCACCGTCGTCCGAAACAAAGCGGCGCGCCCTCACCGTTGACCCACACCCAAGCGCCGTCCTCACCCTCACTCCTGAACCCTAACGGCGATCCCGTAGACATCGTCGGCCATCTCCCCATCTCCACGGCTCACATCCCTGCCGGCGGCTGCACCCAGTGAGCCGGCCAGACGCCACCCAGTCTACTATCCCTCTTCCTCTCTCTCTTTCCGCCCATCTACCAGTCGTTGTTCATCTCTCAGTACGTTTGGCTTGGTAATCACTTCCCATTCCCACATTCTATCAGATTCTGAGCTTAATAACCGAGGTAAATTCACTTTCTGTTATCGATTCTTGAGCGCCGTTGTTTCCCCCGAGTGAGTGGATTTGAGAATGTGGGTTAATCTCTGCTAGAAGCTTCTGTTTCAGAGTTGTGAGAATTGCTGTGAATTTGGGAACGGGGTGCCGGGTGATAAAACAACCTGTCAAAACTTTCGAATATGTTTTCGATGTTTCAGTATTGAGTACATTTTCACTAGATCCCTGGTCTCTTCTTGTTGGATAAGAAGCTGGTTTTTCTCATGGTTTCTCAAGCTGACATTTCTACCTTTCTTATGCGATTGTGTGGGAATGCGAATGATTAAATTTATTTTGTGTTTTCTAAGATGATCGAACACACTTGGATCTGTTGGTGCTTGTTTTGGTTACAAAGATGCCACTGCAATTTTTGTTCCCACATGGATCTTTTCTACATTAAACTATACTTTCTTTGAACTCCTTGACTGTTTCATAAATATTAAACTATGAAGCAAATAGCAATCTGCAGGTGCAACAGAACTTAACCTGAAATAAGTCTCTCAATAATTCCAGCTTTTGTAACTCTTGGGGTTGTGATCCTTATGTTCTGCCTTGACATTTTATTCAGTTAATATTTAGAGACTTCAGGACTTCAAACATCATCTTGGATGAAGACTTTAATGCGAAACTATCGGACTTCGGACTGGCTAGGCAGGGTCCAGCTGCTGGATTAGGTCATGTTTCCACATCTGTGAGTCCTATTTCTTGATTCAACCGATTTTCTACATATCTTGAACTTTTTCTTTGCACTTATTTTATACTAATACCACCCTCTCATTTGAGAATCTTTTTTTCATGTGGAATTTGTTTTGACAGGTTGTTAGCACAGTTGTTTTGACAGGTTGTTGGCACTTATTTTAAACTAATACCAACATCTGTTGTAGTATGATAAAAGAACCAGTTGTTGTCACCCCTGCACAATTTAGGTCTACCTTATTCACAATTTTATCATTCACGGTTGATCAAAAACATTGAGATAGATACAAAATTGAGTTGTCATCTTTACTATGTTATGAGAAACTATGCAAGTAGAGTTGGGGCAGAGTTCATCTGTGATAGTGAACTTGTAATGTGACTGTAGTGATCAGAGCAATATCTAGTGCAGACCTCCTGCAATGACTTTCTTCGTCAAAGACTTAGGCTGAAATCACTCTTCTGTCATTCTTAACCTCATAAGCAGCTCAATCATGCCTTGTTTACTATATCTGAGCACACCACTACATCTTGAGCATGTTTCAACATTCATAGTCCGACTAAAGATCCATGATAGTGGTAGTTACAGTTGTAAAACTATGAAAAAAATAATGGGAAAGAAAAAAAACAACTTATTGTATGCTCGTGTTACTTGATCTTGCATGTTCACCTCCTTCTATATGACTACTTACACCTCTGATATAAATGAATCCTCCTATTTGAAATGAATCCATAATTTATAATATGTTGCAACATATTAGAAGTTGATTGACAGAAAGCTCTTGGATTTTGCAAAAATTCTTTGCAGGTAAAATTAACCGACAGTGGCACTACGAGTTGTTCTTGTCGGAGGAATTGCTGCAAGAAACATAGAGCCCCTTTAACAGCTCACACAATTTTTTTTGGTATGAAGAAGACATTAAAATCTGTAAGTCTAAATATCCAATCTCAAGCTTCATTCAATTGAAACTCTATCTTTTTTTTACAATCTGTTTTGAGAATCTTGATTTACAAATGATTCTTATTTTATTTTCCGAGTTTCCTTGATATTAAATCAAATAGTCCGTTGCTCTGCATTTTCTGTAGCTGTTCATTGCCTAATGCATACATTTGCTATTTTCTCTTATAAATATGTAAATGCCTTTTAGGGAATTAACAATAAGATTAGATTAGTTGAATATTTAGGAGGGATTTACTTTGATTGATAAACAGATGAGTAATTTGAAGTGCTTGTGAAATTTTAGCCTTTATTAACAACTATCAATGATCAATCATCATATTCATATAATTGAATGTATATAAAAGTTTGTATGTTGACAGTGATTAATAATAATGGGGAGGGTGGGTCGTATTAATAATGCTAATATTTGACATTTCTAGATGTAGTTGACATTTCTCAGCTAGCTTAGTAGTGCCTAACTCCATTGGAGTGAGCAAAAAAAAAATATAAGAAATCAAACTAAATTAAAGATTTTAGACAATTTTGGTTCAATCAAAAAATAATTTCAACCAAAACCTCCCTTCATGTATTTAATTAAATTAAATATTTATTTTGAATTATGTAATCTGTAAAAAAATAAAATGGATAAATTAAATCAAAACAAACAAAAATCATAACTTCAGTTTGGCTGGGGGTTAGAATGGATTTGTAAATTTTTTTGAATTAACAGATAATTGAATTAAACCATCCATATGTAGTAGTGATAAGAGCAGCCAAATATTAGCATTATTATTGAGCACGTTATTGAAGTTGAGTTTACTCATATATTTTTTGTTATTTTGTTTAACAGTTACTCCTCTGAGGACATTCACGTTGTGCGGAAGGAATGGACTGAATGTATTCAAAATCATTTATGATGGACATATGTTTATTTTTAATTTTAGGATATTAATTGGCGTACAACTGTTGCCTTTGTATTTTGGTATTTTGGGAATTAAAGGATAAATAATTCTTTTGCATTTTGGATTTATTAATGGTAATTTGTATTTTGAATTTCATTATTTCAATTATATTATTTAGTTTGCAAACAGATTAAAAAAAAAAGTCTACCACAACGGTTTAAAACCGTTGTCGTAGGGGTAAAAGCGTTGTCCTAGATATATGTACAACAACGGATAAAAAAGCGTTGTGGTAGAGTGCGTGAAAAAGCGTTGTGGTAGATATATATACAACAACAGTTTGTTGACACCTACGACAACGGTTAAGAAGCGTTGTCGTATGTATCTACGACAACAGTTAATAACCGTTGTCTATTGGCTTCCTTTTTTACCCCTACGACAACACAACTTACAACAACAGTAAAAAATACCCTACGACAACAGTTATAAACTGTTGTCTATCAGGTTTTTTGTTGTAGTGCAAAACCCATCAATCTCCCACTTATACTCAAAGCATAACTAAGCTATTACAGAGTATACAGTCCGTCTATCTAGCTTGCTGTCTCTTTAACCACTATAAGTGGTCGGCATCCACCTCAGACCTAGCTCACGAATATGTCTTTCGTAAACTTTCTGCGGCAAGCTCTTTGTAAATAGATCAGCAAGGTTGTCCTTAGTGTCAATCTTCTTGATCAACACATCACCTCTCGATACGATTTCTCGTATGATATGGTACTTTCTCTTTATGTGTTTACTTGCCCTGTGTGATCGCGGTTCCTTTGAGTTCGCCACTGCACCAGAGTTATCACAATAAATTGTGATGCTCCTCAGCAAACTCGGAATCACGCCCTACTCCAAAAGGTAGTTCCTGAGCCATACCCCCTCTTTCGAGGCATCGGAGGCGGCGACATACTCCGCCTCCATGGTGGAGTCAGCAATGCATTTCTGCTTTGAGCTCCTCCAAGATACAACACCACCTCCCAGTGTAAACACATATCCTGAGGTCGATTTCTTCTCATCCTGATCCCCTTGGAAATCCGAGTCTGTATAACCCACAGGGCACAAATCCTCACTTTGATAAACTAGGCAGTAATTCCTACTTCCCTTCAAATACTTGAGGATGTGCTTTACCGCAGTCCAATGCGCCTGTCAGGGGTTAGACTGATATCTTGCTACCATGCCAAAGACATAACAGATATCTGGCCTGGTACACAGCGTCGCATACATGAGGCTACCCACCGCCGAAGCGTATGATACAAGACTCATTTCATCTTTATCCCGCAGTGTCTGAGGACACTGCCCACTAGAAAGATGAACGCCATGTCTGAAAGGTAGCAAGCCTTTCTTGGCGAGTTGCATGCTGAACCGGGCTATCATAGTATCCACATAGGATGCCTGGGATAAGCTCAATATTCTTCTCTTACGATCTCGTAAGACCTTAATCCCAAGAATGTGGCCAGCTTCTTCCAAATCGTTCATTTGGAACTGTTCGGATAACCAAACCTTGATTTCCGACATCACTCCCTCATTGTTTCCAAATAGGAGTATGTCATCAACGTATAGTGCAAAGAAAACCACGCTCCCACTGACACAAAGTCGGTAAACACAACTTTTGTTTTCCAACTGTGCAAATCCATAGGATTTAATCACATCGTTGAAACGTAAGTTCCACGATCTCGAAGCTTGCTTAAGCCCATACAAGGACTTCCTAAGCTTCCAGACAAGATGTTCTTCGCCCTTGCGTATGTAACCCTAAGGTTGCTGCATATAGATGTCCCTACCTTCTTCAAGGTAACCGTTTAGGAAAGCGGTTTTGACATCCATCTGCCAAATCTCGAGGTCCATATGCGCAGCTATGGCAAGGAGTATCAGATGGATTTGAGCATGGCTACGGGTGAAAAGGTTTCGTCATAGTCAATGCTCTCTTTCTGACTATAACCCTCCATCTGCTCCTTTCTTTCTCTTGTATACCCATTTGCACCCTATGACCCTAAAGCCATCCGGCAAATAAGTTTTCTGGTATACATCCATAGCAGTTATGGCGACACGCCATTTTTCAACATCATTGTCCTGCACTACCTCTTCGTAAGTCAGTGGGTCAGAGTCCTCATGTCCATCTTCCGGGCTCAAGTCCGAAGACTCACCCACAAACATGTACCTTTCTGGCTGGAAAATAACTCCCCCACTACGATGAGGCATCGGTGCCGTGTCAGTAGTGGGTGCAGTAACTTGTGGTTCTGCACCTTGCACTGAAGAACGTGTCTATGGTGCTGAACCTCTCACAGGTGCACCCACATCTACACGTTACCCTTCTCTTGGAATCACATTCTTGTTTTCAATTTCGTGAAAAACGATATCACTCCTTGATTTGTGATTACTCACATACTCGTCCTCCAAGAATCTAGCATTGGTGCTAACAACGACTCTCTAACTCTCAAAACAATAAACGTAACCACCTTTCGTTTGCTTGGGAACCCTATGAACAACATTACCTTTGACCTGCTTTCTAACTTATCAGGTTCCTTCGACAGTACGTGTGCCGGACAGCCCCATACTCTAAACTTGCACAAACTCGGTTCGCAACCAAGGAAAAGCTCACAAGGCGTCTTAGGAACTGATTTAGAAGGCACCACATTTAACACGTAAGCTGTTGTTTCCAATGCGTGGCCCCAAAACGAAATTGGTATGTTTGCATAACTCATCATTGATCTTACCATCTCTAGAAGAATCCTATTTCTTCTATCAGCTACACCGTTTTGCTGGGGAGTACCCAGTGCAGTCCATTGGGATGTAATTCTGTTATCTGACAAATACTGCAGGAACTCGTTACCGAGGTATTCGCCACCGCGGTCAAATCGCAGCGACTTGATAGTTTTCCCAACCTTCTTTTCTACCTCAACCTTGAACTCTTTGAATTTCTCAAAGTATTCAGACTTGTAGTGAAGCAGGTAAACATATCCCTACCTTGAGTAATTATCAATGAAAGTGACGAAGTACTTGTACCCTCCACGAGCCTGCGTGGACATCGGTCCACATAAGTCAGAGTGGATGAATTCCAACACTTCCTCTGCTCGAGACTGACTAGCCTTGAAAGGCCTAGTTGACATCTCACCCTCGATGCAGGATTCGCAGACTTGATAAGGTACAGCCCGGACAAAGTCCAATGTACTTTCATCTGCAAGTCTCTGAATCCGCTTCAAGCTGATGTGACCTAGTCTCAAGTGCCAGAGATATGTAAGATCCTCATCAGAAGAAGTAAGTTTTCTCTTTCTAGGATTATTAATTATGGATGAATTACATGCAATACTTGCGGAAGACTTACGATTATAGTTAATAACATAGAGAGAATTATTCAGAATTTCATGACAGATAACACAGTTATTACCAATGATAGAAACACCACTATCAAAAATAACTGAATATCCATCAACATAAAGTTTGAAAACTGAAATAAGGTTCCGCCGAAAATCCGGCACGTACAAAACATCTCTCAAAGTTAAAACATTATCATCAAAGTACAAGGTGAAATCTCCAATGGCAGCTGCACTCACTTGTGCTGCGTTTCCATTGAGATGGTAACGTCGTCATTCTTCAGCACCCTCCTCGGTGTGAACCCCTGCAAAATGTAACAAACATGATCAGTAGCTCCAGTATCCACTACCCACGAATAAGTAGAAACCGATGCTAAACATGTTTACGTTACAAATGCAAATGACGTACCTTGTCCTTTAGCATTCGGACAATCCACCTTTCCGCATCCAGCACACCTCTTCTTCTTTGGAGTGACCTTAACCCTCTTCACCTTCCTTGACTTGCTTTCACTGACTACTTTCCTGAGCTTGCTTTCAGCACCGTCATCTCCAACCTTAGAGGTCGTCGAACCAGTACTAAAAGCAGTTAGAATGGGCATCCGTGCTCGCATGGAAGATTGCCCCACCACAAGGTCCTCAAGTAGCTCATGCAGAGCATACTCTCCCCTTGCAGCAGCAACTACCTTAAAGTCATAAAAGGAGTCCGGAAGAGAGTTCAGGATGATATCAATCTCGCCTTGCGCACTCATATTACCACCCCGCACAGTGAACTGTCTCATGAGATAAATCATAGACATCATGTGCGATGTCACCAAACTATCTTCAACCATCTTCTTGCACACAAGATCATGCAGAAGTTTATAGTTAATAGTCCGCTCCACGTTGCCATAGGCTGTCGAGAGTTCCTTCTAGATCTCTCCAGCCCTTTCGAGATACTCATACTTGTGCCTTAATTCTTTAGACAGGGAACCCGTGATGAGCCAGAAGGCGAACTCATCAGCATCATCCCATCTTTCATAAAATTCAAGCTCAAGTTTACAGACTTTATCACGAGTACGCAACAGTGGATCCATGAAAAGAACGTATGCTTGATTTTTCAGATAAAGGACGTGTTTGATGCAAAAACTCCATTCAGGGAAGTTTGGACCAGTTAGAGGATTGAGAGCAAGTAAATGATTGACAGTAGACATAGACATATCTAAAACAATAAAGAATCTTAAATAAGAACATACATGTAGAACTTCGAAAACAAATGAATTAAAAATCTTTAAATATATCAAATACAAATATTTTCCACTAATTGCCCAAGAGTTCCCACCACAGTCTACACTCGTAGACATTTACGATGTAACCCTCAACCAGAACTGCGGGTTTTAAGCCCCAATCCATTTAATTTCACTACCATGTCAGGAACCTTTTGACACCATAAATTAATAATTAGTGAAAACCATAGACCAAGCCATCTCTCAAGAACAGGGATGCAATTCTTGCATTATATTCTAAGATGCTTCTAAGCCATTAACCACAAATTTAACTCCGGCCAAAAGAGACGGTTTAGCAAGGCACGTAACCATACCGCACAACCCTTAAAGCTTTTGTTATCTATAATTTAAATCAATCCTAGAATAGTTATGAAAGAGATCTACACAAGCTACACTCGTAGACGTTTACGCAAAACCCTCCCACTAGTCACATGATTTAAATTTGTTTGTCTAGAAATCCCAACAACCGTACCCATGTACCTCTAGGAACTAGCAAGCTACACTCGTAGACGTTAACTAGAACGAGAGATACACTTACAGCAAAGGACTGCTTTGTGGAGGTCTATTGATTTTAATTAAAAAATTCGTTTAGTATTTTTATTTTAAAAGGTTTCTTATATGCGCACAGATAATTTCTTTGTTATTATATTTTCCAAATTTTTGCATGTAATTAAACAAGCCCAAAAATTTCCAAAATATAATCCAACAAGAAATTAATCACATAAGCATGCTTCGAAAGCTGTAAATAATAAAAGCGATAAATCATGCTTTTCCTATTATCTACACATGCTTAATTGCGCACATAAATAAATCACATATCATACGAGGACAATTAAGGCAAACAAAAATTTCTCGTGGCCCCACAAAATAGGAAAAAATAAAATTCTATCTATTACAATTTGAATTTTGAATTTAATAGATAAATTCAAATCTTCACAAATCTTCTAGGGCCTCCAAATCTTCAACCACCAAATCTTTTGGGCTTTAGGCCTTTGTGATCTGATGATTCGCCCTAACCCTAATGCAAACCCTAGGGTTTACACATGATTGCACCAACCACCAAAACATGAGCCACCGCGACAGGGACAGCAGCCGCCGACGATGACAGAACCGCTGCCATCACCGCCGCCGCCGCCGCCGAGCGCACAGTGCCGTGCACCCTCGGCCGCCATCCGACATCCGCGCGCAGCCCGCGTGCCCGTTACCGCCTCCAGCCACCCGCCGCTGGATGCCCGCGACGCGTGCCGTCGCCTGTGCCGCCGCCGTTCGTCGGCTCCATCTTCGTTCTTCATCTTCGACCCGTTCAATTACAGATTTGAAAAATAAAAATTACAGAATAATCTATTTTTTTACAATTTTTATCAAATCTATTCTAATCAAGGATTTTCTCATGATTTTATAAAATTAATTAAGCCCGTCACAGATAAACCACCGCGGGCTGAATCATACGGGTTGCCACGAGGAACAAAAACCTCCACAATACAAAATTAAATTCATACATGCATATTTGAATTTATTGTATACCACAGAGCCATAAATCAGAAACCTGGTGTTATTGTGCTAGTAGCTATGAAATTAATACGCAAGTGCACGTATGTCAAACAAGTAATACAGATCTAAGTTCAGATATCGTACCCAAGAGAGTGAAAGTGAACCGTGCACATTCTATTGCTTGTAAATTAGGTGGTTTTTGTAACTTCTTCTAAACTAAATCAAAAGGAAGCATATAAAATAAAACCAAACAGTGCTAAAACAATTAATACTATTTCTTCCCACAAAATAAGCATAAACCACTAGAATATGGTTTTAAAATCGATTATAAAATGCACTCGGGTTATTGACTTTTATTTATCTTTTCTCCTATATGCTGTAGCATCGTTCAAACATCAGCCCTGATCCTCACAACCACTCTCCTTTCTGCCTAGCCTATCATCATAGCACTAGATCTGTGTTTTTGTGCTAACCTCCATATGTCTATGGTAAGCTTTGCCTTCAAACAAGCTATTTAAGAACAGGGGTTTATGCAAGCCTTAGATTCTATGTATGTCTACACTAGATATCTAGATTGATTTCTTTTCCCTCGTCCTAGATCTCCTCTCGGTCTCACTAGGTCAAATCTCTACCTGCCACTGTCGTGTTTAGGTAGACACACAAACCAGAATTGAAATCAAGCACCAGATTTAATGTAAGAACAGCTCAACATATATTCGAAAAGATAAACTAGTCAACAACCCGAGCTTAAAGAGTTTAGCTCATGCTTACAAAAGTTAAAAAGAAAATAACATTCGAGTTCATATCCACGAACATCATCCACAATAAAATATAAAACAAGTTTTGCAAGATAAAGATAAGCTATTCGTGATTTTTGCAACTGCCACTGCTGCTTCTCACGAACTCTTCGTTCTCCTTGCTCAAAAACCTATGCCGATCTCCTCCTTGAATGATTGTTGTTTTTTTCTCTGTTGTCCTCTGTCAAAATATCTGCCCTGTTTCTTTTCAACTTCATCCAGGCCTTACACGTGGCTCCTCTATCTGCCTCCCAACTCTGACGATTCTCCTGAGCGACACGTGTCTGCTTTTGGGACAAGATCTGAAAAGTGCAAAGATCCTGTCTGCTGTGGTCCCAGATGATCTTCATTGGAGTTTTGGCCATGCTACTCTTATGCTGCGACATCAAATCATTCTTTCTTGCTTCTGTCATGCTCCAGCATAATGAGACCTGTGATACTATTCAAACAATTCCTTTTGCAAAACTCCAAGTTAACACAATTACTACAAAATAAACCCGAATTTCATATACTAACCAAATTATCTATATTATACTATTTATCCTATAAAACAAACCTAATTTTAGTACATAATTAACTTATCTAGACACAAAATAATAACTCTTTCAGAGAGTTATCACCTGGCTCTGATACCAATTGTAGGGATTTCTTCTGAACCGAATCACAAAATCCAACTGAACCGGATTGAATTATGGATATTGCACACAATCAAAATTCACAATAAAACCTAGCATGCTCTTATGAATTTAATTCGATTCGTGGAATAAGAGATTACCGTGAATCCATCGAGTCTGATCTGATCTTTCGCGTTTGAATATCCAACTTTCAATTCAACCACGCGATTCAATTTAATATGTGGAAAACGAAATTAGATATCTAATTTCTAGATAAAATTGAAAACAAAGAAAAGAAGGAAGAAAAGTTTTTGTTCTCCAGATCAGATTTTCAGGGCTGTATCCCAATGTTGTTCAGATCTGCTACTGTTGAGGATTCCATAGATCTGTGATGTAGGCCAGAGTCGAAATTCCTTCTCCTCACTCTATAGTTGGCGCCGCCCAGCTCTCTCTCTCCCAAGGGCTTTGACTGATTTGAATTATGATCATGGTGGCTAGGGTTTCAGAGAGAGAGGGGTCTATTTATAGACCTAGGGTTTTATCCCTAATGGGCTACTGGGCTCCATTCAGCATATATTACTTGTGCCAGACCTGGGACCTAATGCAAATAATAAAGTGGACCTATAAATTAATTAATTCCCATGTCCACAACCCAGGACACAATTAATTAATTATTATTAATTCTTTTTCACCACATAATTAATACTGACCTACCCCTTTATTACCACGTTATGAGAACGGGCTGCATTAATTGAGAATCCCCATACTTAAGTTTACCTGACATTCATTAGTTAATTAGAGGTTCTGACAAGCTCTATCTACAATTAATTAATATCTTATTATTCCTGAGTAGTACCACTCAATCCTTATCACTCGTGCCTGAAGCCTGTAGGACTTTGGCACGATGAATGTTATTGAGCTCCTCAGGGAATGTCCCCATCCTATTACTCGGATATGGTTACCTAAACTCAGTCTCAGGCGGTACTACACGAACTGCTGTTACCCAAGATGCGGATATACGAGCACGTTACTCAGGCTCTCCACCATGGCAAGTCAAAGCAACAGTCAACCCGTGCAAACCCCTGAACCTTCGTTAGGGTTTGGACTCAATCAATATCGAGATCTTGTATTCGCTGATGTCAGACAGTCGAATACATCTCACCGTGGTCCATCAATACGCCACCCTTGCGTACCAGCATGTCATGTAACCAAGACAGACTACTTATTCCGATAATGCTGCAGCCATTTGAACAGACGTATCCTCATACACTGTCTCGGCTGTGATCACAAGGTTAAGTGATCATACTGTCTTTTGCGATCTACTACACGCCGTATGATCGTCCCTATCGGTGAGACAAGAGGATAACATTGTTACATACATGTAAGATTGTTTGACAGATAGGAGAAATAAACCGTTGTATACTCATTATAATAAATGCTTTCAGTATACTAAACCCATCACATACATGCATTCACTTCTGAGAATAAGAAAACACTCTTGCGTTCTGTCAAAGCAAGTCTTAGTCCAAGTCATATGTTGGGGAAGGAAATGACAATCTAAAAGAACCAATAAAGCAAAGTGTCAAGACCAAATGCTGGTCAAAAACTAACCCTAAACTGACACCTCGATAGTATGATAACATAGTTCGTAAACTGTCTAATTCAACAGTCGAGAGGAGAAGTGAATTTTCTTTAAATTTGGACAATCGTAGTGTTTCATATGCAAGGAATCCAGTTTTACCAACAAGAATGACTAAGCAACATGTAAATGTTGTAAGAAAGTCTATTCGACAGCCGGATAGAAATTCGAGAAGTTATGATAGAACTCCGATTCATTATAACAATCTTCCGAATAGGTGGAACACCTATTCGAGGCCAGAGTCTAGAGAGTTTTATACTCAAAAGACTGTGATTGCTACTTACCCGAGAACAGTTTCTCAAAACTCTCTCCAGAATAGTCGTTTCAGGAAGAGTTCACACACCAAAATCTTTCCCAACATACATTCATGAAACACACACTATTTTAGAAGAAAGGGTGATCAATCACCAAAAAGTGACTTAGTTTCACGAACTGTAAGAGTGAAACAAGTGTGGATACCAAAAGGTTGGATCCACATGACTGACCTTGCAGGACCCGAAAGGATGCGAGGACCTAAATATATTTTCTGTGTTGCAGGGACCGAGTTCAAGAACAGGCCAGTTACAACAAGCACTGAAAGGATCTTGGAAATGCTCCACATGAATTTGTTTGGTCCAGTTACCCCATCCACAATTGAAAAAAGAAGATATACATTAGTGGTTGTTGATGTATACTCAAGATATACGTGGGTGGTGCTGCTCAAATCCAAGGACGAAGTCAAAATTCAGCTACCAGAACTGATCACCCATCTTTAGAATGACAAAGGAGTGACAGTTAAGAGGATAAGGTCTGACAATGGGACAAAATTTCGCAATGGACCTCTTATGGACTTCTATGCTGAAATTGGAATTGGACATGAGATGTCTACCCCAAGAACTCCTCAATAAAATGGTCTTGCTGAGCGAAGGAACGGAACACTCAAAGAAGCAGTGAGAACCGTGATGGCCGACACCGACCTTGGAAAAGGATTTTGGGGAGAAGCCTTGATGACAACATGCTACACACAGAATACAAGTGCATTCAACACACGACTGCAAAAGACTCCCTATGAGATCTACAATGGTCATAAGCCTTCTATAGCTCATTTTTGTACTTTCGGTTCTCCATGTTACATTCATAATAATGGGAAGTTTACGTAGAATACCTTCAGCCCTAAGGCTGATGAAGGAGTGTTCTTCAGGTATGGGCATCCTTCATATAAGGGGATATAGGGTATTCAACATGACAACCCAGCTTGTGGAAATAACATGTCATGTTAGTTTTTATGAAGCTACTCTAGTGCGCAGGACACTTCAAGAACTAGGTCTGGAGAATCAATGAGGAACCTAGGAATGATCTTGTTCATAATCAAACAGTTCATCTGATTAGATCTATGAATGATATCTCAGAGATTCCAGTTTCCTCGGCTGAACCCCAAGCAGTCAAGAGGTCCAATGATGCTAATGTCATTGTTGAGGCCTTAAAGATCATAAACATTGAAGATTTGGGAGAAAAGAAGCCCCCTAAAGCACATAAAATGGTTTTGCAAGCGCAACTAGACGATACCAAGGAAGTCAACCTTGAGGATACTAGGGAAGCAGACTCAGCTATCGAGCCAACTACATTTCAAAATCCAGATGTTGATCATATTGTTGTTCCAAAACAAGGAGATGAAGTTGTCCTAGAACAAGGAGAAGAAGGAGTTTCTGAAGAAGAAGAAGGAACAGTTCTAGAACAAGAAAGGGAAATAGTTCCAAAATCTGGAAGTGAACCATCTCATGAGGAACATCCTGTAGCGTCTGAGAATCAACTTGCTCATGCTGAAGCCGTACCTATGAAGAAGCCTAGTTGGCTAAGAGATCATCCCAAAGAAGCCATCCTCGATGACATTGGAAATCCTATTCCAACCAGACAAGGCACCACATTGATATCTTACTTCTTATCTCAGATCGAACCAATGAAGATCACAAAAGCTCTTCAATCAATGGATTGGATAAATGCAATGCAGGAAGAGCTAAATGAGTTCACTCGCAATAATGTGTGGTATTTGGTGGATCGACCTACACATCAGTCCGTGATTGGTACCGAGTGGGTCTTCAAGAATAAAATAGATGAGACCGGTACCATCGTTTGAAACAAGGCAAGACTGGTTGCAAAGGGGTACGCACAATGCGAAGGGATAGACTTTGATGAGACATTTGCACCAGTTGCTAGACTAGAAGCTATTCGGTTATTCTTGGCGTATGCAGCTTACCACAACTTCACAGTTCTTTAGATGGATGTGAAGAGTGCCTTCCGTAATGGAGAATTAAAGGAAGAGGCCTACGTCGAACAACCCCCAGGTTTCGAGCAAGGAAACTAAGTCTACAAGCTGAGGAAAGCTTTATATGGATTAAAGCAAGCACCTAGAGCATGGTATGAAACTCTCTCATAGTTTCTGCTCAAAAGTGGATTCGAAAAGGGTGCTATAGATTAAACATTATTAAAGATAAAGGATGGAGAGGACATCCTACTTGTTCAGATCTATGTAGACGACATCATCTTCGATAGCAAAAAAACTGAGTTATGTGAAAAATTTGCCCAGTTAATGCAGAATAAATTTCAGATGAGTATGATGGGCAAGATGACATAATTTCTTGGTTTGCAAGTTGATCAGTCCGACGAAGGCATCTTTATTAGTCAGAAGAAATACACTTAAGACCTGATTAACAAATTTTTTCCGGAGAAGACAAAGTCACATAGGATTCCTATGAGCACCAGTTCTCAGATCACTCTTGATGAAGAAGGAGAACCTATCAATCCAACTGCATACAGAGGAATAATTGGGTCTCTACTGTATCTAATTGCCAGTCGACCCGATATATCTTATGTCGTGGGCGTATGTGCAAGATTCCAGGCGAATCCTAAGAAGTCCCACATGGATGCGACAAAGAGAGTTGTGAGATACCTTAAGAGTACAGAGTCTCTAGGTATCTAGTATCCCAAAACTGATGGAATCATGTTAAATGGATTCTCTGATTCAGATTTTGGAGGCTGCAGAATTGACAGAAAGAGCACAAGTGGAACCTGTCAGTTTTTAGGTCATAAACTTATTAGCTGGTTCAGCAAGAAACAACATTCTATGGCTACATCGACCACATAAGCTGAATATGTAGCAGCAGCCAGCTGTTGTGCTCAAGTGCTTTGGATAAAATAGCAGCTTAAGTGTAACAGCCGTCCCCCAGCTTCACCGCAGTACTTCACTGGGTTTGGGACTGTCAGGTCTGCAGCCCAATACACTCCAACCCATCTCCAGTTCACCAGAGGTCCTTCCTGGCGTGTTGTTGTTGAGATGGATCGAACTCCCCACGTCAACCTTTAACACCAAGCTTTAATGCTTTGGTGTAACTAGTTGAACTGCCAGGAAGCTCAACTGGTTACACCAACGCATTAAAGCTTGGTGTAAAGGTTGAGGTGGGGAGTTTGATCCCTTTCAACAACAACCTGCCAGGAAGGACCTCTGGTGAACTGGAGATAGGTTGGAGTGTATTGGACTGCAGACCTGACACAACTCTGAGGGGAGTCACTGGCACGCAAGGTGTTTCAGGACCCGAGGGGAGGTGTTACATTAAGGATTATGGAATAGACACTAGATGTGTGCCTATCTACTATGATAACAACAACGCAGTTTCAATTTCAAAGAATCCAGTTCTACATTCCAGGACGAAACACATTGATATTCGTCATCATTTCATTCGAGATCATGTGGAGAAGGAGGATGTCTCGATGGAATATATTAGAACTGAAGACCAGTTAGCAGACATCTTTACTAAACCGCTACCTGAGGCTCGTTTCATAGAGCTATGCATCAAACTAGGTCTTTTGGAGTTTGATGAGATCTCGAGAGAAGGAGATGAAAATTTATTGATGCAAAACAACTGTTGAACTAAGTATGTTAAATCTGACAAGATTTTTAATTAGACCAGTTGTAGAATTTGCAAGAATGTTCAATCAATGTTTGAGTCAAAGGGAAATCAACTACTTCATTCATTATATAAAGAGGAGGATACATTGTCCAAGCAAAATAAATGAATTTTACATCTACGGGAAGTTGGAGGAAGCACATTTTGATGGGTAGTAGTCCATGGCAATCAGCTTGGATCCATCCTCTGTGAAGAGAGGGATCCGCTTCTTAATGAGCCATCCCAGTTGCATGTCGTATGGGATGGTAACCTCAGGAAGATTTTGAAAAGCCATCATCAGGCGGTCAAAGATAAAAGCTGCCCAGTCTACTTCAGTCTAATCCTCAAATGCCATCATTGCCTTCCATACCAACAGTGAAAAGCCCATATCCAGAAGAGTGTTGCCAACCACCATCTGGTTAATTGTGTCAAATGTCGCTTTATAACGCGGCTTGAGGAAGTTGGATGGAAACTGACCTCCGCTACCCTCCACCACTGCCATGCTGACCACTCGGGCGCTATGTCATCCTTGAGATAGTCCCTGACCGGGATGCCGCCTTGCTTAAGCCCAAACTCAATAGCAAGATAATCAGTAGTCAAATTGAACTCCTCATCATTGAGATTGAAGTAGATGTCTTTCTTCGTGACCGTAGAGTTGTAGGCAAACAACTTCAATAAGTCTTTGTGGAAGGAATGAGGTTCCTTAGCCATAAAGGATTCAAGAAGGTTAGCCTACAATTTTTCCAGAACTTCGTTAAAGACGATAGGAGTATTCCAGTTCTGTCGCCAGAATCCACTACAATCAAGGATCTTGTTCCTTTGGATAGCAACTTTCGCAAGATCGTTCACAATGTCAAAAGTAGGATCCATTTTCCCTAAGATATTACACGAAGCAAGGAAACTTGTGCTAATATGAAGTGATAAATATTACTTCGTGTCAAAAGTATTTATTGGAGATGTCTGTGCGAGGATCGATGAATCAAAATTAATTGCCAACTATTGCATCTCATTACTCCAGAATAGACATAAAGGCAAAGGATACAGGAAGCTAAAGGTGTAGGCTATGTAATCAATCAATCCATGGACGTACGGCTACAATTTCAAGATTACATGTTTACTTCTAAAGAAGGAAGTTCAGATTCTGAGATTTCAAAATTGTGAATCACATACAAGTGTATGAAGTATACAGTTAGGGAAAACTGTATTGTCATGTTCTGTATCTCAAGACTGGAAGTTTAAGCAATTTCATTTCATTAACAAGAAGTACATTACTGAGGCAAAAAGTCTACAATGTACAAAGGTAATAAAATATCGATTCTAGTTAGTGAGAGGGACGAGGTCTCGGGGGATGGAAGTCAGAATCTCTGATGTTGGTCGGGCCTTGCACAAGGGATGGGAATTCCTGCTCCAGGAGCTAGCTCAGCTGCATTCCATAAGGAACTGGGACCTCAGGCAGCAACTCCAAATTCTCCCGCACCTGGTTGAAGACACAAGCGGCCCAGTCAACCTCCTCCTCTTCATCAAAGGCCATCATTGCCTTCCATGTTGGCGGAGAGAAATCCAGATCCAGAAGAGGGTTACCAACGATCATGTGATTAATGATGTCAAAAACCACTCGATATCTAGGCATCAGCCAAAGTGCTGAGACCCTTGGGTGGAAATCAACATCAGCATCCCTCCATCTATGCCAAGCAGACCATTCAGGCACCGTCACACCCTGGAAATAGTTCAGAAGGAGTAAGACCTCGAGGGAGTCCCAAGTCTTTGGAGAAAGCTTCAGGAGACCAACGAACCAGTTTGCCTTTGATGATGCCGATGATTTTGCCCTCCCCCGTGATAAGGCTAGAGTAGGCGAACGTCTTCAACACACTCTCCTGGAATTTAAATGGCCTTCGGCTCTCGAACGTCTCAAGACTATTGGATCATAAACCCTTCATCACATCATCATACAACTGAGGATCAGTCAAATACTCGACCTTCAGCCCTATCCTATGTAAGATCTTATTACGATCAATGGAGATAGCATTTGCGGAAAACATGGTTGTGGATGAGTGCAGTTGGGTTATTTCACAAGGGTATGGGAAGTGACGATTGAGGATATCTTTGTGGAAAAATATTTACGGAAGTGATCGTGCGACGTTCGAGACGATGTCCTTTCATTTAAATGCAGGGAACGACATTCCAAGAAGTTACAACATTTCATGATTTATATTTAGAATCTAAAGAGTCATGGATTGAATATCTGACAACTGTCGTGTGCAAATAAAAATTAGACATGTGTAAGAAAAGATTAAAGGAAACAGGCGTATGTCATCAAGTCGTCAGAGGATAGAGATACAAAATTATAGCCTGCACAGATAATCTTAAGGAAACTAAAAAACGCATTCGTTGATCACAAAAGATGATACAAAGTACAAATTACAAAAGGAAAGGGTAAAATACAAAGTTCAATTTCTTGGAGAGCAGCTAAGGGAAGCAGTCAAAGGACAACAGTCAAGGAGCTATCATCCATCAAGAAGTGTAGAAATCTGATCCCACTAGATTCGACAGACCTTCCTTCAAGTATGGAATGTGTCTCTCAAGAAGCCAGCTCAGCTGCATGCCATAGGGGACAGTGACTTCAGGAAGATTAACTAGGGCGTTCTTCAGGCGATCAAAGATGAATCCTGCCCTGTCCACCACAGCTTGGTCCTTGAAAGCCAACATTGCCTTCTAGACAAACGTCGAGAAGTCAGTATCATCAGGCGAATTGGAAGCCACCATCTGATTAATGATATTGAAAGACACTCTGTAACGTGGCTTGAGAAATCCACTCGACATAGTTGGAAGGAAATCTATGTCCCACACTTTCCATCGTTACCAAGCTGACCACTCGGGTGCCGTCTCCTCCCATCGATACTAGATGACAGACGCTCCACCTCGCGAGAGATCGAACACATCAGCAAAATAATCAGCTGACCAGATGAATTCCTCGCCATTAATGTTACACCAGATTTTCTCATCTTTAACCATGGCAGTGTGAGTCACCAACTTGAGAACATCTGCATGGAAGGAATTGGGTCTTACTGTTACAAATTGCTCAAAATAATTTACCTTTATGTTCTCCATCACTTCAACGGGAACCTCAGGGATTCTCCAGTATCGAGCACAAAGCTCATTCTCATCCAGAATCTTATTCCTCTGGATAGAGATAATCCTCATTTCTCTCATAAGATTAAACGGAGACGAAGACGAAGATGAGGACGACATCTTTTTATGGAAAGATCGATATATTTTATGAGATAGATTGTGTGGATCTCAAACTCCGAAAGAAAGGCATTTTTGGAGGATTTGGTGCATAAATCGAAAAGGTAGTGAATCACTTAAATGCCGAATATGACTCCTACAGTTCAAAGTCAGAGATCAATGCGTCATCATTCAATGCCCACCAATCACATTGAGCATACACATGGAGATATGGGAATTAAATCAGAAGGCTACGAACTCAGAGTCATTCAAGGGATCAAAATCACAATCATGTCATTGCCCAGACGTCATTAATGTCTTTGAACAAAGCTCAAGATCTGATTGCACACTGCACGAAGAAACTGTCAAGAACACCATGCCATATGTCTATAGGAGAGACAGTTCCTAACTGGCAAAGGGTTTCAGCTGCTCAGTTTTCCATTTTGCAAATAGTTTTAAACTATTTTAAGCAGTTGTCGGAGAAGACAAGGGAGAGAGAAAACTGTCGTAGTCAAAGACACGACTTTTCGATTGTTGCGAAGGTTTCGGCTGCACATCGCATTAAATACGGACTGCACAACTACGTATTACTCTGAGCCACGTCGACCTTTCCATCCGCGGCTAAACGGCGTGCCAAATGATTTGAACAGGCGCCTATGTCAGCATCAATCTCAGTCATTCAAGGCAAAAAGGGATTTCAATCCCAGCCTATGATTTTGATAGAAAATTGATCACCAAAATCCCTTAAACCCTTCCTATCATCGTCTTGAACACTACACTCACTGCAAGTCAATCAGTCTAGATATCTTAAGGTCTCTACTCCAAGCTTTACTAAATCATCCACATTTCATCTCTAAATCATGTCGAAAGAGAAGAATCAAATCATGGATGTTAGCACCTCTGATAATCCCGAACCATTCATCGTCAGTGAGGAGACCTCACAGGACGAACTATTCCAGATAGTTGATGACTTCAGCATCACTAATCGACAGCCACAAGCATCTCAAGTCGTGAAGGAAAAATTCCTGAATTGGAAGAATTTCCTCTAAATCACCACCGACAAGGCGATTGCCAAAGAGATTGCTGCGAAGCTCATAGAAGAGAAATTAACGAAGTTCTTAACTACATGTCCGCGGAGATTCAACTCAAATCGTGTAGTCGAGTTCTACGAAAATGCTACATTTGACGTTAACAATCAATTCTTCGAGACAAAGGTTGCGTCAACATATGTAAAGGTTGATCCCGCTCTCATCGCTCAACATCTTCATTTACCTCACACAGGAGTACACATCGCCAACTATCTTCATGACAATAAGGAGGAATTGAAGACTCATTGGTTGAAATGGAAAAGGCCCGAGGTTAATGAAAAATTATGACCTGCCACTAAGATATCCGAACTAAACTCATTCTATAAGACACTTAGTGAGATCGCACTAAGGATGATATACTGTGGGATTGGATCCTTATTTGAGTTAAGAAGCCCCAAATACTCTTTGATGATGGTTCTTGATGATTGCCCTGGAGGAAATTGGGCAACATACATCTTTGGGCGATTGCTGGAGAATGCGAAGAAAATTAAGGACATCCATACGAAGGGAAAGTTTTCTTCAAATGTAAGCTTTGGATTGAAGGTTAGCTACCTTCTTGAGAGTATTCTAGGAATACGAGATGAGGGAGAAGATCTCATACCATCAAACTTTATTCCACCAAAGGATCAGTCTATCGTTTGACTCAAAAAGATGTTGGGATGACAGTTTTGACAACAAGGAAGTAGATGATGAGACAACTGTGGATCTCGCTACCATTCCACTAATTCGACTTGTTGAGGGTTCCAAGAAACCAAAAAGGACTGGCACCTCCGCTCAAAAGCCTGAACAAAGGCAAAACAGGAGTAAGAGAACACAAACATAGATAAATTCTGGGAACATCTCACAGCAAGATAAACAACCTGTTCCTAAGCATCTCCAACGTTAGAAAAGAAAGAAGGCAGATCATGATAAACCAATCCGATCAGTTGCCAAGAAATTGCATTTTGATGCTACGCTTGAAGGGGCAGGTCAATCCTCCAAACCATCTGAGAACGTTCCAAACCCAGAACTAAAACACCCTACAGAGATGGAATGCTCTTCGTCATCTAGCTCTAAGCAAACCACATCTCGTAGACAAGTACAGCTGGAGGATGACCACACCACCTCTAGAGATTTCGATGAGGAAGAAAAATTATTTAAAGATGCAGAAAATGAGAACGAACCCCTCTTGAATTCAGGGGGAATTGATCATCTTGACTCCCAACAGGAGACTACTACAAGCGAATCAGCATCAAGTCTAGAAATCATCAGAAGAAAGATCATTGGATATCACGCTGCTCTTGAGCAACTAGATACCCAGCGACAAAAGTTAGATGACGAGCGACAAAAGTTAGATGACAAGGAGCAAATGTTCAGAACACGTCTCTCTCAGCTTCAAATTAAAGAAGAAAAGCTAATAAAGGAACTGAATGTGGAAGCCGAGCGTAAGAGGCGGGAAGCCGAGGAAACTGTTGAACTGAGAAGAAAGCAAGAAGAAGAAGCAGCAGCCGAACTGAAAAGAAAAGAAGAAGAAGCAACAACTGCTGAGCTCAAACGAAAGCAAGAAGAAGAAGCAGCAGCTGAACTAAAGAGAAAAGAGGAAGAAGCAGTAGCTGCTGAGGCACTTCGAAAAGTAGAAGAAGAGGCCGCTGCTGAAAAGGCAAGAAATGAAGTAGCAGCAGCAGCAAAGAAAAAGGAGGAATAGACAGCAACAAGCAGAGCTCCTCCTCCACCTGAGCCTTCTACTGCTATCTCTCAGAGTCAAACCAATGAAAACTCTAGAGCATTGGCTACTTTTGAAGGAACAATGTCTTCCGATCCCATTTCTGTGGCTGCACGTCTTCTACCCTATGATGCTCTCAACCAGGAGATGAATCAGTGAATAGCTACTATTTTTTATTTTGTCAAAAAGGGGGAAGAGAGAAGAGATGAGACTTTGAAGCTACAGTTGACACTGATAGATAGGCGAGATGAGGAACAGAGAAGGCGAGACGAGGAATACAGAAAGTGAGACGAGGAATACAGAAAGCAAGAAGAAGAAGGGAGAAAGCGGGATGAAGAATTAAAAATGCAGTTGGAAGCAATTATGGCTTCCAGAGAACAAGATATGAAATACTTCTCAGAAGTAACCACAATTCTTAAGGCACAAGCTGTTCTGTCTTCGACGTCTGCCGCAACCTCCTCAAAGCCAAAGGACGCAGATTCCTCGAATCAAGAAAGGGAGAAGGACAATGATCAAGATAAGTAGTGCAGAGGTTATGGATTTTTGTGTTTTGTTTTGTATGTCCTTTTTATTACCGCAGTTGTAAAGCTTTTCATGTACTTGTAATCGAATATATCTAGTGAAAAGTGAAAAACTGTTGGTTTGAAGAAAACTACTCATGTCTCTTACCTTGATTCTTGACTGGCTGAATTCACATATTCCAGTGTGATCAACAACCTTTTTTCTCTTATCGCTGTAATTTGATTGATTTAAATCGAGAATTATTATCCCATTCAGGAGGTAGATCATTTAGAGCAGGTCGAGTGTAGAAGAAGCACAGTTCTGAGCATTGTTAGATAGACAAACTTTGTAAACTCAGATCAACTGCATCTTCTCGTCGACATAGATAGACTTAGAGGTATAGTTTTGACAACATCAAAAAGGGGGAAATTGTTAGGTGTTGATATAGAAATCCCACCTTAATCTGATGTTTTGATGTATCAAAACTATAAACCAAAGTCTAGGCCTTAGAGTTATTACCTCACGTAATCCTTGTATGATCGAGTTGTAATAGTCTAGGAGAAGAGAACTTCAAAACTGTGGAACAGCTTTGAAGAAGAATCCATTCAGACGAGATAACTGTCAATCATAAAGGACAAAAAAATTAGAGCAGAGTAACGGTTACGAAAAACTGTGCAGACAGTTTTTCTTGTCAAGGTTTATATATCAAAGAAAACTGTAGACACAGTTTTCACAGAGAAACTGTCGGGAGGCGCTCACAGATTCAGACCAGGATAGTTTCACGTCAAGGAATGCATACATAGCAAGATGTCGATCAGTCGCAGAAGAACATTAAAGAAGTCAATGATAAAAGAAAGACAGACACTCAGTTGTGACTGGCGTACAACGTTGTTCGGCGTCTGACACATCAAGTACAAACTGACCTGCAAAGCAGGACAGCGTCGCAGAAAAGGCAGAAGTGCATGCTTAAGGAACACGCCGGTGAAGGCGGTTCGTCCCCACGATCGATGTTGGT
>JAPKLW010001199.1:0-20226 GCA_026898455.1 Plectranthus barbatus
GGGGAGGACAACAACAGACATCGAAGCCCTCGATGTTTGCGGTGTATCAGAACCCAGCGCTCTCTGCCGCCCTCACCTCCAACAGCCTCCGTCTGTCCGCCTGTACAATCTTCTACATATTATCCCTCTTCTCGGTTTCCCTTATCGCCCTTGTCATCTCTCTGTACAGGTAATTTGCGGCTTCATGCCGATTTCCGCTCTGCATTTTGGTCTATTTGTGGTAGGGAGATGTGCCGGGGGAATTGATTTTAGTACTTTTGTTCTATCAGTCTCGATCAATTTCTGGGTTTTACATACTAATAGGGGAATAGTAAACTTACGTGGAAGTCGGAAATATTTGTGCTAAAGTGAATTTGATAATCCGAACTTGCATACTCACATGAAAATTTGCTCACTGACATTATGTTGGAATTATTTGTGATGAATATGATCGATGCAGGGAAAGCATGGTTGTTGCTGCTAATATTGGATTAGGGTTCGTCTCACTTGGTGGGTCGCCTTCACCAGCAGATTTCATTATTTTTGTTTCATATGCGATTATCATTGTTATTTTAGATGAGGGTCATTATTTTTGAATAAATGTATCATTGTTTGAATCCCTGTTTAATGGATTGATAATTATTTATTTATTTTCTACATTGTGTGAACTCAGTTAATATGTAGCATTGTACGCTGTTTATTTTATCATTTTTACCTGTATTAAATATCATTTTATCAAAATTATCGTTTTAATATTAATTGATTTATAATACACCTTTAAGATCATTGTTATCTTTATTCAATATCATTGTACGAATAATTAAAATTGCTTATACATTTAAGGATAATATATTAGTGGAAGTTGACAGAATAACCTTACAATGACACACAAAGCCATAAACAATGATAACGATTAACTTAAGATATGAAATAAATAGTGGTGCATTTTCTCTTTCCAATTTATATGATAATAATGAAAAAAATAGTGGGGCATTTTATTTGGTAACTGAATCCGAAAAATCAGCATGTAGATTTAATTCCATTTCAATTTTTCCCATTTAGGACTAATTTTCCCTTTCAATGATAGAAGAAGCTAGCAACAATGATAAATGGCAACAGAAAATCTGGGACGTCTATTTTCGAAATCAAGGGCTGGATTTTGGTCTCTGTTCATTCATGGACACATGTTCAGCCATGAACGCACCCCTATATATATATATATAGAGTTGCATTCAAATCCGAACTAAATGCCCTGAATCAACTATGAACTTTTCATTGTTGTCTGTATAATTGATCATTACAATATATATGATACTGTAATGAGATATCATACATACAATAATGATAAATTACACACACAAAAAGTTCATAGTTCATTCAAGAAGATGAGTTCAACCTAGAATGCACCCCTATATATATATATATATATAATATGTGGTTACCCATCTCCCCCATGTTATATGAGGCCAAAATCCAACCATTAGATTTAAATTTGGACGATCTAAATTTAATTTGAAAATTAAAAATTTTGGTGTATTATCTAATTAAATTTGCTACATTATTTGGGTATAATAGTAATTTTGAGGCCCAGGGTTTTGTAATTACATGTAACATGGACCACATCTCCTAAAATGCATTTTTCTCTCTCTTCTAAAATTTTATTAAACTTTAAATAATCATAACTCACCAAATTTATATTATTTTTTCACTTATTGTGTATCAAATTAATGATAATTTAATTATCTTTCAAATGAAATCCATATTACATATGTTCGGAATAATATATTCATCCTAAAACTAAATAATGTAATAGCCTAAACTAAATAATGTAACATGACTCAAAGGATAATGTAATAATATATTTAAAAGTATTGTAACATTAATAAGGTAATAAGGAGAATTAGATAATGCAAATCGATCAACATAGATAATGCAGCATAATATAAAGAATAATGTAATGACATATTATGTTGCATTATCTATATTTATCGCGAATTATCTAATTCTCCTTATTAATATTACAGTGTTACATTATCCTTTGCATTAAGTTACATTATTTAGTTTTAGTTATTGCATTATTTAATTTGACTACAATTATCTTATTCCGAACATATGCAATAGAAATTTAGTTTGAAAGGTAATTAAATTATATTTAATTTGATATATAATGTGCTATAAATGTTACATTATTTATGACAAATATGCTGCATTATTTGTTTACAATTTCAATGTTATATCAAAACCTTAAGTCATATTTAAAAAATAAAACAATATACGCTATAAAAGAAAATGTAGTAGATAAAGAATAAATGATGTATCAATTATCATATAAATAATGTAATGTCTACATGGTAAAAATTGATCGGCTGACAATCGCCATGAAATTGTTCTACCGTGCGTAATAGATACCCCAAAACCACCATCTATTTTTCACTGCAAAAATACTGACAAAGACCAGCCAAAATAAACACCGACGAAGAGAAAAATAGCACAAGCTGGACTAGTGAAGACGAGCCACTACAAGCCACCAAAACATGATCAGGAAATTTTTCCCCCAAATCTTCAAAATCGAACCAAGCAAAATAGAAGCTATTGCCAGCAACCCACAAACACAAGCGCTGTCACAAGACCACACATCAACTAGAACATACGTCCGAGGAACGGTTGTACCACCGGCAAAAATCAGAAATTTATGGCTAATTAATCATCAATTTTTTCACTGTCGTTGGCGCTCGTAAAAGAACAGATGAAATACAACCATGGAAAAGATGAGATACGATATTTATGGAAAAAATTAAAAAGAAGAAATAACCATAGAAAGTTAAAAAAATGATAAGGAATATAATTAGAACCTAAAAATAAGGATTAATTGAGATATGTTTAAGTTTATATGGTAACTGCCACTTAAATAATGACAAATTTAACCTTAATAAATAATTAAATAAGAAATAAAAAGTCAAAGTCAACATTTTAAAATTTAATCTAGGCCACATGTTTAATAAAATAAAAGGCTAAAATTTGGCCTCATATAACATTTGGGAGGTGGGTAACATATGATCACATCTATATATATATATATATATAGGGGCTGATCTGGTGAGAATGAACCTTAATGTGAGAAATGAGAATAGATCTTGTTCGTTGATTTCACAATATCTACGATTCATATTACATAATAGCTCAGACAGAAATTCGACATTTTATCCTCTGTATAGTTCATTGAAGGGCAACTTCGTCATTTTGTAACCTTCATTTTATATACATTTTACTTCATTTTATTTACATCTTACTTCATTATATTTTTTACACCTTACTTTGTTTTATCTACACCTCACTTCATCTACAGCTTACTTCATTTTATGTACATCTTACTTCATTTTATCTACACCTTACTACATTAAATATCAAGATCTTTACATTTTTTGTTCATTTACATGCATTGAGGTCATTTTATATCTTATATGTAATGTACTATTTTACTATTTTATTATATCATGTATATTATATATTTTAGTTTCTTAAATATGCATTATAAATTCGAAATTTAAAGAAAACATTGATGCATCAAACACACATACAAAAATGCAATTTTAAAGACATATAGCGTTGCACATAAATAACAAAATGAAATTGCAATAAAAATAAGAGCAAAATACTTCAAATTATATCATTGCCTCTAGTTTTGACAACAATTAGAGGTAACACTTGAACATTGTGAGGAACCAGTGCACTACAAAATTCTTTAAACATCTTTGTCTTTAATGCTGAATAATAACATTTAACGATGTCATCATCAAACTTCTTTATTTCAGGAAACAATGTTGTTAATGTCTCCTTATCTCTATTAGTCTTCTCAATACAATTATGATACAACACCTGAAAAAAAATATATATATAATGATGAATATCATGTAAAAAATGCTATATAAAATGAACAATAGCTAACATAAATTTGTAAACACAATTGATACATGAAACTTTACTTTAATGCACAATATTTGACATAAGATGAAATAAATTCACATAAAAATGAGAGAGAAACATAATTGTAACAGACATCAAAATTTTGCTTCAATACACCATACGTGAGATAAAATGAAGCGAATTCACATAAAAATGAAAGACAACATAATTGTAACAAACTTCGAGATTTTACTTTAATGCACCATATTTAAGAACAGATGAATCGAATTCACATAAAAATGAAAGATAATATAGATGTAGCAGATAATTGAGACACGAAAATTTATTTTAAAGCACCATATTTAACATCAAATAAAAAAACCCAAAGAAAAATGAAGACAACGGAGCATACTTAGGGAAATATACGAAAATCTAATCTTTCAAACCACATAAACTTTCAATTCTACCTTTCGAAAAAAAATCCATATCTTTCATAAACTTTAAAACTCCAAACAAGAAAGACGATCGTCGAAATAAGAGAATATGCACAAACAATAATTGACGATTATGAATAGAAATATGATCGCATATTGAAAATATTTTGAATTTTACCTTCATATTCTTTACAGCTCCAAACCATGAATCGATCGTCGATATTAGAGATAAGATTAACGAAGAAGGAAACAAATTAACGAATACGAATCTGTTCGAGAATTATAAACTTATTCAATAAGGTATTAGAAATCTCATACAAGGAATAAGAGATTTGATTGATTACGCAAAAAATCTGATCGAGAAGAAGGAATGAGAAATTGAATCACGCAGGAAAGGAATTACAAATCTGATTGTGAATTAAAAGGGTTTTGATTTAATAAATTATACTAAATTACAAGATTGTCCCTCAATTATCTAATAATTATAGCGAGATGAGATAAAATGAAGAAGAAAAATATAAACCTTGATCGTTGATATGCACAAATAAATGGCTAGGATTTATTCTCATTTCTAACACTCATAACTATTCTCATATGATCTAACCTATATATATATATATATATATATATAAATTAAAAAATGCCACGTGGCACAATATGGGGCGTCCAGAATTTAAGATGAATGGCTAGATATATGGTCATTGTTCATTCAGGACATATTGTTCAGATTTGAACACAACTATATATATATATATATATATATATATATATATATCAAAATCTGTATTTTCTTTGCATAGCAGAATATCTAGAAAATCTCCAACTTATCGAGATATGAGCAACTAGCTAGGGCATTTGTCTGACAAACTTCCTAATTAAATTTAATATCTCTGCCGGCGTAGTAAAAGATTATGGTGACACAGCAAATGACAAATGTGAATGAGTTATTGAAAACTCATGTATTACGAATAGATAAATCAAACAACTAACAACTATACTAGTTTTTAATTTATTGACAAATGATCTGGTCAATAACAACAGCTTGATTATACACAAAACTGAAACGCAAGTTTGCGTTTTTTAAAGAGAGAACACTACAACAAAAACATTGAACAACAACAGTAGAAAGACAACAGTTTTCAATAAAAAGAGTTGTCTTTTACTACTAAAATATGCTAAATAACAACAATTTTATACTAGTGTTGTTGTTTTAATGTTGTCTATTAGTAAATTCCTATATTATTACCCAAATCAACCCGGGTTCGAATCTCCTCATTTACATTGTTTTAGACTTTTAGTTTTAATTATATTTTGTCAAACTAAATTAAATAATAAAGAGGTTAAAGAGAAGAATGAAGCGAATTTTCCCAAATTTTCACCGTCCGCAGCAAATAATCCGTGTCCCGCAGAGGCGCCTCTCCTCCTGCTGATCACAACCGGCGATGTCCTCCTCTCCTGGCCACCGCGCCGCGACCCCGTCGCCAAACGGACGATCATATACGGCGGCCCCTCTCCCGCACTTTCTCTCCCTGCCGCAACAACCGCGGTCAAGCCCTAGTTCTCACACTTCAATTTGGAAATGTATTTCCTCGGAGTCACTGATTTCACTGTATTTTTTACACGCTAATGCTGGACGAGCTGACGTATAAAATGCTAAAGCTTTCCAGGTTCACGCCTGAGTTCCCATTAATTTTTACTTAAATTTTTTATTTTTAAGTTTTTTGGTTCGTGTTGATACCTTAATTGGGCGATATGCATTGCTGTTTTTTGGGTATATAGTTGTACAACTGCATCTGACTTGAATCTTGATGCTTATTCCATAATGCCTGAAGTTGTCTAATTCATTGTTGTTCGATCGATATTGAATATTTGGATGGATTAAATTATTTTTATTCTTATTTCTGAAGTGTATTAGATCGTGTGTTATGACGGCAATTAGTGCATCTAAATTATTTTTACTGGATTGATTGAACACGAAACAAAGAGAAAGTCGGCGATCGCTCTTGCTTTGTAGAAAACGTTGTCATTGTTAAGAATGATTGATTGTCTGTATTATGGAAGAAAATGAGAATTGTGAAGATAATATTTGATGATTTTGGTGTTGATCTTGTGCTTTATAAACTATCTGACCTTGTCGATCACAGAGTTTTCCCATGCTCGCTTAGAAAAGGACACTGGATTTACAGAACGAGAAGCTAGTTGCAGCTCCAAGATCCAACAAAACTACTGCTGCAGCTAGCAATTTGGTATTATTTCTCAGTCTTTTTTTAAACACTACATTTACACACTACACTGCCTGTTCCTCCCACTTCATCTTCTTGATCTGTTACTACGTTGATCATCATTGATTGACTTATAGTTCAGACTTATTTGCTATCAGACATGATATAATATCAAATTAGCAATTATTTCCCCCATACATAGCGGTAAAATGAGATCTAAATTGTGGGGGGCCATGTGAAGCTGCCGACATAGACCTTCTAAATGATGAGGTTCTGTGGTGGTGTGGGTGTTGTTGAATTTTAAATTTTGTTTTTGCATGCTCAACAATATATTATATTACATGTACTTCTCTTTAAGTGCTTCCTTATTAAATGAGATAATGCTCATTCATTGAAATGTATACCTCCAGTGGAACTAACGTGTGTGCAGAATCAAAGAGTTTAACAGGTTTTATGTTTATAAAGTGATTAGGGAGGCTGAATTATTTTGTATGTGTTTATAGTGTTTTGCTTTGTGATTTCAAGTCATTTCTCGTTTCTTTTCTCAAAGTTAAGCGCTGTAGTTGGATGACAGCTATCTTATTCCTTTGTTTTAGGGAAAATTGCTGCTTGTTTACTTATGTGTAATTCTAAGAACACTATATTTTTCGTTACATTCGCATTTAATCATTTATATTATATCTTAATACTTGATATTTGTTTTTAATCATTTAGGGAACAAAGCAACTTCATCTGTATATTTTATACTCAATATGATAGTCATGGCTTCAACAAGATAGCGAGCATCAAATATTATAGATGATGAGAAGGAGCAACATTCTTAAAAGGCCCATCTATGAGAGTGGGAAGAGGCGAACACATACGCATTGCTTGTCAATCCAATCCAAAGGCTCAAGGTATAAGGAAAGATATATGTGCAGCAACTTTGAGGAATATTAGACAAATACTTCATTTTTTGTAATTAGGGGATAAATGAGTTTGTCGTATGCGTTTGCGCATCCATTGGAGAATCTCTTATATATATTCATGTCTCTCTCTCTTTGTATATATATATGAATGACTGCAGACACAATAAAAGAGAAAAAATATTGGAGAGATAAAATGATGATGGAGTTTGATCAGTTCATAATCATGCTTGTGGTTTCCTCTATATTCTTCGTGATTGTTTTGGTAAAATCCGGAAGTGATAACGCATCATCACTGCTGAACCGCATCCCCGGCCCGAGGAAGCTGCCGCTCATCGGAAACCTGCACCTCCTGGTCGGAAAATCTCTGCCCTACCATGTATTCAGAGACTTGGCGGCCGAGTACGGACCTCTAATGCGGCTGCAACTCGGCGGCGTTCCATACCTCATCGTCTCCTCGGTAGAAGTCGCCAAACAGGTGTTGAAAACTCACGACGTCGCCTTCGCCAATAGGCCACCTGTGGTTGCGCTTACGAAGTTAACATACAACTGCACGGACATCGCCACTTCACCGTACGGAGAGTACTGGAGAGAGCTGAGGAAGATCTGCTCGCTCGAGCTGCTGAGCGGGAGGAACGTGAAGAGCTTCCAGCCCATTCGAGAAGAGGTGAACTCGAATATGGCCCGATGGATCGCTTCGAGCAAAGGATCGCCGGTGAATCTGACCGAAATAGCGGGGTTATGTTCCTTTGATGTTATCACGAGGGCGTCGTTTGGCAAGGAATTGGAGGAGAAACGAGGGATGATCGCCATGGTCAATAATCTTTTGAAGCTGGTTTCCGGCTTCTCTATGGCGGATCTCTATCCTTCCAACAGATTGCTTCCGGTGATCACCGGAATGAGTTTCAAGATATGGAGGATTTTCCGGCAGATGGACAGGTTTATGCAAGGTATAATAGATGAGCATAGAGCAGCCACGGCCACGGCCGCCGCCGATGCGGTGGAAAGATCGGAAGATCTTGTGGACGTGCTTCTGAAATGTCAAGAAGATGGAGGTGGAGTGCACCTCACTGATGACAATATTAAAGCTGTCATATTGGTTCGCATGCATTTCTAACCCTTCTTATTAACAGTTCTATCAATTCAAGATCTGAAAAATGGTTTCATTTTCGATTCAGGATTCGAAAGACCACAAAAAATTCTAATTCCAAAACTTAAAAAATCACATAATTCTCAAGTGAAGACCTCAATATCTGGTCTTGTATTGAGAATTATTTGATCTTTCGGGTCGTGGATTGAAAAATCATATTTTGAAGACCTGAATCGATAATTAAACTATCTTTTGGGTGTTAAATCGACAATTTTTCTTATTAGTAATATTATTGTATCTGCAGGATATGTTTTCTGCTGGTGCAGAGACATCTGCAAGAGTGGTAGAATGGGCGATGTCGGAGATGGTGAGAAATCCAAAGCTTCTGAAAACTGCGCAAGATGAAGTGAGGCGGGTATTCGATGGTAATAGGCACGTAGACGAAGAAAAGTTTGATGAGCTAAAATTCCTGAAATCAGTGATCAAAGAGACGATGAGACTACACCCGCCGGGGCCATTTTTATTTCCTAGGACAAACAGTGAGAGGTGTGAAATAAATGGATACGAAATCCCACCCAAAAGTAAACTGATAGTCAATGCTTGGGCACTGGCAAGAGACCCCAAGTATTGGAACGACGCAGAGGAGTTTAAACCCGAAAGATTTGAAAATAGCAACATTGATTTTCAAGGAAACAATCTTGAATATATACCATTTGGTGCCGGAAGAAGAACGTGTCCTGGCATATCGTTCGGGCTGGCAAGCATCGAGTTTTTTCTTGCCACGCTTCTCTATCATTTCGATTGGAAGATGCCTAATGGGATGAGAAATGAAGAACTGGATATGTCTGAGGACTATGCCACTAGTGTGCAGAGGAAGCATGATTTGCTTTTGATTCCCACCATTAAAAGGCCATTACTACTGGCTTAGCTAATCATGTTCTTCATTCTCATGTTCATTGTAATATTTGGTTGGGTTCCCTTGCTCGATAAGGTTGAAAATATATTTTGTTCAAGTTATATTTGCTAAGGATGTGTACGGCCTGGTCGAAATTACTCATTAAATTGGTCAAATCAAATTAATTTGAAAATCTTCACATAGAATAATTTGGAACCGGCCCTTTCAACCAGACCGATCCTATCTCTAATACTCCATTATTTCAAATACAATAAATTTTATTAAATTTCAAATTTTCAATTGAAGGAAAGCTAAAAAACCAATCATATTGATATAGAGGTTTATATTCTTTTGAATTGCAACCCTATAAATCTACATCTCTTTCCTTTTTTTTGTTTTTTTTTTTCAGTCCTGACCTCACTTTTTATGGCAATTGAACATAATTATATTAGTATCATTCCTTTTATTATTCATTGAATTAATATATTAATTTTAATGTTTAAACTATTAATCGAATATTAATCCATCATACCATTTAAGGCAGTGTAGGCAGAATTTCAGGCAGATAGAAGCGGATATGTAAGAGAACAATCCTAAAATGCAGGCATTTTAGGATGGGTCGAGACAACCTGAAGGATTTGTAGTACCCGGACTATATCCAATAAACACGCAAGGCATGCTGCGTGGCTGGAACTGTTGCGGAAGCGATAATAAAATAATAAACATAAATTGATGAATATAAATGAAGGAAATAAAGAACACCAGAATTTAACGAGGTTCGGCACAAATTATGCCTACGTCCTCGGACACTACCAAAATATTTTACTAATGGAGAAAGAAGAGAATACAACTTATACTCGTCAATACAAGTATTATGTTTGTTGTGGGATGATAAAACAAATGGCCCAAGGCCTCTATTTATAATAAAGAGGCAACCTCCTCTTTATTTTTCCTCCGATGTGGGATGGGAAAAGAGGCAAACAGCTACAAATCTCCACCTTGCCGATTTTCCAAGTCCAACCGAACATTCTCTTTTCTCCTGCAATTTGGTAGTGCCTTCAAATGCGCCCGAGGCGCCAACTTCAATTTTTCAAAACATTTATCAAGTCCAAACAATGTTTGAACTTGATTGCCGTCACAACTTTGGTTAACATATCAGCAGGATTCTCAGTGGTACAGATCTTCTGGAGCAGTATCTCTCCTTCTTCAAGAATCTCTCGTACAAAATGATATCGGACATCAATATGCTTCGTCCTTGCATGATAAACTTGGTTTTTTGCCAAGTGAATAGCACTTTGACTATCACAATAAAGCCTGACTTTCATCTGATCAACACCAAGTTCACCAAGCAACCCTTGAAGCCAAATTGCTTCCTTCACAGCTTCTGACACAGCCATATACTCCGCCTCAGTAGTGGATAATGCAACTGTTGACTGTAAGGTAGACTTCCAGCTGACAGGTGCTTTTGCGAGAGTGAATACATATCCTGTAGTCGATCTCCGCTTATCCAGATCACCTGCATAATCCGAATCACAGTACCCAACAACACACTGATTTTCTTCCTGCTTGAAAACCAAACCTACATCCACCGTACTTTGGATGTACCTCAAAATCCATTTCACAGCTTGCCAATGACCTATTCCAGGATCATGCATGTACCTGCTCACTACTCCGAGTGCTTGTGAAATGTCGGGCCTTGTACACACCATAGCATACATCAAGCTACCAACAGCATTTGCATATGGGACTTTTGACATGTATTCCCGCTCTGCTTCAGTTTTTGGTGACATTGTGGCCTTCAACTTGAAATGAGGAGCCAGTGGAGTGCTAACTGGTTTAGTTCCTTCAGCAATTCCAAAACGCTTTAGCACTTTCTTCAAATACTCTTTTTGAGTAAGACATAATCTCCTCAATTTCCGATCTCTGGAAATCTCCATGCCGAGAATTCTCTTGGCCTCACCAAGATCTTTCATTTCAAACTCCTTTCTCAATAGAGCCTTTAAATTATCAATATCTGTCTGACTCTTAGCGGCTATCAGCATATCGTCAACATATAGAAGAAGATAAATAAAAGATCCATCTTGTAGCTTGTAGATATAAACACAATGGTCATACCTGCTTCTTGTGTACCTTTGCCCAATCATAAACTTATCAAATCGCTTATACCACTGCCTCGGGGATTGCTTCAATCCGTAAAGCGACTTGTGAAGTTTACAAACCAAATCTTCTTTTCCAGCAACCTTTAATCCTTCTGGCTGAGTCATGTAGATTTCCTCTTCCAAGTCTCCATGTAAAAACGCCGTTTTTACATCCATTTGAGCCAACTCATAATCCAATTGCGCCACCAAAGCTAGCAAGATTCTAATGGAGGAGTGTTTCACTACTGGAGAAAACACTTCATTGTAATCAATTCCCTCCTTCTGAGCATAGCCCTTGGCTACCAACCTTGCTTTGTAGCGAACATCAGACTTGTTAGGAAATCCTTCCTTCTTTGCATAGACCCACTTGCACCCAATTGCTTTCTTTCCCTTCGGGAGGCTGGCTAACACCCACGTTTGATTCTTATGAAGGGATCGAATCTCATCATCCATGGCATCCTTCCACTTTTCATTCTCCAAACTATTTACGGCTTCATTGTAAGTGGCAGGAACACCATCAGCTGCAATTGAAGATGCACACGCGACCATATCATCAAAGCGAGCAGGCTTTCTGATGGTCCTTCTTGGTCTATGTGTTGCAATTGATTCGTGTTGCTGTTGAGGCTCCTCGTTATAAACCTCTTCTTCATCCGATTCTCCTTCTACCATAGGAGAGTCATTGACAACTTTATTGTCTGCTGGCATAATAATTCCTTCAAACTCCACCTGCTTTGGAGTCTCATCAATCTGCTCCACGTCGGACCTTTTCAACATGGTAGATTCATCAAAGGTGACGTCTCTGCTAAAGATTATTTTCTTCGACTCTGGACACCATAGACGATAGCCTTTTACTCCAGAGGTGATCCCCATGAACAAAGCTTTCTTTGCTCTCGGATCCAACTTCGACTCCTTTACATGGTAGTATGCAGTGGAACCAAACACATGTAAAGAGTCATAATCCATAGCAGGCTTCCCGAACCACACCTCCAAAGGTGTTTTCCCATTCAGAGCAGTTGATGGCAAACGATTGATGAGATGGCTTGCGTATGTTACAGCTTCAGCCCAGAACTGTCTGCCCAACCCAGCATTGGACAACATACAGCGAACTCTTTCCAGTAGAGTTCGATTCATCCTTTCTGCCACCCCATTCTGCTGTTGTGTATTCCTGACAGTGAAGTGCCTCACAATTCCTTCATCTTGACAGACCTTCATGAAAGGATCACTTTTGTACTCTCCGCCATTATCCGTTCGGAGACGTTTGATCCTTCTGCTTCTGCCTGTCTGAGTTTCCACCATCTTCTTCCAAGTGAGGAAAACTCCCAACACTTCATCCTTTGTCTTCATTGTATACACCCAGACTCGACGTGAGAAGTCATCAACAAAAGTGACATAGTAGTGTTTCCCTCCTAAAGAACTCGTCTTTGAGGGACCCCACACATCAAAGTGAACATAATCCAATATACCCTTCGTATTATGGATTGCAGTTCCAAACTTCACTCTTGTTTGCTTCCCCTTCACGCAATGCTCACAGAAATCCAACTTGCAGGTCTGAAGTCCCTTCAATAATCCTTGCTTTACAAGCAAGTTCAAGGATTTTTCACTAGCATGACCCAAACGCATATGCCATAGCCTCGTTGCTTCTGCCACTTGATCGTTGGTGGAGGCCACTGCAGCTTCACCCACTACAGTTCTGCCAGAGTAGTGGTAGAGGTTGTTGTTCTTTCGGACACTCTTCATCACCACGCGTACACCGGATATGATTTTCATCACACCATCTTTGATTCTTATTTCATAACCTTTTGATTCCAAGGTTCCAACCGAAATAAGATTTTTCTTCAGATCCGGTACATACCGAACACCTGTTAAGGTGATGATTGATCCATCCTCGTTCTTGAGCCGGATGGAGCCAATCCCAAATGTGGTGAGTGGGGTATTATCCGCCGTGTAGACAACTCCTCCTTTCGATTCCTCCATATCGCTAAACCAATTTCGATGAGGACACATGTGATAGCTACAGGCCGAATCCAACATCCATACTTCAGAAGCGGTAGATGATGATGTAGCTAGAGAGAGGTCTGAATCCTCGTCATCACACTTAGCTACATTTGACTCTGCTACAGCTTTTCCTTTGTCGGACTTGTTCTTCAATTTGGGACAATCTTTTCTCCAATGTCCCTTCTCCCGACAAAATGCGCACTCGTCCTTGCTCGGTCTGGACTTCGATTTGAACCTGCCTTTGTTTTTGGATTTGTTTTGTGAACGTCCTCTTACTGCCAACACTTCAGCATCTCCCTTCGTGCTCCCTCTTTTATCCTTCTTCCTTAGCTCGTAGCTATACAAGGCAGAGCACACTTCTTTTAGAGACACTTCAGCCTTCCCGTGCAGTAGAGTAGTTTCGAGATTTTCAAATTCATCGGGAAGTGATCCCAACAACATCAATGCGAGGTCTTCATCTTTGAACACCTCATCCATATTCATCAAATCGGTGACCAGCTGATTAAAACTGGTGATATGATCATTCATCGTGGTACCATAAATATATGTGAAGCGAAATAGCCTTTTCTTCATATGTAATTTATTTTGGCTATTTTTCTTCAAAAATTTCTCCTCGAGCCCATTCCATAACTTATAGGCAGAAGTCTCTTTGCAAAATGCATACTTCTGTTCCCTTGATAGGCACGACCGAATTGTACCACATGCTAACCGATTGATGGTCTTCCATTCTTTCTCCTCCATATCTTCTGGCTTCTCTTCCTCAATGGCAATGTCAAGACCTTGCTGGAATAGCGTATCTTGAACTTCACTTTGCCACATACCAAAATGCCCGGTGCCATCAAAGGTCTCCACCGCTATCTTCGTAATAGCGGTCCTCGAAAAAATCGAAGATAATGCCTTTGAGCTTGAGCTTTCCTCCACTTTATGCAGCCCCTCCATTTTTTGGTAAGAAAAAATATATCCCTCAATAACCCAAGATATAAGAAATAAGGAAATCCTTTCTGATGTGGAGGATCAGTTTACACTGCAACCACAGAGCATACTTAGAATAACCCTAGCTTTGATACCAGGAACATCGTTTTGATATAGTCATGACACGGATATTGCAGCATCCAAAAACATGAAATGAAGTAAAGGAAGAAGCATGCCCATATAGACACTCAAAGGGAGATTTGTTTTCCAGAATTGAGGTGGGCACGCGATTGTGATTGATGATGTAGATCATCGTGCTAAAAGCTTTGCATTGGTGTGTGAGAATGAAATAATAAGGTAAGGCCGATCTCAATGATAAGACGATGTTTTGCTCTGTCGGACCATTTTAAGCAAGAGTATATGAACATGACATTGATGAATGCCGCAAGTAGCAAAATGAGATTGGAGACTATGATTAGTGAATTCAGAGCCTGCATCACTTTGAAACGTTTTAAAGCTATAAGGAAGCTGATTTTTGACCAAGGATTGGAAGCGTTTAAAGATGTCCACAAAATCAGATATTGCTCACATTGGATAAAACCAAGAAAATCGGAAATAATTATCCACAAACGCAGCATAATATTTAAATACAAAATTAATTGAAATCGGGGTAGGTACCCATAAATCACAATGAACCAACTCTAAGAAAGTAGATGCTTGTTTTTTATTAACATGAAAAGAAAGACGAGTACTTTTAGCAAGTTGTCATGGGTTGCATAAGCCACGTTTTTAACTTTTGATGATCATATAATAATTCTGTTTTTTAAGTACTCCCTCCATCCCGAAACAGTTGTCTAGTTTTCCTTTTTCGTCCGTCTCAAACAATTGTCCTATTACCTAAAATGAAAAGTTAATACACATTCATTAATAAAATATACTAATTTCCTCTATCTCTACTCGCATTGGTATCTGTGTCATTTTCAAACAGGAAAATTGTTTCGGGACAGAGAGAGTATTTAATATCTTTTAGTTAAATTAATGCCATCTAAAAAAACAATGAAGATAATAAGAGTAGATTTCAATTTGGCTAAAATATATTTTTGGGTATTTGTGTGTGTTGATGAAATGTCAAATATCATCCAATCAATGGTCATTGTTGTATAGAACGGACTAAGGTTGAGTAGATGCTTCTTTGTAATTCTTATGTTTAAGTGTTGTAATAGTTTATGTCCGGTCAACCGAAGATAAACACAAATGAATTGAAAAGAAAATCAAGTTCAACTATAGACCATAACTAATGAAGTCAGTAGTTAAAGCCTGGTTGTGTTGACTTGAGGACTGAATATTTGAATGTCAAAGTCGTACTTGATATTAATCAAAGTCTGAAATGACGTAAAGTTGTAGGGAGATGCTCTCCATACACCAGTTTTGGCAATAAAACAAAAATAGAAATCAAGCCAAATTTTTTGAGCAAAGCAATAGAGAATGAGCATTTGACCGAGGCGAGAATGCCATTGTTTGAAAGATGCATGCAGCTTCTTGTTGTGAGTGATAGCAGAGAATGCAGCTACATCAGCAATAATCAGACTTAGAAATATTCACCTTATAATACTTGAATTGTTTATTTATTTGAATTTAATATATTTTTAAATATATTAATTTTACACTAATTGTATATATTTTTTTTTATTTCATGAAATTTAAATTGATTAAAACTTGATATCATGTAAAATAAATATAAAGTTATGTATTTTAAAATCAAGTAACCAAAACATGGTAAAAAATATAAAGTTTGCTATTTTAAAATAATTAAATCTTAATATATTATAAAATAATTTTTCCATTTTTGTAGTTTGGAAATTATTTGGGGAAAATTACCCACAAAACGAGTATGGAATCATACTAAAAATAATTTAATGATCATAAAATTAAAAATAATTTTCATGAATAATTATATGTTTATGTTTCATCTTTACAAGTAGAGTTGGGGTTAAGATATAAATGTGTGATGATGATAATTTTAGTGATCCATATACTGATAATATTGTAAAGTGTATTTGAATATATGAATGATATTATAATTTTTTTTGTTTATATTATCTACATTATTTTATTTATTTAGCATGAGACTTTATGAGTATAAGAGAATGAATAAACATAAAAAATATAATTAATTGATTATAATAAAATATAATGTGCGAGTGCTATATTAGTAATTAATTAAAATTCTCACGCTATGCGTAGATGCAATACTAGTATAATGTATTAAGAATTCACACAAGATAATCTAAGTAGTTATGAAATGTTTCATCATCAAATTAAAATATTAATAAACTCTATATTCGAACATATATTTTGTTAATTAATGCAACTGTGTGTATAGTTTATGATTATGAGTTAATTAAAGGGTTAACTTCTTCAAAAGTTACTAAACTATTTCACTTGTATCAAATTGGATACTAAACTTTCATTTATATCAAATTGGGTGCTAAACTAGTATTTTTATATTATTATTGGTTTAGATTCAAACTTTCCTATTTATTTAATAATACATGACAATTATATTACACAAAAATTGTCACAAGTATTATGCCTAATTAATAATTAAAATACTAAAATCTAATATTAAATATTTTAATCTAATATTTAACTCTGTAAGCATGCACACTCTTCCATAAAATTAAAACTGTAATTTTTATTATGCCTAATTATTAATCAAATACTAAAATTCAAATTTACATATTTAATCCTATATATCACTCCCTTCGCACACTTTCAAAAAATTAAAAACTTTAATTTGTGAACTTTTTTTATTTTTATTTTTTGCAGCCACAAAACGTAATTAATATGGATAATTAAAGTTTACCTTATTTATATATAATTCTTGCGTTACATAATCGTTCATAATTTAATTTAAATGATATTGCATTAAAGAAACGAGAATTAAACAAAATGAAAATAATCAATAATAATAAAAACTTAAATTAAAACACTTATCTACAAATATTATTAATTAGTACAAAGAAATTAAAACACTTATCTACGCCCATCCCAAAACTCATGTTTGTTGACAAATATGTTTTAAAGATTTTCAATATTACGGTGGCTGATTTGTTTATATATATTAGGGTGGCCGTGTCGGTAATATATTTTAGGGTTTAAATATGTAATTTTAGTTTTAAGTATTTTAATTAATAATTAAAGATAATACATATGGCAATCTTGGGTACTATAATTGCTATGTATAATTAAGTAAATAGAAATGTTTTAAATTTTAAACCATTAATAATATAAAATATTAGTTTGATACTCATTTTGATACATATAAAAGTTAAGTACCCAATTTGATACAAGTAAGATAGTTTAGTACTCCCTCCGTCCCGGTGAAGTAGTCCCAAATCTTTTCGGCACGGGAATTAAAAGTTGTGAGTGTAGTGAAATTAATATTTTATTGGTGAGTGTGAAAAAGTTTGCTATTTTAGGAAAGTGAGACTAATCTATGGGACAAAAAAAAAAAAAAAAATGGGACTACCTCAATGGGAAGGAGGGAGTAACTTTTTTAAGAAATTAACCCATTAATTAAAAGTAAGTAAAATATTTAAAGCTAATCTCATTTCGTGTAATTAATTATAAGTATTGGCTTTTCAAAAATAATTGCGCCGTGGTGGGCGGCCGGACCCAAGTTGCGCCGCCCCTGCGTAAAGCCAAAACTTTCTCAATCTAACCACCGTTTAATATTGCACATTGTCTTTCCCTTTTGTGTTTTTTTTTTCCTCGTGGCTATAAACTGAACTTTCTTTACCCTAACTCTCAATATTGTTTCTTGCAAATTCAGAGATGGCAGCATATGCAGCTCTGCTTTCTCTTCTCAATACCATCCAGGATATCACAAATCACCCTCGCATTTCCATTTCTCTCCACAACAAACAGATTGAATCACTTCGCCAAAAAGCTGACTTCTTGCTCGATTTCGTTGAGAAGTATAGTCACCATGGTGGAAGTGAAGAAGCAGATGATTTGGAGAGGCGAAGTGAAGTATAGTTGCCTCTCATGATCAAAGTCTTTCATTATTTGATGATATCCTCCGCTATATCAGCCCGCTAATTCAAATGTCAATAAGGTTAGTTGACTCTCTTCTTCATCGTCCTCCATCTTATTATGCTGATTGGCTTAAGTGCAAGTTCCCGAGATCACTACACAAGTTGTCACTGAAAAACGGACATATTGATTGGAAATGCCTTACGAATATCGGGTCATTGCCCCAACTGGAAGTTCTCGAGCTAGAAAAGGGTGTTGTGGGGCACAACTGGAGTCCTGTTTGTGGGGAATTTCTTAGCCTGAAGTCCTTGACCATTAGTCGTTGTAGTCTGAGATGTTGGACAGCAGACAACTCCAATTTCCCAGTTTTGAAGAAGCTTAATCTTGTGGGATTGTTGGACTTGGAAGAGATCCCTTCGGGTATCGGAGATATACCAACTCTTGAACTTATCCATGTGGAGGGCTGCAGACAGTCTGTCGTGAATTCAGCGTTGAAGATAAAGGATGAACAAGAGAGTGAAGGAAATTATGGCCTTCAAGTTCGAACTCTAGCAGGTATGACGACTTTAAGGGAGATGGCCAAGGCATCCTATGAATTTGAAACCTTAAGTCTTCGCATTTTTGTAACTCTACTAAGATATTCGTTAGATTATCTTTCTAGATTTACGTGGTCTGCATGTTTTTTTTTTGGGTTAGTTTTTGCAAGTGTTCTTTTTTTATATGTGTTTTAACATATTATGATGATCGTTTGAGTAACTGATTGTTGATGATATTCACACTATTGTTATGATTTAATTGTTTATTAACAGTCCGGACTTGGCTGAGTTTTTGAAACTCAGAGTTAAATTTCTGATCTAGTCTACATATTGAATATTCTATTCCATTTCAAGGTATCAACATTTTTTGCACAGATTGATTTTAAGCCCCCTTTTCTTCTGAATGACTCACAGATATTTTAAGCTATTTCATAAATATAATCATATAATCCTATTACTAAAATCGAGCCCGCCCATAACATTCATAGATCAGCTAGTGCGGGCCTGAACTCGATAAAAGCTTGTGTAAACTTGTTTATTAAACTAGCCAAAAATTAAGTTTTATAATATTCGACTCGTGAGTTCGTGAAAAGCTCGTTAGCTAAAATTAATATTTTCATTATATAATAGTAACAACTAACAAGTATGATAAATCTTTGTAGTTATACGCAAAACTCGAACTTTGAGTATGAATGTAATATTATTTTCGGAATAAAGAACTTCTATAAAAAAAAATTACATAATATTTAAATATAATCTAAGTTGGTTCGAATAAATTTGTGAACTTTAAAGTATTCGATAAAAAAACTTGATTATCAACTCGAAAATAAACAAACCAAACTTGAGCAAGATAAGTACGTACCGGGTGCAATGTAGCTGTGGCGAAAGCAAACACACAAGCTTCATGATTTTCATTTAGAAGTATGTTGTTGCTTGATATGTCTCTGTATAAAATCGGCAGGCTGTAATCGTGGTCCATGTAACACAGTGCATCGGCAATGCTCTTCACTACATTAACTCTAAAAGAATTTATAGTGCCAGATTTAGGACAAGTATTATTGTTAAAGTATGGAAGAGTTTGACCCAACGGAATTAAAATTTTCATGGGTAAACATGGGTTTATTTCTAAACCCATGAGTGCCTCACGACAAAAATGGTTTTACTATGAAATTTGAAATT
>JAPKLW010001199.1:41201-66947 GCA_026898455.1 Plectranthus barbatus
TTGGAGGGATATGATGATTGCTTGTTCGACCATCTCCACAATCTTCACAGCCTTCATAAACTTCAATGACTAAAGTTAGTTGCCTCTCATCATCAAAGTCCTCCATTATATGATAATTTCTTGATTGGTCGTCTCCACAATCTCAGCCGGCCATTTCAATCACTAAGGTTAGTTGCCCCTCTTGATCCTCCATCTTATGCTGATTGGCTTAAGTGCAAGTTCCCGAGATCATTGCACAAGTTATCACTGAAAAATGGCCATGTTGATTGGAAATGCCTTGCAATTATCGGGTCATTGCCCCAACTGGAAGCTCTCGAGATAGAAAATGGTGTTGTGGGGGACAACTGGAGTCCTGTTTTTGGGCAATTTCTCAGCCTAAAGTCCTTGACCATTAGTCGTTGTAGTCTGAGACGTTGGACAGCAGACAACTCCCATTTCCCAGTCTTGAAGAAGCTTAATCTTGTGGGATTGTTGCACTTGGAAGAGATTTCTTCGGGTATTGGAGATATACCAACTCTCGAACTTATCTCTGTGGAGCAGTGTAGTAAGTCTGCAGAAAATTCAGCGATGGAGATCATGGATGAACAAAAGAGTCAAGGAAATGATGGCCTTCAAGTTCAAATTTTTGCAGATCCGAGAGAAGTTAGAGAGGTGCTCAGGTTATCAGACTTGGTACAACGAGACAACTTAAGATTTCTTGACCGTCATCACTTTTTGGAAACTCAAAGTGAAAAATCGTTAGATTATCTTTCTAGTATTATCTAGTCTGCATCTAATTTTTTTTTAAATTTTTTTTTGGTGAGTTTTTGCAAGTGTTTAATTTGATCTGTGTTTCTTCCTTTCTCGATTAAAGCTCTGCAGTATTATTATTATGTCAAGTGTTTCTTTTCTCATCTCATAATACAGCTGTTACTTTCACTCGAAGTTGCCAGGTGAAAATGACTCCATCTGTCTGAGGAATTGAGTGTTGATGTATGATTTAATTGTTTATTAGTTGTTGTAGCAGCTCTTACCTACAGTCCAGAATTAGCTGAGTTTTTTAAACTCAAGAGTTAAATTTCTGATCTAGCTTATTGAATCTTCTACTCCATTTCTAGATATCAACATTTTTTGCACGGGAAGGTCTCAGGTTAGGTAATCCTAAACGATTTAGACGGGTTTTATCCATTAACTCAAGTCAATCCCATGTAATATACCCTAATTGGGATTAGTGAACCCTATTTGGGATGGGTGAACACGTTTGGGTGTGGATAAAACCTGCCTAAACCGTTTAGGCGTGCCTAACGCAAGTTTTTGCCTTTTTGCACAGGTTCATTTTGGGATAGATCATGAACCGCAACACTAGAAGAAAATAATTTCTCTGTGGAAATGAATCAGTAATAACTAAGATGGACCCTTTGGTAGTTTACATTGAAAAGGTAAGCAGTTTTTCTGTTATCTAGATGAAATATATAGCTAACAGGCTTCAAGCTTTACATGCCCTTCTTCACTATCTATATCTTGGTGTAGGATACACAGACAGACTCTAAAGCACGTAAAACTGAACTTGCAACTGTGGTATTGCTATCATCCATGTATTTCCATGTGGGAGAGTTTTTTTTTTTTTTTTCATGATGCCTGCTTCTTGCAAGGATAATGTCTATGGCCTTGAGATGCCTGATAACAACATTAAACTATAAGATTCTTGATCTTGATTCCTACTTGAGTAGCATAATTAGTTGTTTATGAACTTTTCTAGTGACATTACCTGTACTCTGTAGCTGCTGAGGCACGAGAACCAGGAACTCGCGAAACGTTCCACCTCGGGCTCCAGGTATGATGTATAATATGTACATTCTAACATGGAGATAAATAATGGAAAACAGAATGGGACAGAGCTGCAAGAAGAAAGAAGAGATTTTGAGTGAATGAGGTGCAGTTGCAGCTCATGCATCTGTTTTCGAAGGGAGAGATTTCTGTCGAAGCGCCCGGAGATGTTCGGCTATCTCCTTCAAGAGTTCAGCTCCTTCATCTCCTGTCTGCATCGTCTTCGCTGCATGCTTTAAGAAGCCACTATCTGCTTCAACCACTCTCAACCTCTCCTTGATCATGGATACTTCTCTTGTAAGTGCACCTTTCTTTTCTCTTTCTTCATCACCATTCTTGATTGTCTCCATCTCTGAGAGGTTGGATCCCTTATCTGCATTCATCTTCTTCTCCAGATCAGTCAGAAGGCCAAGAAGAAACGATCTCTCTCCCTGAAAATCCAACGACGATACTTCCTCTCCCGGGCATTCACTAGGATCCTCGCTCTCTTTTCGATCACCTCCATTGAAGCTCGCGCAGTCTGATCTCTCACTCAGCATCGAGGAGCGAGATCTCGTGTCCGGTAAATCGTCATCAGCATCATCTTCATAGTAGTCACTACCTATTTTCCTCATCGGCCCGTATTTCACTCGATAGGCCTGAAGTTCATACTGCAAAGCCTTCATGTCATCTTCTTTCTTTATAAGCAAGTCTCTCATGATCTGCAGGGCTTCTTCGTCGTATTCTGATTGCTCCTCCATCATTCTCTGATACTGCAATGCCTCCATCTGGATAGCCGCCTTCTCTTGCTGTATCCGAGTGATCATCGCCATTGCGTTATTCGCAGCCACAGCAGCAGCGCTCCTTTCTTTATCCAGTTCCATGTACACCGCTATCAGAGAATCGTGATCCAGATGATTCTGTGTCTTCAAACGATTCAGAAGCTCGCCGTCTGCCTCCTCGTTGAGAGGATTTATCTCCAATGGCTCCACAAAAGCTTCAACTTTGTCGAAATTCAGTTTTTTGCTGCTCCTGTTCAGCCATCTAGGACTGTCTTGAGTGGGATCGAACTGCGTCCCGAAATACTTATTCGCTCTCATAAAATTCGGAGTTCTGTTCGGATCTTCACTCAGCTCCTTGGCATCTTGCAAAAATGGTGTGATTGTAGCTCTGATATCCTCTTTTCCTGCTGCAGGATTCAAGATTGTGATCAGTTATCATCTCAACTTCATCTTATTCAAGGGAAGAGAAATCCCACTCACTCACCTTGATTATCATTTTGTGGAGTCTCCAACTCGATATCCGACATGAACTTGAGCTCTGCATACCTCGATCGTGGCGTCTCACGCAGCTCATCGGTTCTACCAGCTAGCCACGCCATTCGTGGAGATGGTGCCGGAGATTTGGTGGACAAGTTCCTCAGAATTTTCTTGGCCGGCTTCGCCTTCAGAGGCTCTCCACAGCAAGAACACCAAGCATCACTCGGCTCGCCATCATCCCTCCTCATCCGCCTGTCCACCAGCCGGTCAAGATCCTTGTTCAGGATCCCGGCAATGGACTTATACTTGTCGCAGTCCGGATCCCTCTCCGCGGAAAAGGAGACGGCGCACGCTTGGCACATGGATCGAGCATCGGACAACTTCTTGTGCGCGCTGCAGTACCCGAGGGAGGAAACGTCCTTCTTGTGAGCGTCGCAGATGGAATCGTTGTAGTAGAAACTGGCGCTGCGGGGGACAAGGACATGATCTATCCTCGTGCAGAGCAGGCACGGGGTCTTGAGGGCAAAGTGCCGGGCAAACTCGTGGGAGACGAAAGCGAGGAACCCGTCGACGAAGAGCAGGATTATCATCACCCATTCGAGGAGGGCGTGTCTCAAGAAATGTGGGATGCATTCAACAGTTTGCTCAACAAGCCACTTCACGAGCTCCATTGGCATACTGGGGCAAACAAGAATCTTACCACAGGTGGTTATGTTAGAAAAATGTGGAGTGGGATAGGATCATGAACCAAGAAAAGGAAACCTCAGATCATGACCTCTCTCTCCCCCTCCTTTTTCTCTGTTTTTATTACACCTTTTCTAGGATTTCTCTTTGAAAGAATAAACAGAGGTGTTTTGTGTTGGAGGTTGCCTAGATTTGGAAGGTGGAGGGCTTGACTGTGATTTTTTGTGGTTCATGGTCACAGATTCAGTTTGCAGAAGATGATGAATTGAGGAATGAAAATAACTGAATTAACGGTATACCATAAAAGACGGTTAGTAGAAATTGGATAGGTGAAAATGTCATTAGATATTTATTCATATATTTCACCCAATTTAGCAAAACATTTCATTGGACTAAGTTTTTAAGAGTTATTTATTTCAAACTTTGTCTGGTCGTTAATTTATTCACATTCTTCACCTGATTTGCTATATTAAGAAAATTATGAGTTAAAAAAAAAAAAGGTATTAATAGGACAATCATAAAATTTCGAAAAACAAATTTGAGATTGGAACCGGAGGTGAGCATGAGTGAAGTTGAAATTGATTCGAAAAAAAACTCAAAATCAATTCGATATTAATAGAATCAAGCTCGAGTTTGAGGCACTCAAATAGTTGCCGAGCTCCATAATTCTCAACTCGATAGGCTCACGAGCCTTATCGAGCTTAATCTATATATACTTAAAGGGAGAACCCCTCACAAAAGAATTTTTCTCGCTCACTAAAAGATACTAAATATAATTATACAAAAATAAGGAAATAAATCAATGCATTTAAAACATAAACAAAAATTATGCTACATTATAGAAATTAATAGCAATCATTGGCAAAATTTTCGTTGTTAATGGGCAATTTAGCATTTAATAGATGTGTATAAATAATCAATATATTGACATTTCTACTCAATTTGTTTTAGATTTGTGCCATGAGATAGAATCGAGAGAGAAAAATTGAAGGGAGATTTTAAATCTATGAAGAAAAATTCTACTCAATTTGATTCGACAAGAAATTTTTTTAACGAGATTGAGGCATGTACCGAATATGTTTTATTATATTTTGTCCAGGTACATGTTCTTATGAAATTGTCATCTTTAATTTTTTTTGTATTCTATGTAATGAAATACCATTTTTGTTATTTTTCTTTTGCTATTTTTTTTTTTGTAATGAAATGTTATTTTGTATAATGTTATCATCAATTGTTTTTTTTTTTTTGTTTGTTCTTTTTGCTCATTTGACATTGATGTAGTCTATTGTTTCATCCTAATGTAATGAAATGCATTTTTTTTTTACTGCTTTTAATTTCAGTATCATTCTTCAATCTTAACGTGTTTGTTCAAAATTAATTTTATTTGTCACTTTATTCATTATTATGTGTATGCTTGTGGTTTGCTTATTCGTTCATGTTCTTATTATTTTTATATTTTAGTTAATGCGTTTGTTCAAAATAAACTTTTTATATTTTTCATATTAAGAATTTTATAAATTGAAGGATAAAATTAAGTTATTTGAAAAGTTGTCGGGATGAACATACCAAATATAAAAATGAAGAAACATGCGAAAATTAAGTTATAAATCAAAGCAATTAACATTTAATTTTCTAACGGTTGGAAAATATGGCAATTGGAATTATTCCGTAAGTACATAAATTATTTTGCCTAATTAACGTCAATAACATTTATCCTATTAATTACGTCTGGGTGCTTTTTTTACATACTCTTTAGTATAAATCATATCAAAATCTTACTACTAAGATTAATTCTAAGTTCTCCATTCTTATGTTTGATTGATTATTTTTGTTGTAATTACGAATATTTGTTTTTTTTATTTAACAAAACTTTGCCAAATTCAAGGTCTGATTTTCATTTTTTTGCAAGATTCTAGAGTAGGCTTTATCTTTGTAATTGATTTTTAGCATTTTATATTCAAAACATATGTATGTTAACTTTTTTTTTTTCCTTTTTGCATAGTGGCTTATCATTGATTGCTAGGTTTTTCGGGATGGATTTTCTCATTACAATTAACATCCATCTAACATCGCTATAAACGGCATTATATATGGAAATTATTTAATGAATCATTATTAAATCAAGACAAGACGAATCTAAATAAATCTAAAAGCAGACCCCTCAAAGCAGTTTTTTTCCATTTAATAGTTATTATTTGAATAGTTATTTCAGTTTTATTTGTTATATATATAATTTATATAATATCTAAATTGGTTGTACATATAAAAATACATACTTCATTGGTAAATACATGCAAATAGTAAAATATCACATGATAAATGAAGTTGGTGTAGTATATGAATAGGGAAAATGTTAAATTATATCCTAAACTATTACTATTTTTTCAAATCTAACACAAACTATACAAATATTTAAATAAATATCTGCACTATTCAAAACTATACAATTCTATCTCCAACTAATTTTCTGGTCAACAGAAAAGCTTACCATCAATTCCATATCAATAAATTAATGCCATGTGTCAAATACAGTTTTTTTGAAAGAAAAAAAAAACAGATTTTTTAAAAGAACTAAAATTTAAAAAAAAATCTTAATATCCCAAAAAACATAAAACCTTTATTGGTAAACCTAAATTAAAAAACCCACCAAAACCCAAAAATCATAAGACCTTAAATGTAACCCTATCATCTCGAAAATTGAAAAATTCCCGGAGACAGGTTTCTCATTCAAAAATGGAAGAACACTCTATTTTATTTTTTTTTGCAAAATATTTAATTATATCCCACATTGTATATATATTTTGTCAAATTTAATCCAAACTATTCAAATTTCAAATAAATATCCAAATTATTGAAAACTATGCAAATATAGGGCAAAATTAAAAAAAAATCTTATTGAACACGTGGCATTTAAACATGATATTAATTCCCTGACATGGAATTCCGGCAATATAGTCACTTTCCGTTGACCGAAAAATTAGTTGAGGATATATTAACATAGTTTAGAATAGTTTGGATAGATTTGAAAAAATTAACATAATTTATGATATAATTGAGCATTTACCCAATATGAATCTGTACTTTTTAATCATAATTACTATTTGGATTTCAGTGAATCACTTCTTAAAATGATATATATTTTAATTTTTTTGAACGAATAAATTAAAATTTTATGTGTTGTTATTATTAGTACAATTTATTTATTTCAAACTTTAGTATACGCCGCAAATATTTTACCTTAAAATTTAATTAATCAAGAATGTAAGAAAAAATATATTTCAGCGGGTGGTCAAATTTACTTTTAATTTTATTATTATAATTGTACATTAATGTACAATTTATTTTAAATTAAGGTGTATCTAGGTATAATCTTTCTAAGTATATATATATAACAACTAAAGCGCACTAAAGTAATTAAGCATGAGATTAAGAATAAGTTTAATAATTGACTTTTTCTAACAACAATACATTAATTTAAACTCACATTTAGATGCACCACATTAATTTAAACTCACATTTAGATGCACCCGAGAAAGCTCGAACTCATAATCTCTTTAATTATCACAGGTTAGGAGTGAGCAATTGGCAGTTCGGTTTGCAATCCAAATTGAACCCGCAATTTTTTTAGAATTTAACCTGAACCGCCGAAATCAAAATATGTAAATCGCACTCAATTACCAGTTTCAATTTGGTTTTGGTTTGAAATGGAAAAACCCCAAAAAATATCAAAAAAATCTCAAAATCACAATAAAAAAAGCAACATGCGAAATGGGCTAAGTAGGGGGTTGAGGGTAAGGGATTTAGCGAGGGCCGCGAGGCTGCAAGTTAGCGACTGGCGAGCAGTGTGAGGCGACAGTGACGATGAGCCAAGACAAAAAGAGCAATGTGCGTGAGGGTCTGAGTAGAGGCGAGGGATTGAGCAAGGGCCTGGATAGATTGAGCGGCGTGCATGAGGTGAGGGGCTGAGGCCTGAGGGTGAGGGATTGAGCGATGGAGTCTGGAGTAGGGTTTTGTTGGGTAACTACTAACTTGAGTTTGTAACTTTGTATTCTGCATTTTGTAAAAAAAATAAAATAATTTATTTACATATAGAATATATAATAATATAAATAAATACATAATATTTAATAATTTATATATGTATATGAATTGTGGTTCGGTTGTAACAGAGCCCTGATAAGTTCGTTATTTCGCTAACTTATCATGGGGTTTTTGTCCAAGTTTGTGTTCAAGACATGCGATTATGATTTATATTTATGCATGATTGTGTTTTGGTGTTAGGTGGTATTATGATGGTGGAATTTTGCAGGAAATAGGCTGAAATTGAAGGAAGCTTGAGAGGAAGAAATTCTGCTCTGTCTCGGCCGAGACGAGGAGTACCTCGGCCGAGATAAACCCCCGAGATGCGCACAACACGGGCTGCTAAAGGTCGATGCGGGAGCTCCATCTCGGCCGAGATGAAGTCCATCTCGGCCGAGGTGGATGGTCGATTACGGAGGGGTGCTGAACAGCCATCTCGGCCGAGATGACATGTATCTAGGCCGAGACACGTGTCGTCTGGGCGAAAAATTTGACATTTTGGGATTTGCCTTACCTGCATTCCAGCTACCATATCTTTGACGAAGAAAAGAAGGGAAGGCGGATTGATTTTTCAGACGGAGGTGGAAGGGTGTAGAAGTTTGAATTTTCCTGAAAGATCGGAGGGGTATATATATTCTGGAGGAGAAGAGGATAGGGAGATTATTATTACTTTTAGCATGAAGTTTTATTTTGAAAGGAGAATGAGGAGAATGAAGTTTTATTTTCTGTAATAGTCAAAGGAATTTTATGCAGCTGTTTTCTACAATTGAACATCAGATTATAATGCCAGATTATTATTCCAGGTTTAATCTCTTCATGATTTCTTTGATTATGATTATGTTGAACTAATCCCTTTATCAGATTATAGGATTAGAAGTCTATCTTGAATACATGTTATGAATTAATTCAATTGAATGCCTTCCTTGATTGATTTGTTGAAGTCCTGTGTTTTTATTATACCTAGTTCTGTTGGCCACTTGACTAGGTTATCAGTTAATTAATTTGAGACTCAAAAGGTGAAAATTGATTAACAGGAAAAAAGATTTCGCAAGATAATTTGGTGTTCTTGTCTGAAAAAGAAAGAATTAAATTATAGGAAAGTATCTGTTGTTTTCTGGAGTTATTGACTATTTCTTGAGACCGAGAGGATAAAGGATTTCAATAATCTACTTTGTAAATTGTCTTAAAACGAAGTTTGCATTATTTTTCTGATTTCCATCTTTCAAGGAGTTAAATTGGCATTTGATGAATTTGTTTTACATGTTAGTAAAGATAGTACTGAAATCCCTAGAATCTGAGCTTTCGCATTTATCTGAATAAACCCTTTAAATTCTCTGTTAAAGTGAGTTTTCTTTAATTGACGAAGTGTTTTTATTGTTTCTGAAATTTATGATACCAAATCCTTTTAAAAATTTGATCGCCTCAAACAATATTCCGAGAAACTATAATTCAGTACTCAAGGTTTTTCGTTGTTTCATTCCCCTGGATCGATAACTCTAGGGTTTATAAATTTATTTGCCACTGTTCCTATAATTAATCTGTAGAAATTACAGTGATCAAGCCCAAATTGATACAAACAAATAACCCAAATTTTTTTCTAAAATCCAACTCGAATCAAAACCGCATGTGTTTTCAAACTGACCCAAACTGCCCGAAAACCAACGGTTCGGTTCGGATTGATGGTTTAGGTTTGGTTTTCCTCACCCCTATCATAGGTAACATGCTTTCACAACTACACCCAAATAGTGGTTGAATAATTGATTTCTTTTCTTTTCTTTTAAAATAGTAATTCATTTATTTAAACTTACACACTCAGATATCCCTAGAAGCTCAGACTCATAATCTCTATGTTAAATACTTTCACTACTACCCTATGCAGTGGACAAATAATTAATATTTATAGATGACAATTGTTGATTCATTTTTATTTATTCTAAACTGATTTTTAACATTGAATCTCTTTCTAAATATAATACTACCTTAAAATGGGCAACAACAAAGTTTTTATGAAATTTCGTTGTATTAAAAAGAATTTTCAAAGAGAAGTTATTCTATCCATACATTTTTCTTATATATATATATTATATTATGCATAATTTAAGTTGTAATACTAATATAAAAGTTAAATTCTGGTGCATTTAAACTTCAACATTTTATATCTTTTTATAATATATTGAAAAAAAAAAAATCACGGTATAAGTTTACCTCAATCATGCATGTGCCAACTATAACATTCTAATATATCATTATCTAAATTTAATATAACTCTTTTCAAAATATCAATTTTACAATATTTTGACTACAGGAAGAAATAGTTACATTTTTTTTATTTAATAAGATATAAAATATTTTAATAAAATTAGTATTATGTATATAAGAAATTCAGAAAAATGAATTATATATTTATTATTGATAAATTATTAAAAGTAATATATACGTGCCGCGCATCGCGCGGGTGAAAAACTAGTATAATTTAAAAACTATAAGCAATTTAATGTTTTATTAAAATCAAATAATTGAACTTAATCGAGCTGAGTCGAACTCGAGCCTCGAGTTTTCTAATTGATCAAGTTCGAGCTTGACTATACTCAGCTCGTGATCACCTCTAGCTAGAACAAAATTCATTTAAACTAGAGCTGACAATTCGTGCGTGTCAGATCGTTATTGTGTCGAAGGTTGTTGTGTTCGTGGTTGAGCTTAATGGGTTCATATAGTGTTTATGCCCATTATTATTGTACGGGTTCATATTGGGTTATCGTGTCATGTCAAAAACTTTTAGCCCTAAGCGTAGAACTAGTTATTTATGTGTTTCATGTCAATTGTTATCGTATTCGTGTTTGTGTTTAGATCTTAACAGGTTGTGTCATATTCGTGTCTAAAACTTACGGGTTCGTGTCATGCTCGTGCCCATTATTATCGTGTGAATTCGTATTATGTCTGAAATTACCGGCCCTAACTGAAATAGCAGAAAATGTGCATTGAATTAAAATTCCATGTGAACTTCAATTTTAGAAAATATCCCAAAAGATCATTTATTTTCTATAAAGATAATAACCGAATCGCCTCATTTTGAAGTATTAGTGAGCCAAACAAGTTCAGAAACAAGCCAACATAAACATAGACAGTCTGGTAAAAAACTTAAACAACTCCTTCCTCGTAACAAACGTAAAATCAGTTCATCAAAGAGCGTTTTAACAAACATGGTGGCATTCAAACAACGCGATGGATGTCTCGATATCCTAATTAGTAGAGAGCACGTTCGCAGACAAGTAAGGAGAAACACAACCCTGCACCTGAGGAAGTAAAAGAAACAAAAGATAAGAAACAGCTCGAGTTTTTTGAATGAGGTTCAGTCGAAGCTGATGATAGTCGACAGCAGTGGCAGAAGGGGTGAGAGTCGAGTTGAAAAAGCAAGAACTGAATGAGATTCACTAACATGGATAAAAGAAGATTAATAAACCAGAATGGTGACAAAAAGATAGATACGATACGACTGTATAGACGAAGAGAGGAGGCACGGAACAGCAGCACAGGAAGAGAATGCATACCTGCAGTAAAGCAGTAGGAATTTGAATGAAGCCTTGAAGTAACAAATCAACATCTTCCAAAATCTGTGGTGGAACTGGGGTTATAACATGGAGTATCCCTCTCAGAGTGTCAATGCCTCTCACAATTCCTGATTTTTAAGAGAAAGAGAGAGAAAAAAAATGATTTCAAAACTTGGGACAAGAATATCATCAGCAGAATGAGCTTCCTCAATAAAAATGAAGCAAAAGAGTATTAACTTTAGATTAACACAGCATAGAGACTTTAGTGTGCACTGATTATCCAACCATTAGTCATTAGCATAATGTTTATATAGTTTTAGTTCATCGAAAAACACAGCTTCCGACGTTAGGAAAATAAAAGGTAGAGAAATGCTTCAAACGAGTGTTCGGTTAACTAACCCAAGCCAACACAATGTGGCAGTTGCTCAGACGCTGAACTGACTGCCAGCCCAACGATAGTTGCATTCAAACTGTAGAAGGTTTCAGTCATCGAGACCTAGCGAGAAGATACTTCAGCATCAGAAGAACTAACATGATATAAAAAGAACCCTCCATGTAGAGAGAAACAAGCAGCTCTAAATATTCCCTTCCTAATTCTAAACTACAAAGATAGTCCTGTAAATAATGCTCGAAAATAATTTCAAGATCTGACAAACTGGCTTTACCTGGCAATGAACGTGTTTTACTTTGATGCTTGATATGGGAATTTCATAAGGAGGGTGAGCAGCCAATGCATGAGCAAGTTCCTTAATTGTGGAGATAACTGCATCACTTGGAAAGCATTGCCTAAAGTATGCCATAACTCGCAAATCTCGTAGAAGGCGCGCATCTTTTCTTGATGACACCCTGAAAATTAGATTATTAGGGATTAATTAAATCGACACATTTTGTACATCATAGAACTTTGAAACCAGCAGCGTCAGGGTAACAGAGGAAAGAAACGCAAAACTGTTTCTCAACGAAGAAAACTAAAACGATGAAAAGGAAACAATATCTAGTAGAAGGAAAACTTAAAAAAGCCCACAGAGGCCAGTGGTCGTGATTTCTTTCCTTCAAGCCGGAGAAATGCATAGTTAGAGACTTCTGATCCATAATCCGAGTCTTCATCTAAGAAAAGGGAACTGTGCATATACTTTTCAAAATCATAGAGTGATGAAGCCTCTTGTATATAATTCCAAAGCATATATAGAATATAAACCTTAAATCACACATCCTTCATATCAAATTAAGATGAGAAGAAGCATACGAAGTGCGTAAATGGTCCTGAATCGGAGCATTAATCTCCATGATGGTCACAGCATCAGCATTCCCCTCAGTTAACCAAAATGCCCCATCCGGTAAGTTCTTTTTGTGAACAGGCCTTTGAATCTTAACCACATGTGTAACAGACATATATCTTAGCATCTCCACCAGTATATCATAACCAATACCTGGCACAAAATAGAGAATAGAGCATGTTACTAAGTACTAGAAGAATCCGTAAAAATAAAATGTACGGAATCTCATTTTTCAGCAGGATGTAGAACAAACCTTTTACCCAGCCTGAGGTATTTATGACAAGCGGTAACCCTGCACCCTGGATTTCTGTCTCGAGATAGTGATCAAAAAGGGTCTTTATACAAGTCAAATAGGTTGTTGGGTCCCTCTTAGAGGAGATGTCGCCGAAGAAAAAGCATCTGAAATGGGATTCAAAAGTAAATGGCTCAATAAGCTCATTCATAGAGAAACTTATATTCAAAAGAGTGAATAGATACATGTGAACTGTATACAAAGAATCTGCGAGTCCATTTTTTTTTTAAAAGAATCTGTGAGTCCAAGCAGCCAAGGAACCAAGCTAATAAAAATTTACGAAAACCAGAAAATATTGTTTAAGGCTCACAACCACAACGCCAGCTCAGGCCACAACAAATGAATATTCAGCTCTCCACCCCAAACAAAAACGAAAACTGAAAACTCTGAAGATCACTTCCAAAAGTAAACTGAATCCGTAGCACTTTCCAAGTTTATAAGTTGAACGTATTCCGGTTTACATTCAAAATGGGAAAGAAAAAGGAAACAAATTTCATTCACTACAAAATAATAAGAATTAAGTTCAAGTATCATACCTTGCAGGAGTTTTCAAGCATGGAATCGTCAAATCTGATACAAAACAGATGCAGTTATTTCTAAGCAACAAAGTAACAATTCAACTTAAGATATAAATGAAAATGCCTGCCTCAATTTAAGGGTGAAACAACTAAACATAAGTACCTGGAGTTATTTTATCAATAACAGTTAGTGATAGGAGACCAGGAGCAGTAAACTCTGTCTGCCCAACATCAGTATCAAGAAAAGCAACTCTTTTGTGTCTGAAAAAAAAAAAAACAAAAAAACTCAATAGTGCGAGATTGTATACTTTCCAATTCCATCACATATGCATGATCAAATGCACAGGGCTTAGCTTATACTTATCATTTGATAAGCGGGAAGTTTCTCATAACATATACTAAAATGAGTAATCTTTGAGATTCAAGATTTCACAAACACGCAGAAGCACAGAGTTGCGTGTGTAAACATCTATAAACGAGTGGAGTTCCAATATTGAAAAAATATCACAATCTAACATGGATGATGAAAGCGAGACATCAGTAGACTCATCCAAACATAAAAAGATGGCAAATTCTCCCATCATATAACATCAAGAACCCAAAAGCCCACTAGAAATACTATAAGTCTACCACTTTGTCTCACAACCCAAATCCAAAATTTAATCTTTACCTCAAAAATCAACACACCAATTCAAAACACCAAAAGAAAACAGATAGCAAACACCAACAAGATTAAGTTCCCAATGAAATACCTCTGGAGAAGAACATTAACGAGGTGGCGGGCGAAAGTAGTTTTCCCGCTATTTTTCGGGCCGCAGACTAATGTAATCGGGAAATAAACAGGCCCACTGGCTATGGAGCCGGCTGCATTCGACCATTCCTCAGATATAATGATTCCTGGCGACGGGCTCTCGGTTTCTGAAGCTACCTCCATTCTTGAAAAGTAATGATTTCTCTCTCACCACCTCTTCTTTTCTCTTCAACTTGTACTCCTTCTGAATGGATCACACAGCGGCGGTGAGTTTATAAAGGTGGGTTGAGCAGTACGGTGGCAGCCGGTCACGCCGGCGGCGTGTGCCTTGTGATGTTTTGGATTTTCGGCGCCGAAACTAAAAAACAAGGGTGGAAAAAATTGCGTTACGAAAAAAAGAAATTAATATATTTTACAATAATATTATTGGATATATCTAATTCATAAGAATTGAGGAAAATTCTATATACTAGTTTTTTCCTAATCTTCATGCACAATTTTTTAAAAATTTAAGAAATTTGTGGAATGTTTTTATATTATTCAAAACCTTCTATCAATGTCCTAGTTCTAAAATGATTAAATTTTTTCGAAAAACTAAGACTTTTTTAGATTGTGGAATATGATTAAGAACTTAAAAGATGTTGGAAAATTATATACAATTCCAATTTCGACTCAAAAAAAAAAAAAAAAAAAAAAACTTCTTATGTGAAACTTTTATAGTAATATAAAAAATTTGAATTTGCCTACAAATATGATAGTCCTTCAGTTTCAATTATATTATTCAATTTGATCTTACAAATTTGTCAAAAATTATTTAATATTTAAACGAATTTACAACATTATCCTTATGTAAAGTATTAATTAATCTCTTATTTTCATAATATTACATTTAATATTATCATTTTTAAAAATTATTCAGGGATATAATGGTAAATTATCAAATAAAAATAATACCAAATATTAAAATTGAACCATATAAATAAAATATCTTAAAATAATAACCTGGACCATATAATCGGAACGGAGGAAATATTATTTTTAGAATAATAATTTATTTTCAACAAAAATAATGAAATTAAAATATATACCAAATTTTAAGAATTTGTTTCGGTTATGTTCGTGAATTTTAATGTATTGAATTAAAAAAAAATCAAAGCCCGGAATAAAAAATAAATAAATTAAACTTTGAGCAAGATACTATTTATATATTTTATATAAAGCCTTATATACAATGATTTTAATTAGTAACGCGACAATAGATATAACAAATTTTGATCCATTAAATCGTGTTATCAATAAATTCTCCTTAAAAAATAAATGCAAAGGGAAAAGAAAAAGAAGATTTGAAAGAAGCTGCAAGCGCAGACATACACATCGAGAGAGAGAGAGAGAGAGAAACACATATTTAAAAGAGCTTGACTGCATAGAAATTCAGTCATAATAACAGTTCATCATCATCAAATCAAACAGTTTGTTGTCTGCCTCTCTGTTTCTATCCACCCATCAATCACAGGATGGAGCTGCAGAACACTGTGAAAGAAGCCCTAAACGCGCTCTACCATCATCCAGACGACGCCGTCAGGATGCAAGCCGATCGCTGGCTTCAAGAGTTTCAGCGCACGATTGATGCTTGGCAGGTGATTCTCAAACTACCCACCGGAGGTTGCCGATTCTTTGTATTTGAAATTGATTGCCGGGTTTTTGGTGGGTATATTTTTTGGTGTTTTTGAATGACGATTTGGATTGATTAAGTCGGTGGTGAATGGGGGATATGTAGGTTTTGTTTGAATTGCAATAGGAATAGCATTGGTATTCAGCTGAGGTTTTGGTTGAAAGGTGGGATTTTGGAGAAAGGGAGCGCTTCAATTTTTATTTTTTATTTTTTAAATATAATGTGGATGTCGTTTTGAATAGTTAGTACTTATTTCTCTTCGATGGAGTCACTGTTTTTCAGCGAATATGGCGTTTTAGTATGCAATTATTGTCAAAGTTGCTGATGTCTTTGTAGTGTTCAGTGTGATAGCTTTGCTTATGACGTATAGGTTGATACATTATTACTTTTTTTTGGCATTTATGATTCTTGGAATGGTATTAAATATTGTATTGTATGCAAAAATATTTGTTTTCTCTGATTCAAGAATGTACTACTTGCAATGTGGCAGATTGGGTTTGAAAATGCAACCTAGCCCCCCCACCCCAGCTGTTTCGTTGATTAATAAATTAACAAGTGATTATTGTGTTCTTTGTTGAATTTGATGGTATAATCTAGATTCCTGTGGCCTCTCTCTGATCTTGTGTTCTTTCTGCTACGCATGATTCACCATGTCATGAACTGTTGGCCTCTCACTGGTTATTTTAAATATCCGTATAGTCTTGCAATGTGAATCGAAAAAATGTACCCTTATTTTTGAACTGGAGGAATAGAGTGAGTGAGTGACAGCAAATGATAATCATGTTGTGACTCCTTTTTTCTGAATTCTGGTGATTTATTCTTATTTTCATTCAAGAGAGGGTCAACGTGGTTGAAATGTTTCTGAAAGCTAGATTTCTTGCATTATAGCTGAAAGGTCGAATAGCAGAGTGCCAAAGCAAGGTGAGCTATCGAAGATAGCCATATTGCAGACTATTTACTTGTTTTGTTTTGAGATTCATTAATGGAGCAGCTTATGCTCTTCAAATGATGTCGCATTTAATACTTCAAGCGCTTAGAATATAACTGAAAAGGCTATTCCTGTACAGAATGTTTTAATGCTATGGAGATTGAATATCGATGAACATTTTGTGAAGCATTAACCTGTGATCATCATGTTTAAAGTATTTCCACTAGATGTATGGCCCTTCCCTGGTCATCCATCTATTTTCTATTTGTATCTTAAAAATATGAGATATTTGCATTGTGCTGTACTATGTTATGATCATGTAATCATCCTTTACTAGAAAAAAAAAAAAAAGGCTACAAGCACATCTTGTATGTGATGCCATAATTCAGCATTCATCACTTCCCGTTTTTCCTTTTCTTTCCTTTATGGTGGGAGTAAGGTTTAGTTTTCTACTTTCTTGTTGAGTGGGTGTGATAGTTAAGCTATGCACTATATAGATATAGAGACTATCCCAGTCACATGCAAAAATAATTGAGGTATCACAAGGACAAAGTGAACTTTCTGTGACCCACTTCCTTGTTACCTCTTCTCACATCAGTAGTTTCCTATGAAACACCGAGTGTCATTTCCTCCACTCTTACATTTACTATTCTTCTCTTACACTTGAAGTTTCCTTTTACGATCTTGCTAATTATGTGCATGTGAATAGGTGGCGGATAATTTGCTTCATGATGCTTCCAGCAATATAGAAACATCAATATTCTGCTCTCAGACTCTCAGAAGCAAGGTAAGCGCCTTCCTTTTTGGGTAGTATCAAGGTTCTATTTTCTCCTTGTTATTTTTATGCTTAAATGCTTGCTTGTGGAAGCAGGTGCAACGTGATTTTGAAGAACTACCTTCCGAAGCCTTTCGTCCGCTCCGGATTTCGCTAAATGTAAGGATATATGGGTTTCTGGTCTGTAACATCCATCCATGAGTACTCTGTGTTGAATTTCTCTCTATCCTTGGAATGTGTAGCTGTAGGAGCTGTAGTTTCAGTTTCTCATTCATTAATATTGTTATATTATGTCTGAGATTTACATGTATTTTATTAAGAACCATCCTTATTAATAAACCATTTAATTTTGCATTGTCTTTTTTTTCCCATGTTGTGAGACATGGGGGCAAGTTGATTAAAACATTCTAAATAGCTTTCCCGCTGGAGGATGAAAATTCTTATTGAATTCACACTATCTTGCTTTCTGTTACTGTATATTACTCATTAACATATGATTTTAGGTAGATTATAAATTGGATAAGCAGGATATGTCTGAAAAGGGTGTATAGAGCATAGGGGTCCCTATGAGAAATTTGTATTGCGTTTCATGGAGTTTTGGGATTTGTCTATTTTGGTCTCACTATAGATGCAACTGACATGTGCTGCTTCAAGATGACCATGCCATGAGTTCTTTAAAGTCACTCATATTGCTTTTAGATAAAGATAACCATTTAGGCTTAATTGTAAATTTGTAATCAGCACTGTCCATTTTGTCCTAACCATCGAGATCTTTTTGTTGATTACAATTATTCTGTGTACCTGCTCTCGTCGTTTAGTAACCTTTGGATAACTGCCCTATTTCTGGCCATATAATGTCCGTGAATGCAATAGATGTTGCTTCACTTGCTTGAGCGTTTTGTGTTTAATCAATGCAGACTTTACTGAAATCATTTCACAAAGGACCTCCTAAAGTTAGGACTCAGGTATATCTATTTACTTGAATTGATTCATTATGTCATTAAAACAAAGAAGGCTGAATGTCGGAAGATATAGATTAGTCTTGCAGTGGCTGCATTAGCTGTGCACGTACCAGCAGAAGACTGGGGAGATGGTGGTATTTTAAATTGGATTGGAGATGAGATGAATTCGCATCCTGAATGCATACCAAGTTTTCTGGAACTTCTGAAAGTCTTACCTGAGGTATATGGAAATAAAATTTTGAGCTCTGCTATTGTCTTTCGCTCACTCACACTCATGTCCATTAACATTATTGGACTTGGCTCTATATGTAAGGTTTCTTGACTGGAACGTGGCTGTAACTGTGATGTTGCTGCACTAATAACTCAGTGCTACAACACTTAATTGTAATTTAGTTTAGTTTGGAAAAGGAAAAATCTTATATGGTGTTCAGTTTCAACTCATGGACTCCCTTCATGTGTTGATAAGTTCAGAAGTTGCGTTTGAGATTAACTTTAGTGCTATTGATACCAATCTGAAAGTGATGTGCTGATTGGAAAATGGCAGCCCCCATTTTAGGTAGTTTTACATGAATCAACACTCTGTACAGGAAAAAATGGCTACATTATTCAATATACTTTTATCATGGTGATTGTTCAATATGCTGACCTTTGATGAACACCAAAAAAACCCTGAATCAGTCCCTTTAGCTCAAGGCTATTGTAGAAGCCTCATATTTGTTAAAAGTGTCTAATAGAAATTTGAGCTTGCTTTATTTTATGCGTATTTCTTGTCCGAACTATGCATAAATGTGTATATTAGATCCGTGTTTACACAAGTGTGCCTGTTGATCTAATATATATCGCGCTGAACTAATACTGAAACCAATCCTAATTCACTTTGAGGATATAAGTATTGGTACATTAGTTGTTTGGACAAGTGATATATATTTAGTTTAAGCTTAAGTAAATCTTTATTAGAACTTCAAGTGAATCTGGTAATTTATGCAACTTTATTATCATTGATTTTTTTATTGGTCGTCTGAATAATGGCTGACAACAATTTTCCTTAAAATCAGGAAGTTTTCAACTACAAAATAGCAGTTCGCCCTGATAGACGACGAAGTTTTGAAAATGAACTAGCTGCAGGGATGGAGATTGCTCTTAATGTCTTAACCGCTTGCTTGAATATTAATGGATTGTCGGAGCAGGTACGTGGTGTTTTTTGATGATCTGCCTGTGGAAATTCATTCTTATTAGGTACTTGTTGATTTCGTAAAAGAAGATTAAATTGTTTGTGTGGATTTAGTGTTACTTGTAAATAATGAATGTATATACAATATCCTTAAATTAACACACCCCACAAGTATTATGGCTAGTGGAAGTTCATATTTGTGAGGAATGTATTGGTTTCCAATTGTACCCGCATTGAATTGTAGTTTTACTTTCTAAGCCTTAAAATTTGGCAGGTTCTTGAAGCTTTTGCTTCTTGGCTACGGCTAAGACACAGGTATTCACTTCTTTCTCCAGAAACCAGTTCTATTAGTGGAACTCGATTTAAGATGTTTGCAGTATATATGGAGTTTTTTTTTATATAAATTGAATATAGTAGTGATTCAGTCCTTTTCTTTCTCATCTTCATTATAGTCTTGAGTCTGATGATATCTCACTTTACCACAGATGATTTAAGCGAAGAAATTGCTTGTGTATGTAGAATAATTTACTCTTGGATTCCTTTAATCCGGTGAATGGCTTTACTGGTTTCAAATATATGGACATCTTTTACTCAACATGCTTCGGTTGAGGAATTTGGGTTTTATGATAATATGAGGAACCGACAAGATCACAGAGCATCTTGTTTCAGGTGCATTTGTTGTAAAGAAGCAAAATGTGACTACAATCTACTGAGAATTCTCAGTACCTTCCAGTCATTTGATCAGGAACTAATCAATGGGCCACTTGTAACAAAATATAAGTTTCGCGATCTTATTAAATTAACTGAAATTCCCCTCCAGAACTCTCCTATTGTGGCTGCAGCCTTTACTGGAGCCTCGTTCATCTAATTTGTAGCATATCTCGTATTCTGCTGCCTCCGCTGTACTACTTCTGTTTCTGAAGCGTGCTTTCTTTTGGATCTGGTACATTCAAGATAAATCAGTGTCTTTTCAATGATCCTTGTATAAACTACATTCATTTTTAGCTATTGATTCACTTCCTCAACTACCACTGTGACATACGAACTTACTATAAGGCTGGTTTCAGGATTCCAGCTTCAGCTCTTGCTTCACATCCATTGGTGCTTACAGCTCTCTCAGGCTTGGATAGTGATGTACTGTTTGAAGCATCTGTTAATGGTTTGTGGAAGATACATACTAGTTCTTTCTTTATCATATTTTATATTATGTTGCAAGTTAATCTTTGTTGTTCTCTTCCGAAGTATTTTCAAAAACAGAATGCATTAATTCAAATCACACCCTGGATGTCCCCGATGTAACTTGAACCTATGACATATTAGACACATGCAAGATGCTTTAACAACTTACATCTCGAGTTGAGGAGATTCCAAAGTATTTTGTTATAAACCTCAGTCATGTTCTTTTGAAGGGATTTGCTTAAAGTAGATAGACTAACCTTTTTTTTTGTTTCCCCAAAGTGATGTGGACTTGATTCCCTTGTCTTGATTTTTGTTTTTACTAGCTTATGTTGTTCTAAGTCACATGACAAGGATTTTGTGAGTGGAGATGAATTTCTAGTTAAACGTGAGAACCAGTGACTAACGTTTTTAATAATCAAAACTTAGAAGTTATCGAAGGTGTTGTACCGCTCTCATCGAAGTGAGTGACCGGCCTAGGGTCGAACTTTCCTCAGCCCCAATTTAATATTGTGACTTAATTTAAAAAAAAAAAATAGGGTTCATCTAAAGCAGTAAAATTCTGATATGAAAAATGCAAGCTATGTTATCTAGGATTCTACATAAGATTGAGTTCTTTTGAACTGATATGGGTATTAGTTTCAGATTTGACCAAAATTAAAAATAATGTTATTTTTAGTGGAGAAAAATTGATTCAATTAGCTCTTGAATGGCCTGAGAATGTGCTGATGCACTCGTGTTGTAAGTGGGTTTTGTGGTTGAATGAACTATTCAGAATTGAAGTGAATTACATTTGGTGGTAGGATTCAAAGACATAGATTTGGGTCCATGAATTAGCTCTTCAAAAAGTTTAGCGACGCGTGGTCTATGCAACTCGCTTCTTCTATATTGCTCTTTCAGTCTCTCATGATCTTTTTCCAGTTGATGCTATTTGGTCCTTTTGGGTGAAAAGGAATGGTACAATGTTCAGGTACTTAATTTTATCCATCCTCTACCTGCAGTTGTTTCTGAGTTGATTCACTATACGGCAGTGAGAAGCCTTGATGGAGTTGCTTCTCAGATGCCCTTGATTCAAGTACTTGTGCCTAGGGTTATGAACCTTAAACCTCAGCTTAGAGATCCCTCCAAGGTATTGCATAAGTAGGGTCTGAGATTCATATAATCTTTCTTCCATGAAAAATGCATGTGGAGATCTCCTTTTCAGTTTCAAGCATTGTTTTCTGTTTAGATTTTTTTGTTGTAATTGTCAAAGATGATTTAAAATTCTTGACATGTTACTGATCTAGTTCTATCATCTACCATGTAAATATTGTTTGGAAGTTTTAGACAAAAATGTTTGCTGGAACTGAAAGATCAAATTGAGTTTCTTCAGGCCAAAATTGAAAATTCCAATAGATTAGAACTTTGCATTCTGGAAACTAGCGACATTTAAAAGAAGTTTTTCAAGAAACTACAGTTTGTTACCAGAAACTTGGACTGGACTAATTTGCTTCACCCAGATACTGGCCTCTAATAGATGGCATTTTATAGTGGTTTTTATAGGACTTCGACCTTTTGGGTTCCCATGGGACTATATTTTTTTGTATCTAGATCCAACACATCATATTGAAATTTATATTGTGTGTCTGCTACTGGTAAATGAGAACTTTCCAATTTGTATTACATAATGCCCCTAAGGTTATTTTTTTATTCTTCTGTCCATTTGTATATGATATTTCTATATGACAACTAATCACTACTGATCTCAGGATGAGGAGGATGTGAAGGCTGTCGCTCGGTTATTTGCTGACATGGGAGATGCATATGTTGAATTGATTGCTACTGGTATACAGCTACCATTGTCTAGCATCCTTCTCCAGACTTTCTTGCTTTTATATAGTAATACTTTGTGGATGGTGCTACGTATGCTTAATTAATTTGCTTCTGGTATAAAGCTCCTAATGTCTAGTAACCTTCTGCGGACTTGCTAGATCTTATATGATATACTTTATGAAGGGCGCTACATATGCTTAATTAATTTGCTTCTTAGTCTGGATGTATATATATCAATCTAGATATAAAAATTGCGCATATGCACATATTAGATACCTGACATGGGTAATTGCTTCTTGTATTTTAATAGGATTATCTTACAATACAAATAACTTTCTCTTCAGGTTCTGATGAGTCAATGATGATTGTGCAAGCATTACTTGAAGTTACTTCACATCCAGAATTTGATATTGCTTCAATGACCTTTAACTTTTGGCATAGTCTTCAAATTATTTTAATTGAGAGGTACTAGTATTATTAACAGTAAGTTTTTGTATCGGTGCTGGATCATTATTTGACTTTGTCATTTCTAATGGATTAGGAATAATCATTATCCATATGGCAGTGATGCACCCGCTACACCAGAGAAATCCCCTCAGTTGCTAGCATTCCAATCATCATATGAAGCACTTGTTTCTGTGGTGAGCCTTATCTCTTGTTAGAGTTTACTTAGTTCTATGGTTTTGGATTCAAGATTAATTTTCTTCTAATAGAGTAAAAGCTTTTGCATACTCCTTTAAAGTTCCCAATCCCAAACAATGCATCGTGCTTTTGTTCAGAGCATAACATGGTTTTTTCATTATTACTGCCCAAATTTGTGATTGAGCTGTCATTCATTTTTCTCTCAGGTTAGTGTCAAAGTTGAATATCCCCGGGATTACGCAGACCTCTCGAGAGAGGACCAAAAAGATTTTAAGCAAACCAGATATGGTACCTTTGCTGATCTGATAATCTGTTTCCTGCATGTTTCGGCATAATTTTGAATGGTTTAGTTTATATTTTGTGTTTACATATCGAAAATCAGCTTTCTTTCCATTTGATGTTGAAAAAAGTACTAATTAATCACCATAAAATTATTTTTGTTAGACGTTTTAATCTGCATTTTGCTTGAGTTTGAAGCATTTAAAATACATTTCTTCGTTTGTTTGAAATCCCAGCATATGTATTGGGAACCTTTACCTGCAACTTGTAAGTTTTTGGCCTCATAGACTTGTTTTTGTCCTGGTTTGTGGTTTGCCATGCCTAAGTATGAATTTTATAGGTCTACCACCTCCTCTACTTGACCTTCTGCCGTGACCTAATAAATGATCTGACATTTCTGTGGTTTTCTCAGCTGTTGCAGATGTTCTCATTGATGCAGCTCTAGTTTTAGGTGGTGATGCTACACTGAAGATTCTTTACATGAAGCTTATTGAGGTACATTTATCCCTTTACTGCTAGGGAAATCCATTTATTACTCAATCTTCAAATCTAGAAGTCCTGTAACAAATTAGTAAAGACAAACCTAATACAGCATTTGCAGCCAATAGCAGCTCTTGATTGCATGATCCCTCATCCTTTATATTGCCTGCATGGGAAAAGAAGTAAGAAGCTTGGTACTAAATGGTTGTGTTATACTAAATGCACTTTAGAGTGTAATAATATAGTCTGACCATTTGAAATTACTCAACCACTCCGCTTTTGGTTGCGGGCAACCACTCTAGATATCTGGCCTGTTTGGTGGCCTATAGATAGCCATTAAGTTATTTGAAAAAAGGAATTCACCACAGACATGTTCCAGCTATAAAACATTTTGCAGTATATAAACTTTACACTTACAAACAAGCTTGTAAAAGTACTTTTCACTTTGAACCCAAATTTTGGAAAGAGATATTTAAGCTATGAGATCTTAGGAGTCAGTAAATAGATTAATACTGGAAAAGAAGACCTACTTTTCAAGGCTTTACCCTAGACTCACGGCCACCACTCAACCCTGCCTGGGCGCCCGTGGCATTAGGTCCCATGCTGAATGCTGCAAGCTAGTGATTGTATAACAAATAAAGATCTTTCTGCTTCTATTACTTATCATGCTTTAATATCCAAAACCTTGTTAATGCATGAAGTTATTGATAATGTCTCCATCTTCCCCTTTTGCATGACACGATAGGCTGTTAACAACCGTGGACAGGACCAGCACACTGATTGGCGACCAGCAGAAGCTGCTTTATATAGCATCCGAGCAATATCTGATTATGTATCGAATACTGATGGAGATGTGATGCCTCAGGTTTGAACATTTTCCCATGTCAAGCTATAAATTTGCAGTGCTAGACTGCTAGCTGCTACTGCTGCTTTACAAATCACATTACTTTGTTCTTACTAGTTTTTCCCCACCAGATTGGTGATTTTCCTTGTTAATGATAGTGCAGAGAGAAGCTGGTTTTGAGTTTAATTATTTTTGTTGTTTTTACTTTAGCTATTCTGAATTGCATCAAACATTATTTGTTTTGTCAGATCATGAATTTACTTCCCCAACTTCCTCATCAACCACAGCTTCTGCAGACAGGTAATCGTCATCTATGTTCTAAATTCTACGAGACCTCCTTTTTTGTCTTTCACGAGATATAATTTTCACTTGCTCATCATGAAATTGTTTTACTCATTTTCTTGAGTTACTAATGAATCTCGATTTTTTTTTTTTTTAGTGTGCTTGGTAATTGGGAGTTACTCAAAATGGCTTGATGCTGCACCTAGTGGAACTTCATTCTTGTCGCCACTTATAAATATTCTTGTTAGTGGCATGAGTGTATCGGAGGATACTGCAGCTGCTGCTGCTCTGGCCTTTCGTCATATATGTGATGGTAAATATTCTTCACTTAGCCTCAAATGTTTTTTCTCTGACTGGTAATAGGTTCCAGTTTAAAAGAGCTTTCGATGGTTTTGAGCTTCTTATTTCAGCTATTATGATTACTATCTTCTGCATCAAATTGTGATAGTCTTCATCTCTTGTAGTGTAGCTCCGGACGATGGTTCTAGTCCATATGAGTTTTCGTTGTAGCAATGAATTTGTGTTCTTG
>JAPKLW010001199.1:66957-89321 GCA_026898455.1 Plectranthus barbatus
TAATTTTTTTTGCCTTGAAACTGTATTCTTTGTTGCTGGGCTTCGTAGTATCTGCATTTTACTCTTTCTCTGCTTAAAATTTGGTTTGGCTGTAGACTGCAAGAAAAAGCTCTGTGGGTCCTTGGATGGTCTTTTTCAAATATACCAGGGTGCAATGATTGGAGAAGGTCCTTTCAAGGTTTCTGCTGAAGACTCGTTGCATCTAGTCGAGGCTCTTAGGTATTAATGACTTATATTACCATAGATGTCGGACAATATTTTGAAATTATGTTAACTTTTTGGAAAAATCTTTATCCACAGTATGGTTATCACAGAACTTCCTTCGGACCATGCTAAGAAAGCCTTGGAGGCATTATGCTTGCCTGCTGTTGCTCCTTTACAGGTTAGTACCATCATTAGGAATCTTTTGACTCATTATTTGTGGTCGAGTAACTCCTTTGCATGGTCAACTAACAGGACATCATCAATCAAGGCCCTTTGACTCTGGGGCAGAAACCTGCTCGAGATTTAACTGTTCATATAGATCGACTGGCAAATATATTTAGGTAAAAAGCATATATCTGCCTGAGCGATGTTTGCCATACCTTTTACTGAACTAAATTACTGACTATGCAACTCCAGACATGTAAATCATCCGGAAGCTGTTGCAGATGCTGTTCAAAAAATTTGGCCAATCTTCAAATCAATCTTTGATATGTCAGTGCAGATATACTGTTTTATAAATTTTTTATTTGTGTTTTCTTGGGTACTTTAACTGAGATAAGTTTGAGCTCAAATATTCATGTTGCAGTCGTTCTTGGGACACACGGACTATGGAACCTCTTTGTCGAGCATGCAAAAATGCTGTAAGATCTCTATACTATGGTATTTGTTCTACGGTATTTTTATTATGGGTTATTTCAGAGTTTCTTATGTTTATTAGCTGTAAAATGATGCCAGACACCATCTGCTTTTTGTTTGATATATTTTCTAGAGAATGGGGATAATAGATTAGGGAATGGGAATTAGTTCTGTTGAAGTTGCTTGATGTGTCAGCTCCGGAATCAAAATAACTTGAGCGTTGGCTCATTTTCACTAAATACCCTCCATTTATAAAATTGATTTCCTTGTAATTGACCCACTCGGTCATATCCTTTTTCATTCCTACTGATTACCATGTGCATGGAGTTTGATATTGAATTGGAGAGTGGGAATGTAATCATTGGACGTTAACGTTGGAAGTTTTTACTTACTTTAAATTATGGTCAAAGGGTCAAGGTTTAAGGATTGACCACATTTAGTCATCGACACTTTTATGTGGATCCAATAAGGACATCATAACAATCCACCCCCTTTCAAACTAGCACAAGCCGGGTGGCAACCTATACCAAAGCCCACATTGGGGTGGCTACCCTTAAAACCCACACATGACACATTAGGTAGCCTCTTTCCGTGGTTTGTTTGGGTGGCAATGCAAGATCGGACCAAATTTTTAGGTATAAAAATTGGTAGTCCTAACTTATGCCAAATCACTGTTAAGGTTAAGCATTGACCCCATCTAAATGGTCTTCCACACTTTCACGTGGATCTGATGTGTGATGTCATAACAGTAAGCCAACTTTTAATTTTTTTTTGTATTAATTTGTTGCTTGTATGGAAATATTCCTGATAATATGTTTTGCTTTTTTAGGTGAGGACCTCTAAAACTCTTATGGGAGTTACAGTTGGTGTAATGCTCGAGGAGATTCAAGCTTTATACAAACAGCATCAGCAACCTTGCTTCCTATATCTCTCTAGCGAAGTTATTAAGGTTCTTAACCTGATGCATACTGTGTCAATATATGGCTTGATGATTTTTTGTTATTTCCTTTCTTAATTAAGCAATATTGAACCTTCTTTTGTAGATTTTTGGTTCAGATCCATCTTGTACAAACTATTTGAAAGTCCTGATTGAATCACTTTTCAACCATACAACATTCATGCTTACAAAAATTCAGGTACTGTCTACTACTACTTTCAGGCTTAGCTCCATTTGTTGAATTTGTAAATTTCATGCTGGTGCTATTTGTCTCCTTGCAGGACTTTGCTTCACGACCTGACTTGGTTGATGATTGTTTCTTGTTAGCATCAAGATGTATCCGTTATTGCCCGCATTTATTCTTTCCGTCTCCTGTATTCCCCTGCTTGGTGGACTGTGCAATGATTGGCGTCACTGTGCAGCATAGGTTCCCTCTCTCTCTCTCTCATTAAGAGATAATCTTGCATGGTTGGCCATGATATGTTGCTTGATATTTTAATTTTTTCTGACCACGATGGAAGTTCAGTTCACATTCTTGGTGCCTGATTGATATTCTTCTTATCTTTTGTATGTAGAACAGTATGTGGCTATATTGGGTACATTTTGAAGTCATACTGCTACTTTGGATCATTAGAGTGTGTCAGAATGTCCAAACGTTTTGTCTTCTTTTGTCAAGATCTGTTTGGTGAAAATGTGGATTAGAAGTAAATCTTTGTTAGAACATCTATTCTCCTCTTACCTCCCCAGATAATGAAATGGGATACCCTTACACGCATTACGTCAAACATGTATATCATTTCCTTTTTCTGTTGGTGTCGCTACGAATTTGTGCCAGGCCTATCTGATTCATATGTCAAGCTTTGAAATGCTTTAGTCTAATGTAAATGACCCATCAGTGCTACTTACTAACTGTAGTTTATGCATATATTTGACCTGTCCCGTTTACGTGACAAACATGCTTTTTAAATACAAAGGATTGAAGCTTCTTCCACCATTTCACTGCAGGGAGGCGTCCAATTCGATATTGAACTTTCTATCGGATGTTTTTGATCTTGCAAATTCTACTCACGGAAAGCCTTACGTGTCCATCCGGGACAACATAATCATTCCCCGAGGCGCTGTCATCACCAGGATTCTTGTAGCTGCTGTAACAGGAGCACTTCCAAGTTCACGACTAGAAACGGTTATCTCCACCCCCTTCCTCGACACATAAATGCTGCAGTGACAAAATCTTTTTATTTCTTATATTAACCTCTCAATTCTCATATATTCCAGGTAACATATACACTCATAGCTATAACACGAGCATACGGTTTAAAGGCACTAGAATGGGCAAAGGAAGCCATTTCCTTAATCCCATCAAACGCAGTGACGGAGGTGGAGAGGTCAAGAATCATGCAAGCTTTATCGGATGCTGCATCCGGTGCGCCTATAAACAGCCTGATGATTCCAATCGAAGAACTCTCCGAGGTCTGTCGACGTAACAGGTCAGTTCAAGAGATTGTTCAAGGAGCCTTGAGGCCTCTTGAACTGAACATGGTTTCTGTATCATAAGAGTTTTTGAGTGACAGAAAAAAGGGCTATTTTTTCTTCGCCCTTGTCTTCGGTTGAGGCAGTTTTTGTTTCACTTGCGTCGTTGTATATTTTGTTTATTTGCTATTTCATATAGGTTTGAGTGGGGTGGAGGGATAGAGGGAGAGAGAGAGTTGTGTTGTTGTGTTTTACTTTGAAAGATACCTAAAAAAATTTCTTCCATTGTGAAAGGACAAAAGTTTCTTTGGTTTGGTCATTTTTGGGGGGAGAGGCTTTGATATATTTTCTCATCATCCATGCTCAGTTCTTCACTCTTACACTGTAAAAAAGCCAATTTCGCATTGTAGTTTTGTTGGTTACCTTTGTGCATTTATTGAAGATCTTCTATTTTATGTGCGATTCTTTATTTCAAGATTCAAATAGCTTGGCATGAATTATATTACTCCCTCCGTCCCGGCTTAATTATCCTGGGTTGATCGGGCACAATAATCAAAGAGTGTGAGTGTAGAATAAGTTGAATTGAGTTAATATTTTCTTGTTGAGTGTGAAAAAATTACATTTTTTAGTAATGGGACAATTGAGCTGGGACAGAAGAAAAAAGAAAGTGGGACAACTAAAGGGAGTTAGCTTACCTTAGGGTGCTAAATGTTAACATTTCATATTCATTTATGATTGATGAATTACAAAGGAACATATGTATCACCTGTTATAAGCTTTATTCCTCCACATTCCAAGTCCTCAGATATTTTTAGCAGATTATATTTTTGTAAATATATCATTTAGTTTTCGAACGAAATACATTAACGGAATGTGCATGTCAAATAATATACGCGTAATATAAAATGGATTTCAAATAGAATGCTTTCAAACACAAATTATAATGGATTTCAAATAGAATGCTTTCAAACACAAATTATATTTATAAACGTGCTATGCCCAAATTAAATATATAATATATTGTTTTTAATATTAAGAACCAAAACATATATTTACATACTTTTAATATATAAATAAAAAATACATTAAACGCAAAGCCAACAAAAATAAGAACTTAATTTGAAAAACTATCCCATAAATAAATTATATTTGTATTACTAAAAAATAGTGAATATAATAACTTGATAAGTTATAATATTTTTAAAAAAATGAGAAATATAAGTTTGCTAGTTTTTTTTATTGATTGTACATTTATATTATAATAGAATAAATTAATGGTTAAAACACCTTGCTTGGATCAAGAGATCACAAATTCGAGATTTCTTGAAAACATCTAAGTGTATTAATTTAATAAATATATTTCTATTCAAGAAAAATAAATGAAGTCAAAAAATAAAAATATTATTGATTTAATATATACAACTATATATTGACAGATGTAATATTCCGCAAATGTAAAACTATCAGAATTGGAAAACTTATTTTGTAATACTATAATTTAGTCATGGGAAAATAGGGAAATATATCCAATCTTTTACATATTAGGGGATTTTATATCACTTTTTTGCTGTTAGAGAATTATATCCCATACTTCATTCTATTAGGGAATTTTGTCCCATGTTACTGACTAAGCCGTTAAGTGCCACGTGGCATTGATGTGGCGCTGACTCACTGTCACATATTTGCCACGTGGCATTTTTAATATTTTTTAATATTAATTTATTTTTTTTAAAATTTTTAATTTCATAATAAATATACATATTTTATATATTTCGTTTTTTATAATATTTTAATAATAATAAGATATATAAAAATAATAATACTTTAAATAAATATAAAAATATTATTGAAAAAAATAAGCATTAATTATTTAATTATAATATATTAAAAAAACCTAATTCTCATTAAAAACTGAAAATTAATATTAATGAAAGTATTTACAAAACTAATAAATGTTTTTTAAGCAAGTGTTGGCCGTAGAAAAAATTATTGATAATAAAACTAAACAAAATTAATTCTAGGCAATGAATGATTATTTTACTTTATTTTTTAATATATTATAATGTAATATTTAATGTATTTTCATTTTTATTTGTTTGTTTTTTAATAATATTTTAATTTTTAAGAAAAATAATTATTATTTACATACGCATATATATATATATATATATATATTAAAATATAATTAAAATACATCGCTAAAAGTTATTAAAAAATAAAATATATAAATAAAAAATATAAAAAAATAAAATTATTATTTAAAAATTGATATTTTTAAATTTTAATAAATTTAATTTTTAAATAATATTTTTATTTATAATTAACGTGTTTTTTATTTATATATATATATATATATATTAATAACTTTTAGTTGATGATTTTTAATATTTTAATATATATATATATATAGATGAGGGATCATATGATAATAAATAAGTATATTAAAAATAAGAATGAATCTCATCCATTAGATCTAATTAAATCAATGGTTTATATCTAATCAAGCAACATTTAAAACGCAATCAAGCAATAAATGATCAAGCAACAAATGAAATAAAATCAAGCAACATTGTAATCAAGCAACAACTAAAACACAATCAAACAACATTGTAAAGGTAATCAAGCGGCTTTATCATTTTATCACGAAATGAATTTTTATCACCGAATCCAATCTCTATATATATATATGTATGTAAATAATTATTTTTCTTAAAAATTAAAATATTATTAAAAAAACGTATAAAAATAAAAACACATTAAATATTACATTATAATATATTAAAAATAAAATAAAATAATCATTCAATGCCTAGAACTAATTTTGTTTAATTTTATCATCAATAATTTTTTCTACGGCCAACACTTGTTTAAAAAATACCTTTTAGTTTTGTAAGTATTTTAATATATTATATTTAAATAATTAATGCTTATTTTTTTTCAATAATATTTTTATATTTATTTAAAGTATTATTATTTTTATATATCTTATTATTATTAAAATAATATAAAAAACGAAATATTTAAAAAATATATATTAATTATGAAATTAAAATTTTTTTAAAAATTAAATTAATATTAAAAAATAATAAAAATACCACGTGGCGGTGAATCAGCGCCACATCAATGCCACGTGACACTTAACAGCTTAGTCAGCGACATGGGACAAAATTCCCTAACAGAATGAAAGTGTAGGATATAATTCCCTAACAGCAAAAGAGTGGGATAAAATCCCCTAATATGTAAAAGATTGGGATATATTTCCCTATTTTCCCTTTAGTCATATTGCTAGTTCAACAAATCCAAGAAAATTAATCGGTGTTCAAGTGCAATTCGGAAAGGTATAACTCCAAAATCTGACAGTAAGCATATGGAACTAGTTCACTATCTAAAGAAAATTGATTTTTCTTGATGGGAATCATGTCACTTTAAGATATTAAAACGAGAACAGTGACGATTAATGATTTGATCAAACACTTCTCCCTCACCAACAAATCAAGAATCCGCCCAAAAAAAGACCAGAATTGCATCCCGCAGATGAGAATAACTGCACATAATAGAAAATCTTTAATCATAAGACCAAAATGGACCACTGCAGGAAATAGACATTTAGCAACTGGGGATACATATATACTCTCATTTACATCTACGTGCAACAAATTACTCGAGACAAATTCTGCCTAGCTTGCGCCTAAGTCCAATCTGTTTCTTTCGGTGGTAGTAGTCGTATTAAAGCCATTTCAACACAGTACAAAAAGGTTACACTTCAAAAAGAATGAAAGTCGCACTGCAGTCATCAAGATTAACTTAACATTAGATAGGTGTTTCAGATAAATACTTCGAATTTGACAAACTTACAACACATCTCTAAAGTAAAAGCATTGTAAGGGAAAAAGGTTAGGTAGCAAACAAAGTTCAGGAATAAAAACTGTTTCTGACTCTCAGTCAAATGCTGAAACGATATAGGCAGGTGATGAAGCACATAAGAATCACTTATGCTTAAGTAATTTTAACCATCACTAATGCTGAAGATCATAACGAACTAAAAAACTAGACATAAGTCAAACCCTACCTTGTTTTTATATGATTGAAGCACATACGAATCGCTGATGCTCAAGTAATTTGACACCAATAAAAGCATCCGGTAACCTACTAGTTGAGTTTAACATATGAAGATGTACTAGTCCATCTGAACTACATCAAACTAGTCTCTAGAAAGAAAGCCCTGACTATGTTTTGCAGATATTGTCAAAATTACTATAGTTATAAATATATAATAACATTCTGAATGTACAAGACACTCCATATCAAACTGTTTATCAAGAAAGCATTTGACAGGTAATGGAGGAGCATATACAATGTATAAGCTAAGTAGCTAAAAAAGTGAAGGCATCCCCTCAAACTCAAAACTGAACATGCATATATGTAATTTTGTCAATGATTCATATGAAAGGCTGTTTTTCTATAGCAGTAAACCACAAAAGTAAAAAAGTAAAGAAGAATGTGATGAAATACATTATCTTACATTGAGTATTAACTTGAACCTTTATCTTTTCCCTCATTTGCTACAGCATCAGTCACCAGTGCCATTGGTCTCTCACTTATCACCTCATCTATTATTCCAAACTCCTTTGCCTCATCAGCTGTCATGAAATAGTCACGATCCATGTTCTTTTGGATCGTTTCAAGGGACTGTCCAGTGTGCTTACAGTAAAGAGCATTCAATGAGTCCCAAACACGAATAATCTGCTTGGTATGGATACTTATGTCTTTAGCCTGCCCACTATACCCACCCGATGGCTGATGTATCATAATCGTAGCATTAGGGAGGGACCGCCTCTCACCCTTTGCACCAGCAGCCAGTAGGAGAGAACCCATCGATGCAGCTTGACCAAGACATGTAGTATTGATGGGAGACTTGATATACTGCATTGTATCATAGATAGCAAGACCTACACAATCAATCAATTAAAATTAACTAACAAAGTTTTCAGAAATTTTGATCAAAGTAGTAGTTATTCGCCATTGCTTTAACCCAAAGCTTGAAAATTCCAAAGAAATCCGTAAAATATTCCTTAACATTGATCATAAACCTAATCAAATTCGAAGAGATTTATATTCATTTGAACAGGCTTCACAAAAAATTTATAAAACTACCAGCAGTAACAGCGCCACCGGGAGAATTTAGGTACATGTGAATAGGCTTGGAGGGATTCTCCGACTCGAGGAAGAGCAGCTGCGCGACCACGACGTGAGCGGTGTCGTCGGAGATGGGGCCATTAATGCAAATGATGCGCTCTTTCAGCAGGCGAGAGAAAATGTCGTAGGCGCGTTCCCCTCTCGATGAATGCTCAATAACCATGGGTATGAGGCCATAGCACCTTCTGCCGCCGGTGCAGGCGTTGATTAGATTTCGAGAGAAGAGGCTCCGGATCATCCCTAGGGTTTTGAATTTCCGATTTTGGGAGAGTGAGTGGAGGAGTGGGATGTTCCTTGTTACTGAGAGTTGAGCTAACTCTCTCGATCTTTCCTAATCTAATTTTTTCGTCAAGAAACTAAAATAAATAATCTAATTCCAATGGAATAGAAATCTACAACGACTAATCCCAAAAAAAATTATCCTTCGCATTTGAAATATACCTTCTTAAAAATAAAAATAAGTATTTAATGAATACTTATTTTAAAAATTGGCAAAAAATTGTGCAATACTGTTTCACGTGAGACACCCATTGAGTGTAAAATCGATTTTGATGATAATGTGCATTCTAAATTGAAACGTTCAATGTAAAATTAATTCTGAACGATATTAGTTTTTACAATAAATTTAATGTGCATTTGAATGAAATATGTTAAATATAAAATAAATTTGGATTGAAATGTTTCACAAAACCCTTGAAAAAATAACTTCACAAATTTTGGACCACCGCCAGTATATTTGAACATATGCTAACAAGATTAGTATGTCTCATCAGACAAAACTAATGCAAAATAAATTAATCTTGTAGTATTACAATCTTTTATATAATTTAATTTATCTATTTTTTACCAAATAATTAATCAGAAAGTTTTTCTTATTTTTTTTTTTTTATTTTTAACATGATTCATATATGTCAATAAGGAAATATATAAGGTAGATGCCACTCCTCTTGAACGTAGGTAATTGCTTGTGAGTTGATTTCTTTAATGTTTCTTGATTAGTCTTATGACTTATATGCAATATACCGCTTGCTCACAACATTTATAAAAATAAATAAATAAATAAATAAAAAGTGTATTATTTTTTGCCAAATCCTGTTAACCAATCCTGCAAAATAAAAAGCATGTTTTATAACACAAAAAAGCCATCATACAATACAAAACCAGTGAAAAAAAAAAAACACCCATGCTTTTTTTTTCTTTTTTTTTTTTTTAATAGGATTACATGTATTAAACTCACACACCCAGGTGTCCCCGAGAAGCTCGAACCTGTGACTTCTTGGTCCAGGCAAGGTGTTTTCACCGCTTCACCCCGAACGAGGGGACACCCATGCTTTTCAATAATCAGTGTAGTTCAGCTTGAAGTTGGTGCAAGTGATCCCCTCCATTTCCACCTGATCCATGAACTCCTCCGCAGCTGTCTTCCACCGAAACGCAACTTGAACTTGAAGGGCATCATTTCCCATACCGTCTTGTTCCTCCAGTATTTTCATGGCGGAAACCGCGATCGGAATGCTGCAACAATCCACACGAATAACTGTCAGCGTTGGTATGTCCCCTAGAGATAAAGGGATATCATCCAAATGGAGCAAGTCTTTAAGAACAAGTGTGTCCAGCACTGGAAAATGAGAGTTGTCAGCATTCCATCTCATCAGTTTATAGCACCCAATTTCCAAGTATTTCAGTCCAAGGAATTCCCCCTCAACGGGGCTCCACTCCTCCCCAGTGAACGAGTCCAGCAGTAGTTTGAGAACTTGGAGATGGGGCAAACTCCCAATTAGCTTCATGTCATCCCAATCCAAGCAGCAATTCCATAGAGACAGCTCCTTGAGTGACGTCGGGAACTTGAGGTTCTGAACGAAATCATCTGGCGGTTGACTAAACGCGTAGGATAGTGATTCAAGCTTGTTAAAGTTGCCAACATTTTGGACACAGTAGTGATCCTGATTCTCTGAGAACTTTATATAATGAAGACGCAACCTCTTAATGTTGGGAATTCTCTTGCACACCTCCTCACCACAGCTGAGATCTTCTACTGTCATCAGCGTCTCCAAGTCATGCAAAACTACTAATTCCTCGCTCAGAGGAGGCTCGGGAATGGTAATGGTCCAAGACTCCAGGTGCCTAAGCTGTCGCAGCTTCCAAATCTCGACCGGCGCATCCAATATGCCATCAAAAACAAGAATCAATATTTGCAAATTCCAGAGCAGGGATATTGATGGAGGGAGCTTGTAAATTTTCTTTAGAGTCACCATTGGAACAATGCACTTGAAGTGAAGGAGCCTCATGTTAACCTGCTCAAAACCAACCCCAGGGTAATATTTTATATCAATATTATAATCTGCAAACAATACTCTCAACAATTTACAGGCAAACAACGGCTCGTCACCCCATTCGCCAATTAGTGAACGTGAAGTTGATGTTGCTTTCACAGGACAGGGATCATTTCCTTCGCGAATTACAATGAGTCGCTCGAGCCCCCTGTCTATGTCCTGAGGAGTTTCAAGAGTCCTCTTGACATAGAAAAACTTCTCTCTCTCAACTACCCTCAAACACAAGTCTCTTACAAGATCATGAATCATATAAGTTTCACATCTTCTGTTCCATCCCAAACTACCAACTAGAATAAGATTCCTACCAAAAAGTTCATTTATGTAACCCTCTGCAATCTCTTCCAAGCTTTGACCTTTATCCGGCTTTATAAAGCCCTCGGCAACCCAAAGTTTGATCAGATGGGACACATGCATCTCATGATCTTCCGGAAATATTCCCAAGTAAAGAAAACATGGTTTCAGATGGGGTGGCAAGTGGTTGTAACTCAAAAATAATATGTTGTAGCATTGGTTATCCTCTGCTGAATTCAGAATCTTGTTTATATCTTCTGCAACATTCTCCCAATATTCTTTCATCCTGGTGGACTTTCCAAGAAGCGCCCCAATCACAACAATTGATAGGGGAAGTCCTTTGCACTTTTTAGCAATCGTTTTCCCAATCTGTTCTAAATCAGCAGGGCAACCTTCTTCCCCAAATGCCTTGTGACAAAATAGGTCCCAACTCGTATTATCATCCAACAAATTCATCACAACTACTCTTGATGACCCAAAATAGTTTGACACTTCTAACAGCCTCGTAGTTACAACAATTCGACTACCATTGCTATCCTCGGGGAAGAAAAACCTTATTTTCTCCCAAACTGTAACGCTCCACATATCATCTAGTATAACTAGATACCTCCTACCGCATAAAAATTTATACAAACGTTCACTCAACTCTTCTTCATTGCTTTCTTCTAGTCTTTCTCTCGATTGTCCTAAGCTAGACAGAAGTTGTATAAAGATTTGTCTCACATTGTACTGTTGAGATATTGTAACCCACGCACGAACTTCGAAGTAGCGGACTGTAAGCGAGTTTTCATAAGTATTTCTGGCAAGGGTGGTCTTACCGATCCCACCCATACCGACAATTGGGATTACCTGCCGGCGAGATTCCAGCGAAGTGAGGCCATCCAGCAGTTGCTTCGAGTGATCGTCAAATCCAAACATGGTGGTAGTCTTTCCATCACTGCTAACAGGTTGTGACGAAGCAGCGGCAGTGGTAAACTTGCGCTTCTTGTTCTTGCTTCCCCCTTTCTCTTCAACTTGCGCAACCTCTTCCTTGAGATGATCGATGCCTTGAATTATCTGGTGCAGATTGATCAACAAATTTGGAGCTGCATCAAGGACTCCGGCATGAATCTGGTCCACAATGTGGGATTCGATCACATCTTCAGCTGTGTGAGCTGCAGATGCGATTTTGCGCTCCAGATTCCCTACTTCTTCGTCAACTCCATTAGAATTATAATCTTCAATAAACTGGAGCAGGACGCCAATTTTCTGGGCAAGAGATTGGATTTGTTCCTTATCAAAGGAAGTTGAAATGTGAGGATGATTCATGATTGCATCCATAGTGTTCATTAGAGAAACTACAGCTGCGTAAGCTGCCATCTCTCTAATTTTTTCTGTTCTGTTTTGAAGCTTCAGAAAAAAGAAAAAGCTCGTAGGATTGATGCTTTGTCACATGACAGTAAAGATACAATGTGTATAGCGATAGGGAGAGATGCCCACTGCGGTTCCAAATACGTGTAATCTGAACCGACCCGGACATATACGGTTCAAGTGTTGGTACGGAACCGTGAACAGCTCGTTCTGGTTTCCGACAGTTCCGGTTCAGAATCGGCAGTTTGGACAATATCTTTTAATGCTTAATTATTTTATGTTTTAAAATAAATTTTCAATAATAAATTTAAATGAGTTAATTGAAAAATAAAAATAAGATAAGATTTAATTTAGTCTTTCAACTGTTACTAGAGGAATATATTACCCCTTTGTGATTAATTGAGTCAATTACACCCTTCCACTTGTAAAATTGGCCCACTTGAACCCTTTTACTTTTAAAATTTATTTTATATCCTTATTAAAAGACTAGTGGATATTTTCAAATTTATGTTTATTTTTATTTTATAGTGCTTTTTTATTTACTTATCTTCTATTTATTGAATCATGCAATTATTAAATATTCAACCATACTATTATTAAATTTTTCTTAACATTGTTCATTTTTATTTAATTATTTTGATATTTACTGTTTGGGTGTTGTTTTACGTACACTAACAATCAATATTTATATTTATGTGTCCTTATACATATTTAAGAATTATGTAACGAAAATCTTATTTTCTTTTTATTTTTTATTTTAAAAATGTATTAATTCTCCATAAATTGGTTTTGGACTTCTTTATATCGTTTGAATTAATGCTTATTATTTTTTAAAACTCTTTTATTTTAATGATGAATAATTAATTAGAGAAAAGTATTCGGACTGCTACTGCAAATTGTATATGATTTAAAGAACTAGGAATTTTCAAATATCGAAATAATATATTTCAAGAAAATCTAAAAATACCTTAAATACAAGATTTTCTCTTAATTATTTTTCTTTAATTTAAATTTAAATTACACTAAAAGTAGTCAAAATTTATTTAAATTCAAATAACTTATGTTTTGCTTCTCTTGCCCAGACTTTAAAAAAATTGCGAAATTTTTAGTTTTTTTTTAGAATGAGCTGGTGAATTAATGGCACATTTATTTTTAAGTGTATTGCATAATAAAGTTAAATAAAAAATCACATTACGAAACATACTCAAAATGAGAAAAAAAATTACAATAATATAATGAAAAAATAAAAATTAAGCTAGTAGTATAAAATACTTATACAAATTGATGGGGGCATTATAGGAATTAATCTTAACAGTAAAGGGGTTTAAATGAATTAATTTTAAAAGTGGAGTGGTGTAATTGACTCAAATAGTCATAGATAGGGGTGAGACGGTACGGTATACCGAAAATTTTTGGTCATACTGTATATTGTATCAAACTCTACAGTATGAAAAAACTCATATCAACACCGTACAGTAACTATCGGTATATCAAAATTTCGGTATAACATAAACTAAATACCGTTGTCGTACCATAATAACGATATACCGTACCGTACCGAAATTTTATACCACGATATACGGCATACCGTACCATAACAAATATTATTTATTAAAAAATATATGCATATTAATAGTAATATTATTTAATTAAAAAAAACGAGTTTCACGCGACTTCTCGCTGGCTATGCAACCGGCGGCAGCCATGTACCTATTACCACCGAATTGATGGTTTACGTAATGACACTATAAAAGATGTATTTTATAGGTGACTCAATTTATTTGTGTTTGATAACTAGCCAATGTGGGATATAAAAAATGGTTCCTCTTTTGTAGCTGTTTCCATTTATGTGTGTTTTATTCTTTATCAATGTGGGACACTTTATTATGTATGATAATAACGTTAAAAAAATTACTCATTTTTGCTGTTATTTTTTCTTTTAGCAATATTTTTCCAAAAACTATTTTTTTGTTATTTTCTTCTAACCCAAATTTCGACTACATGTCATGCGATTTATCAATTCATTACTTTTTTTTTATTGTCATCAAACTCAAATTGTTGGTAACTTTTGTTTAAATATTTTTATCTATCTTTTATTTTTTTTTTCCTATCATTGCACATTTATAAGTGTAATAATATAATAATTTATTTTTTAATACTTATACACAACTAAGTAAAATGACATATGTTACAATATTAAATTAGAATAATTGCAACTGTGATATCATTATAATACCAAATATAATTTAACACTAATATTATTTATGTTCAAATAATTACTTTTCAATATAACAAAACAACTATAAAAATTACATCATAACAATCCAACTACAACAAAATAAATATTATAAATAATATAGTAACCTATTAATAACTATTAAAAATTCAATATAAATATTATTCCTAAAATGTCTCAATAACCAAAATACGTTGAACAAGAGAGAATAAAGAACTAAAATAAAAAACATTAGATATGGACATTTTATTGAAATAAATATAAACGATTAATATTATTATTAATAATATTTATATTATTTAAAAATAATAATATTAATATATTGGGTACGGTATGTAGACGGTGTACCTATATTTTAGAATCTTATACCGTTACTGTATCGTAGATTTTCGGTACGGTATGATACCATACCGCTAATGACAGTATACCAAGATTTCGGTATTTTTGATATTTTTTCGATACTATACGTACGGTATATCGGTATATCTGTATTTTTTCCAGCGAAGTGAGGCCATCCAACAGTTGCTTCTGAGTGACCTTCAAATCCAACCATGGTAGTCATTGCATCACTGTTAACATGTTGTGACGAAGCAGCGGCAGTGGTAAAATTGCGCTTCTTATTCTTGCTTCCCCTTTTCTCTTCAAATTGCGCAACCTCCTCTTTGAGATGATCGATGCCTTGAATCGTCTTATTCAGATCGATCACCAAATTTGGAGCTGCATCCGGCATGAATCTGGTCCACAATGTGGGATTCGATCACATGCATCTTCAGCTGCGTGAGCTGCAGATGTGATTTTGCGCTCCAGATTCTCTACTTCTTCGTCAACTCCATTAGAATTATAATCTTCAATAAATTGGAGCATGACGCCAATTTTCTGAGCAAGAGATTGGATTTGTTCCTTATCAAAGGAAGTTGAAATGTGAGGATGATTCATGATTGCATCCATAGTGTTCATTAGAGAAACTACAGCTGCGTAAGCTGCCATCTCTGTTCAGTTTTGAAGTCAGAAGAAGAAAATGCAGATCATAGGATGGATTCTTTGTCACAAGACAGTAAGAATAAAATAGAGGAAATAATTTAAACTAGCCAAATTTTATAACTACATGCACAAAATAGCCACCCTTATGAAAAACTACACAAAATAGCCAAATTGTACTTTGTCTGTCATATATATCTTAGTCCACCAATCAATTTTTTCGGTTTATGTGTAAACCCTAACAGAATTGTTTTTTTATTATTAAAAATTGAGGGAAACATTTAGAAAGTAATAATAATCCAATAAAATATTAGGGAATATATCCTCAGCTTGATTTCGTTATTTTCCAGCTTGAGTTCGACATTTTCCAGCTTGAGTTCGGCATTTTCAGCTTGATTTCGGAATTGACTATATTATTTTTTAAACTTATCTTGATTTCGTCATTTTCAATATATTGAGCTTGAGTTCGGCATTTTCCAGCTTGAGTTCGGCATTTTCAGCTTGATTTCGGAATTGACTATATGATTTTTTAAACTTATCTTGATTTCGTCATTTTCAATATATTGAGCTTGAGTTCGATAATTTTGCCGAATTCACCATTTTTATTTTAAAAATTATGCATGCTTATTTTATAAATATTCATTAATAATTCACCATGTAGTTATTTTACTAACGAAATTATATTTTGAACTAAAGAAATAATCATAATTTAATACATAATAGGGTTTACAAATGGAATTTGTTGTAATTTTGGCTGGAGTTTGAACCTGTTTTTAGATTTTAAATTACATTACATGTATTGAATACAAATTCCTCATTTGCTAAACACGGGTATTTTGAATTGAAATCATGCAAATCACAAGTATTTGGAATTGAGATGTGAGATATAAATAAGCATTCAAATATGAGATTTGTTGTTCACACATATTGCAATACGTACAATAAAATTTGTAAAAATGTAACAAATTAATTAGGCGGAATTCTTTCCGGACAAGCACGTTTTGTGTGACTTGATGATCCACAAATACTACATTTTTTTGGTGCTCGTCGTCTACTAGTCGATGTTTGTCCCGCCTGTGCTCCCGAAGGACGACGACTATTTCTTGGTCGACCGGCTTGGCGATTGACGATGGGTGGCAAAACAACACATGCTTGTGCCTCCGGTGATACAATCCACTCATCTCTTGGAGGAAGAGGGTGTACAATTCCTCCATAAGTTTCTCGCCAGTTTGATGTCTTGTAGTACTCCGAAACATAGTCGTACACACCTAAACCCTTGAAGCTGCAACAATAATAATTAAAAACTTGATCGTTATGAAAGAAAGTTTAATTCTATCGATATATTTTACTAACCGAATTGCAGCAATAGCATGTGAACATGGAATCAGATCCATCTGAAACTCCCGGCAATCGTATAAGTTGTCTTCAAGATCCACCTTCCAAGTTGTATCCTTGTCTTTGACTTTGAAATGATATTCAGAAACAGGCGTTACCGTGTACCTGTGTGAAATATCCGACAATGGACTCATTTTGGCCACGACTTCCTTAGTCACGTCATCGTATCTTGCAAAGGCCTTAGCTCGCCGTTCATCGAACCATTTTTCGACAATGTGTCTATATAGCTCAATAATGGAACAGATGGGTAGACGTCTAGCATCTAATAACCTGGAGTTGAACACTTCTGCTGCATTCGATGTCATGAAGCTATAACGGCGAACCGGACATTTAGACCTAGCCCACTTTTCAGGCCCCACTGTCATGAGTTTGTTGTATGCAGTGGGGCAATGCTGTTGAATCTGGTCCATTGCCTTCTGATAGACGATAGAACGGTATGCATAGGATGCCTTGTGGTATAACTGCACGATAGTTGAATTGAATGTCGTCAACTTATTTTGAATATGATAACCACATAAGGCATGCGTCGCCTCTGGATAAACTGAGCTTACTGCCTTGGCAATGCTGATGTGTTGGTCTGAAACAATTAGCAATTGTGGACTACAATCGAAAGTCATTCGCAGTCGTGATATAAACCACGTCCAGCTCTCATCGTTCTCGATCGGTGCAAATCCAATAGCCAGAGGAAAGATTTATTCGTTGCCATCTTTGGTAACAGCAACCAATAACACACCTTTATTTCGCCCCTTCAGGTGTGTAGCATCCACCACAATCACTTGCCTTAAACAAGTCCCGAAAGCCGCACGTGACACACTCAAGGCAACAAAGAAATGGCGTAATCGTTGATCCTCGCCGATATCCACGTCTGTAATAGTGCCCGGATTCCATTTTTGGAGAACATCGAGATATTTTGGTAGCAAGTTGAATGATTCTTCTAAGCCACCATAAATCATCGATATAGCTCCATTTCTAGCGCGCAATGCATTGCTGTAACTGACCTTAATACCAAAACTCTGTTGTAGTTCAGCCATTATATCGCGCGGCTTGATGATAGATCCTTGTATACGCATCCTCCGAGCAAAGTAAGCTGAGATTGCCTTTGATCGTATAGTTCTACTACGGATGTTGTTTAGACTCAAAGTACAACTATGAGTTGGGATGAATTCGCGGACTACCCAACATCCCGCTGAATTCGAGGCACGTAGGATGAATGTACAATTAGGATTGCGGCTGCAATTGTACACCACCCGAGTTGTAGAAGAACGCGTCACTTTGAATTCAACGTGATGCTCCATGTGCCAAAGTCCGACAGCCACGTACAAGTCCTCTTTTCTCCGAAACATTTTGCCCTTTTCCAGTTCCCCTTCCAATACTTTTTGTACATCTGGCAATACAGGTGAGTCGGATGTATCTATCGGAATAATTGGAAGTAACCAATTATTCATTTGACTGCTTAGACCTTCAATTGTTTCTGCCGGTAATGGGTTAGCCAGAAGTAGGCTTGATACAATGGCACCCATCCCACCTTGTTCTCTCACCCAAGAGGTGAAATCTTCAATTGTACAATTGAACAATGAAGCATTGTAATTTTGGCGTTCATCACCATCTGATGAGTCTGTATCGAATTCAGCTTCTTCATCATCGGAATGGACAACTATATTCTGATTTTGTTGGTGCGCACCGAAATCAGCATCACCGTCACTGTCATCATCTGGAGCATTTTCATTTGAATCTGGGACTGGAGAACTTCGACTTTCACTGCTTCCCTCTCCAAATCTCACTGATGATGAAAAACGATGTAGTTCTTCTGGTGTTGGACTATAAGGGTTGTGTGGTTGTGGGCTCAATGAAGCCATGTGTGGCCTGTACGGAGATGGTTGTCGGCGAGATCCTCCAGCACCCCCATCGGATTGCAAGTTCATCACTAAATAAACATTCGGCTCCCAATACATGTTACAAAGCCGTTGAAGGAGCGTGTTTGTTGCGAGCACCGAAGGAACCGTCCTCCCACTTCTTGTTTCAGCAAGATAATAAAGGGTGTAAGAACCCACCATGGCATGAGAATGGAGGATGTATTGAACATTCCTCTGCAATTCTTCTAGTGTGATATCATGAGAAGGTAGCATGACAACTCTTTCATCTCCACCGATGTAGTTGTATAGATTGTCCCATTGATCATTGTAATGCAAAATGATTGAACGGTAATCCATTTTTTTAATTTAGAGAGAATTTTTGGAGAATGAGTGTTTGAGAGGGTGTAGAGATAGTTTTCAGAGTATGGTATTGTGTTGAGGATGAAACAAATTAAATTCAATTTTCTGAGAAAAATTGAAATGTAATTCAGTCCCCGAATGGTCCAAAATTATTTCTGTATTGTATAGTACATATTCAATAGTCATACTACAATTATTTGAGCAACTTTCCAGTAAAAAATTGACCATATTAATTATCAGTTTGAATTCAATGTATTGGCATGCATGTGTTTTGTACGATGCATGCAAAAGTGACAGTCATTCACGTGAAAAAAAACTTGATTTATAGATTATTTTTTAAAAAATCCGAAATAAATAACAAAATGCCGAAATCCATCTCAAATTGCCGAAATCAATCTCAATTTGGCGAAATCCATCTCAATTTGGTGAAATATATCCCTTGAAATCCTGCCCAATTTTTATCAATTTCTCATCCGGTTTTTTAATTTTTTTTAACTAAAATCGAAATCAATCTTAATTTGGCGAAATCCATCTCAATTTGGCGAAATATATCCCGTTAAATATATCCCAATTTTTATCAATTTCTCATCCGTTTGTTTTAATTTTTTTTAACTAAAATCGAAATCAATCTCAATTTGGCGAAATCCATCTCAATTTGGCAAATTGTTACAATATTCGAAGAAATAAATTACAAGCACATGACAAATTGTATTAATTTAATTGCAAATACTATTGGACAATATGTCTAAAATATAACACATTTTGATACACATTTTGATACACGTTTTGTTACACATTTTGATAGTACAGACGAGCTAGTGAAGGAAATGTTATTTTTGATCCGTCTCATCCATCTCTTTCCCCACTTAATTATAACGTTTCGTCTATTTTCCCATTTCTACAAACGAAGAAGCTAATATCTTGCCCCGTTCGTATTTTTGGGAAAACAAGAAACGTGGGGAGGAATCCGGACCAAGGACACCTACTTCATGTGACGTAGGAAAAATCCTCTTCCGGACTGTTTGACGCAGAAAAAATCCTCTTCCATTTCAGCAAGTGCTTTGTTTCAAATTGTAAAATAAGAATAAAATAAAGGATGATGGAATAAATAGAAAAAGAAAGAGAAAAGCCATTGCTTGTTGGAATATTGTATGAATGAAGAAGGAGTGAATTTGAACTATACAAATTCACCCTTAAATAGAAGGGACTATGAATAAGAAAAAATATATTAATGGCTTTAAAACTGAATTCACTTTCTCTTTCACGTGGAACTGAATTCTTTGAGAATCTTTGCAGGCATAATTGAGTCAAAAGTGAAACCGAAATATATCCCACTTTAAAACCGAAATATATCTACCAATTTAAAACCGAATTAAATCCTACTTTAAATTTCAACCATTTAAATTCAAGCACACTCAAAATTAAATAATGGAGTTTGTAATGTTAAATTATCTCCCAAGAATTATTGTGCAAGTAATTCACGTGAAAGTGAAAGTGGTTCAATAATGTAGTAAAAAAAGTGGTTCGATTTTGGAAGTATATCCCAATTTTGGAAGTATATGTGATCGATTTTCTATTTTTTTTAAAAATAAAAACCAAAATATATCTCATTTTGCCGAATTCAATCTCAATTTTGCGAAATATATCCCGTGTAATATATTCCAATTCTGGAAGTATATGTCATCGATTTTCTATGCGTTTAATATTTTATATTATTAATTTATAATCGATATTTATCCTTATTTATAACTTGAATTCAAATTCAACATATTTGAATTTAGACCAGATGCAAACTGAAATCAAATAAAATATATGGACCATTAAATGATCAACATGTTAAAAATTCGAATCAATAAATTACAAGCACACTCACAATTGTATTAATTTGAAATCATATATTATTCAAAAATATTACACATAATATTGATACACATTTTGATAGCAGTCGGCGAGCTAGTGAAGGAGACGTGGAGATAGCAGTGCCACTGGGTTTCCTTCAGCTCTTTAACTGCTTAAATATATTAATTAGTGAGCCATCAGAACTAGCAACATCGTTGATGCTCACTAAACGTAACCTTTCATCTCTTTTCCCGTAAGCCTCTTTTTGTGGCTTTCCTTGCTTCTGGTTACGGGAAAAGGAGAAAGATGTTGAGGAATCCGGATAAAGGACTTTAACTACATGTGACGTAGGAAAAATCCTCTTCCGGACTGTTTGACGTAAGGAAAATCCTCTTCTATTAGAACAATTGCACGAGAGAATTGGAGATAAAGGTCATTTGTAGTGAGATGAGAATTTGAAGTAATATCGTCCTCCCTTAAATAGAAGTGAAATTTGGAAAGAAATAATTGTTAAAAAATTATTCAGGATGTATGTCCAATTTAGTGGTGCATGAATTATTGAGAATAGGAGTTCACGTGAAAGTAGTCAAATAATGTAGTCCACTTGAGAATCTTTGCAGGCATTTATTGAGTAAAAAGTAGAATTGACACAGAATTGATAATTTTAGTGAAAAATGAAATTATTACCAGTATAATTTTTTTTTAAAAAAATTGTTTTCGAAATTATTATTAAAAAAATAATTTATTGATCAACCCCTTTGTCGTGCATGAATTATTGAAGAGGTTGGGGGTTCAATAATGTTGAGCATCGTTGCAGGTATTTATTGAGTCAAAAGAAAATTTGGCACAGACATTTATGTCTAAAAGTAAGCGTGATGTGACAGTTCCAAAACATGTGAATTGGATGTAGTGTTGTATGACCGTATTCATCCTCAATTTGAAGCCAAAAAAATGAACTATATTGAAATCCCTTTCAATTGGCCGAGATATAGGCCAATTTTGATGAGATCTAGGCCAATTTCGATGAGATCTAGGCCAATTCGGATGAGTAGTGTAGTGTTGAACTATATTTGGACGAAATCCATTTCAAATGGCCGAGATCTAGGCCAATTGCATCAAATATATCCCAATTTATCCAAAATATATCCCAATTTGGATAAGATCTAGTCCAATTTGTACTATTTAGTGTGTAATTACATAAACTATAGTTCAAATTGAACTATAATTGTAGTATTCAAGTATAATTGTGTAATAATTTGTGTAATTACATAAGTTGTTGTTCTTATTTG
>JAPKLW010001199.1:89838-177166 GCA_026898455.1 Plectranthus barbatus
TATATCTCAAAGTCCGAAATCCATTTGAATTGACCGAAATATATCCCGTGAAATATATCCCAATTTCAAATGATTTTCTAGTTTGATTTTTTATTTTTATTTTAAATAAATAATTCGAAATATATCTCAAAGTCCGAAATCCATTTGAATTGACCGAAATATATCCCCCGAAATATATCCCAATTTCAAATGATTTTCTAGTTTGATTTTTTAATTTTTTTTTAAATAAATAATTCGAAATATATCTCAAAGTCCGAAATCCATTTGAATTGACCGAAATATATCCCAATTTCAAATGATTTTCTAGTTTGATTTTTTAATTTTTTTTAAAATAAATAATTCGAAATATATCTCAAAGTCCGAAATCCATTTGAATTGACCGAAATATATCCCGTGAAATATATCCCAATTTCAAAGGATTTTCTAGTTTGATTTTTTATTTTTTTTAAATAAATAATTCGAAATATATCTCAAAGTCCGAAATCCATTTGAATTGACCGAAATATATCCCCCGAAATATATCCCAATTTCAAATGATTTTCTAGTTTGATTTTTTAATTTTTTTTTAAATAAATAATTCGAAATATATCTCAAAGTCCGAAATCCATTTGAATTGACCGAAATATATCCCGTGAAATATATCCCAATTTCAAATATCATTTTATGTTTCGAATTTTTTCATTTGTGTAATTTTTTTCCGAAATTTATCAATCTTTTTTTTATTTTTTTAAAATAAAAAATTCGAATTATGAACTCAATTCAAAATTAAAATTATTGATCATTTTAACAAATCCAGCAAAAAATTTAACAACATCGAAATTTAAAATTAAATAGCACAATCCAAAAACAAGTTTCACAATTCAAGTTCAACAAAAAATAAAAATGCTACAAATAACATTATATGTCATCATATGACAAGTCAAAAATGGAACGAGCCATATGCATCCTATATCTTATTTCCATATCTTCCCTTTGGCACCAGTATTCATTAGGCCTCCCACAGATCATCTGGTCCATGTGAATGCAAGCATAAACAGCTTCATTCGAAAACTCGTAAGCACTGAAATTTTTGGTGAAATCCAGTGCCATTGGACCTTCACACTCTGACAAGCCTAATTTGTTTAATTTCCAATAATTGCCGGCGCATAGAAATTTGTAGAAATTATCTGTGATGCGCCTTACACCATCTGCTTTGTACCGCATCATCACCGGGGTTAGTACGTTCAGGAGGGGATCATAGATGTGACCACTCCAGGTACTCATGTCAAGCCTCAGACAGACCCAATGATCTCCAACTTCAACAGGAATGATGAACTTACAAAAGAAAAATTAAAGTGAAAAATTCTTTCAAATGATTGAATTAATTTAAATATCGAATTAAATTGATTCAAACACTTACAATTGAAGCCGTGTACCATGGTCGAGCACCGGGACTATCTTCTCCCTTGATGAACCGCAGTAACTCTTGGGAAACCTCGGGGACTTTAGATTTCGGATTTTTGTTTACAGGAAAGGACTTCGTGAACAAATACTGTAAAAAAAATAAGCAAAAATAAAATTAAAATAGAATAAACTAAAAAAAATATTTAATTTAAATTATTAAATTCGAACCTGGAATCTCGGGCTAACAAGTCGAACCCAGTCCGGATTACACGTACGTGAAACGTACTTATTCTTCGTAATCAGCTTCATGTTCAGGGCCTCCACATAAAGCTCCACCGTCTCAAGCCCAATTTTTGTGTTCAAGTCTTCGAGTCTGTCAAAAAAGAACTGGTCCATCTTCGTGCTATTTGTCTGTGAAACCCGGACCTGAGTACTCTTTGACTCTCTGTACTGACGATAATTTAGCATCACTTGCTTTTTGACACCGAAAGGACCACATTTTTTGTACTTAAGCTCCACATCCTCATCAACATCACCACCAGATGACTGCAATTTTATAAAAAACAAAAAAATCAACATCAACAAAACATCAAACAAATCAAACAATTAAATTCAATTATACCTCTTCACTACGAAATAAAGGCTGAGGCTGGGAAGTAGTAGCATCGGATTGCCGGCAAGAGTGAATAGCTTCAGTAACGTACTCCTTAATTTTGGCATTGAATCCAGGCACCAGCTCATCAAATAGGAATTGCTTAACTCGAGCAAATAGTTTATCCTCTCTCTCTTGGCTTCGAGCTTCGCCGCCGGAAGATGAATCCGAGCTCTGCCTAGCACTCCTCTTCTGCCTCCTCTTCGGCACTACCTGTGTCTGTCGATTGACATCCTCCACCTCCTCCTCAGACAAACGCTGCTCGGCCTCATTCACCACTATGTTTATCATGCCCCGCCTTCATCCCATGCCTCATCACCCTCATTCGGACCTAGGTTCTCAAACAAATTTTCACCCTGATTCTCACCACCCTCTTGCAAAACCAAAATCTCTACCCCCTCACGTTGTCTTTGACCCTCTTCACCCTCTGCACCCTCTTCATGTGGTTGATCATGCACCTCCTGCTCTATGAAGGGGACTTCAGTGTTGAATATGCGTTGTGTCGATATAGGGGCCACATAATTCACACCCAATGCGCCCGATCCTTGAGAAGATCCCCAGTAGAGTGTACTCTTTTCCGATGGCGAAGGAAGTAGGGCAGTGTGAACAACTAGCTGCAATTTAAGAGTTAAATATGATAATATAAGATAAACTAATAATAATGATTAAAAAAAAATTACAAATAAATAGATTACCTCTTGAGCAAAGAAAGCTACCCAATCTTTGACACTAGCGCGTCTAAAACGCCACTTCAACATACGTGGCTCGACATTACGGTTTACAATCTTTGCACACGCCTGCCCCAATTGAGGAATAACCTCATATGCCCAAACCTAACAAAATAATTAAACAAAAAATTATAGATTATAGTTTGTGCAATTTAGTAATTAAAAAAATGGTGAACAGTTTGATTTTAATACCTGTAGTACCCAAAACGGTCCAGGAAGATGATAGCCTTTCTCTGCGCCATTCTTACTAGTAGGTACATGCGTACTATAATACAAAAGTGCTTTGTATGCATATGCACCCCAGGGAAATTCGTTCCATGCTTGTAAATCTTCACTAAGGACATAGAGCCAACTTTCTATTTTTCTCGAATCAGTGTATCCCAACCCAAGAAACCAAAATGCTAAAATGTTTGCAACCCTAAGGTACAAAACCCTATTGCTAACATCAACACTTTTCGATTCAAATCGGTTCAATAGCTCTTTAGCACTTATTTGTTGTCCCCCGCAAAACACTCGGAAAATAGTGCTAAGTTCCGAAAGTGGCAAAGGTTGCTCAGCCTTAGGATCAAAAAGAGAACTACCAAATCGTAAACCAGAAATAAGGGAAAATTCTTTCGGTGAAAACATGAGATCCCGCCCACAAACTCGGAACCTTAACACATCAGCATTATTTGATCGAATTTGATGAGTAAAAATTTCAAATAAAGACTGAGAAGAACTAAGACCGTTCTCAGCCCAACCTAGAAAATGTCCAAAAACCCCATTTCTAAACTCGTCAACTAAAGGTTGTTCTCCAATGGATAACAAAGTGTTGTTAATTATTTCTAAGACTTTACACTTATAAAAGAAATTTGTCTTGGCCTTGCATCCATGAAGATCATATCTTATCCACTGTGGCTGCAAATTTTATAAAGTTTACTTAAGTACGTGAATTTTTCTCTATTTCAATAAACAAATGAACAACATTCACAAAACAACACACGGCCATTTAATTCGCAGATAATTCACATTACCAAACTATAACATATAAACATGAATTCATGCATGTGTATTCATTGCAGATAATAAAAACAAAAAAATCTAGCATATATTCACAATTGAAGCAGAGAAATACCGAAGCATATATCTAAAAAAAACGCAGAAAATATTGACATTATACCGAGCAGGAGACGAACTGAAACAACAATAAAGAGGCCGGAAATTCTAACCTGCGACGTCGACATGGTTGCCCGGAAATTTGCTTCGTGGGTTTAGGTTTGATTTTTTCGAACCTTGTATTCCAGCCGAATTCCTCTGTTCTTCACGCCCGATTTGGTTTTTTTTAGGAGGGCCCCTCTTTTTTTAGGTTACGAATTGAATAGAAGGGGTGGAAATAATACCGAGTTCCAGCTCAATTTTAAAAAAACCCGAAATCCAGCTCAATTCGTCCCTAATCAAGCTGAATTTAACACCGAAATATATCTGGAATAATTGAAATATATCAAGCTCGATTTATATATATATAAATTTAAATAAAAATACCGAAATATAGCTGGATTTAATCCCGAAATCCAGATGGATTTTAAAAGCACCGAACTCCAGCCCAGATTTAAATAAAAAATTCGAATTATTTTTAAAAAATAAAATAAAATCTCACTTGGCCAAGATTTATATCATTTGGCAGAAAATCTTGCTCAATTGAGACATATATATCATTTATTCTATTTTAAAATTTTAAATAACTCAATTTTTTTATTTTTTAAAATTTAAAATTTCGAAATATATCTCAAACAAATCTTGCCCAATTAGAGTCTTATTTATCATTTTTTTATTTAATTCTTATTTTTAAAAACAAATAAAGAATAAAATCTCACTAGGACAACATATATCTCCATTCACCAAAATCGCCCAATTGGGACATTAATTTTATTTTTTAAAATTTAATAACTAGATTTATATTTTTACAAAATTTAAAAATTCGAAATATATCTCACTTTGTCAAGATATATCTCAATTGGCCGAAATTTTACCCAATTGAGACTTATTTATCATATATTTTATTTATTTTTTTAAAAAAATTAAAGTAAATAAATTTATTTTTTTTATAATAAATCCACTTAGACTTGGACGAAATATATCTAACTTGGACGAGATATATTTCAAAGTGCCCAATGCAAGCCGGATTGATTTCGAACAATTTATTTTTTTATTTCATCAAAACTCTCAAAAATAATAAAAAATAGATTGCAAGTATAATATTAGACGAGATATATCTCACAAAGACGGGATATATCTCAAAACACCGAAATCTTGCCATCTTGTTTTCAAATAAATATTACTATTTTATAATACACGATAACATTTTAATTAATAAAAAATTGAATTGTGTTACACAATCTTACTAAAATATGAAACCGTTAAAAACCGCACGAAAATCAACAGATTTGATTACTTGATTTAGACATTTTAACCTAAAGTACTGTCCTTTGGCTATTTTGTGTAGTTTTTCATAAGGGTGGCTATTTTGTGAATGTCTTTTTAGGATTTGGCTATTCTAGATTTCCCCTCAATAAAATATATATACATATAGATTATATTCAAATAAATTATATTCAAATAAAAATTCATGTTTAAGTTTGAACATTGAATTTTTTCTTTTTTTTCTTTATAATATTAGTGATACTTGTGTAGATCATACTTCATTATAATAAATTTAGGTAATACTTTCATTATAGCAAATATTTAACACGTTGTAATTATGTATTATGTATCACGTACACTTAATGAATTTCATAATTCATTCCTAGAGATAGTTCTTATTCAAATTTGAATATAAAATATTCACTTAATTAATTGTAATTCTTCAATTTATTTTTATATCTAAGAAATCTTCAGCTCCCAATTCATCCATTATCTATATATATATATATATATATTAAAATAAAACCGGGGAACAAATATGTAAAATACTTTTGATATAAAGATTCAGTAATAATCATATCTATGTAAAAATGCAATTGATGTAATAAATATATTTGCACAATTATACGGGACAAACAAAAATGGAAAATGAGACTACTTAAGCGGGACGGAGGGAGTAATATTTATTCAATAGTACGTTTGGATACATTAAATATTATTTTGAAATATAATATTTGTACGTGATATAATTAACATTATACTTATGATTTTAAACATATGCATCATTTAAAATAAGAAATTGTATACTTTTATATGGCATATATAATTTGATATTTTTTATATTTATGTGAATATTTATTATTAATTAAAATGATGCACAAATATCAAACTCACAATTAGCATACTAAATAATTTATATCAACAAACAATAATATTTTATCTTTTTAGATTTAAAATCTCAAAAGCTTTGACGTGTGAATTTTTATTCATAAATATTTTTTAGATTTAAAATCACAATAGCTTTAAAGAATCTAAAATAAGAAAAATATAAATATCTAAATTGATGGAAATTCTCTACAACTCTCATATGGTAAAACACTTTTTCACTCATGTAGATCATTGGTATAGCATATATTGCCCAATATATAAAGCAGATAATCACTGAGCATAGAAAAATTGCACATTTTATTTCTAAAAATTAAATAAAAACCATCTATTCTAAGAAGAACTAAAGAAAAACTAGGAGATCAAAGATTCAGAAAGGATTTATCTATCACAGTATATTCAGAAACACACAGATCAAATATATATATATATATATATATATATATATATATATATATATTAAAACAAAATTGGAGGGCATAGATATAAAATATTATTATGTTAAAAACAGTTGATGTAATAAATATTAATTTGGATTGTAAAATTTTAAGATTTTTACTTTATATCTTTAATATTAATTATAATCCCAGATTATAAGGAAAAAATAATATTAGGAATGAGTAAATCAGAAAAAATATTAGGATATCAAACTATAAGTAAAAAATTAAAATGAGTAGTAGTTAAGAATATCACAAAATCGTATAAATTATAATATGATTGAGCATTATAAAATTCCCTAAAAGAGCATTAGAATTTCTCATTATAATGTGCAATGAAATTAAATGGGAGATAGTGATATAATGTTGCACTATAGTGTATAATGAAATAAAATAAAAAATAACTTTCGAACATCGCACTATAATATATAATATATTAAAATAAAAAATTTATTAGAATATAAAATTATATAGTAAAATTAAAGATGAGAAAGAAATTAAATATCATAATAGTTTTTAGATAATATAAAATGATAGACTTTTTTTTAAAGTCAAGTTATAGTATAAAATGAAATAAAAAATAAAAAAACTAGGATGTCACAATATAGTTAAAATAAATTAAAATGTGAAATATTATATTAGTGTCTCACATTATATTGTTAAAAATAATAAACTTTAAGAACTATTAGAATGCCACACTGTTGCAAGGAGAGAAAAAGAGGTTTAGAGAGCAAGTGTAAAGCACTGCATGATAAAAAAATGATTTGAAGACGTTGTGAATTCGATTTATTTGGTTTGTGGTAAAGGTATTGAAATAACATAACACACATTATTTTATAGTAAACATGGGGATGCCAATTTAGCTCGAAGTCCGCAGGTTGAACCGAGCCAAAATGCACTTTAGAGTTAAGATATTTAAGCCCCGAAATTTTTTTTACCGAATTGCCCGACACCGACTAACTCGAGACTTGATGGGGAGCACGAAAACCGACGATTTGACCTGAATAATTTTTTATTAATATTTATTATCATAATTATATTACCATACTTATAATATTCAATATGCATTTATTGGTTAGGTTTTAAGTTGCATAATATAAATAGTTGTACAAATAGATATTTGAAAACAATTTAGTCATGAAATTAAAATATATATAAAGATTGATAAAATAATAAATTAATATATTTTTAATATTTAAATGTATGAATATATAAAGATTATGAAGTATTTTTTTTAAATATAAAATAGATATTTTTTACATATTATATTATTTAGAAGATTTTAAAGTGAGAAAATATTTAATAACATGAAAAAGATATTATAAATGAAAAAGAATTCGTTGGCTCAATGGGCTAGCCCGAAAACTGATGGGTTAGGGTTAGAGTCAACATTTTTTAGCACAAAAAATGTTCAGTCTGATTTAGCACGAACCGAATAATCCACAACCCAAAAGGGCTAACCTAAAAACCGATGGATTGTCCTGATTGACATCCTAAGTAAACAAGTCTAGAGTTTGGTTGATGATTTCCAAGTTAAGTTGTTGATCATACTTTGACTTAAAGATAATCAATTAAAGTAACTATGTTTGAAAAATATTCTTTGAGAATTATTGTGATATACCTACCCTACACTAGAGTATATGAGTTTCTTATTTTGCATTAAAATTTTGAAAAGTCCAAAATGCGTGTGAATTTGAGAATATTTATTTAAGGTTAAATAGATTATTTGGAAGGTGCACAATCAATAAAGGGGTAAGATGCATGAAGAAAATAAATTGATATACGCGTAAAATGAAGTGGATAGAATAACGAAACGAATGAAGTCAAATAGTTGAAACATAACGTTGATGTTATAACAGTCAAAGATGAAGCATGAGTTTTATGGATGGGGAACACAAATGTGAAGTTATTTTGACTTGAAAACTTAAACTCTCAAAGACAAAAACATTATAATGCTGAAATGAATCATTATGAGGTATGTATTATCGTCCATTGATGGACAAACAATACCGTATAAAAGCCAACACCGTTAAGAAGATTGTTCGAACAATATAATTGCTATTTATGGAGCACGAAAGTCATCACCATAGTGTGATATCATGATATGATTGAAGATATTAAAGAGTTGAAGAGGGAGATTGAGTTTATAAATTTTTAACACACGTGAGAGTAATAAATCAATTGCATGACAAACAATTTCAGATTGAAGTTTAATATGTATAAAACATGCGTCAATGCGTGTAGTTAAATAAATATATAATGTTGTAAAAAATAATCTTATAATACATCAATTATTCAAGTTCCTTTTTGAAAAGGGAGGGGACAAAGATAAATTGAAGGTTGAAAATTAAACTAAAATTTTCAATATTAAAATATTGAAAGTCTTCAATATGATAAAAAATAATGAAGATTCTTTAGCAAAAATTAAAAAATATGGAGTGAATTTCATCATATAAAAAATAATGTATAAATCTCAATCTCAAAGCATAAGTGGTTAAGCGCTTTGTATATGATTAATTGGTCATACGTTCGAGACGAGACACCCTTACCCATTTAAAAAGTGTACCCCAATTTATATAAAAAGAACAAAATAATGTATGAACATTGTTTAAATTAAAAACAAACATTTTTGTTGGTCCCGAAATCAGAGTAATGTATATTGCAGCGGAAGTAAGTTTGATATGCACTTGTTCTCTGGAAACTGGCTGAAACTCAGTTTTCAGGTTATCGAAAAGTAAGTTTAGCTCAAGAGGTTATTAAGTAAGTTTCAGAATTATACACTTCAATACTTGGCTAAGTATTGAAGGTTTCAAAGTAAGTATGAAAACTTGACAATGCAAAAACTTAAAAGAAAGCAAGTAAAGATGACTCAGGATATTATAGTGGTTCGGACTTAATATCCTACGTCCACTCTTCCGAATTTAATCGGGAAATCCACTAAGTATCAGATTACAAGCCTTCCTGCGATCTATGGATAGCCCGTTCCTTCGGTCTGCTATCGTCACTCGTCTGGAAACTCCTTGCAAGCTGACACAGTCTTCAGGTCGAAGTGAGGACGCACCCCACAGCCTTCTTCCTGGTGGGTTGGATGTTTACTTGTTCTTCCCAGAACAAAGTTTGTTTGGCTAACGCCCGTGATAGTCAATATCCCAGAGTAGGATAATGAATGCTGTGAATATATCTTAGAAAGATATATTCACAAAGAAGTAGCTTAAGCTTTAAGCTTAGCCTCGTGCTTTGAACCACGTAGCACAAAATGTTTAACTTGAGTTGGAAACTCAAGTCTCGTGAAAGGAATCACGGAATAACAGATAGTTTGAGTAGAAAGTTTTGCAGAGTATCGGTTTAGCTTTTCACGTGTTCTTATCTTGTTCTTCATTTGAAATGTTGAGCTATTTATAGGCAAATTCCTTGGACTTTTGAAAATCTGCCCATTAGACACATTATTCCAGTCGTTAGAGACATGGATAATGTCGTCCAATCATAGACCATGCTTTAGGTCTGCTCTGCTCTGAAAAGGTTGTACTTGTCTTGTACTTTCTACCTGCTCTTGTCAGACTCAGTTTCAGTCCGAGGAATTCAAGTATGGGACATCCTCATACTGACTTTTACTTAGCATTTACTCGCCTTTAAGTCTGACTTCGGTTGGTTCACCTTGTGTTCCACGTGCTTCTTGAATTAAGGCCTCCATACTGACATTCCATAGTCAGTATGGGCAACTCTTATACTGACTTTCCAAAATCAGTATGGTAGCCTCTATACTGACTTCCCAAGGTCAGTATAGGTCATTGCCATACTTACTGAAAATAAGTTTTACACACGATCTTCAATTCTCGAGCGTATTCTTCGCTCGGTCTTCAGCACCTAAGTTCTATTACAACTCAAACAATCCTATACAAGGATTACATTTTTGAACTCTAGACTCTTAGTGCTAAAATAAGTTTTGACATATCAAAACATCAAATTAAGGAGAGAACTAAAACTTAATTCCTAACAATTTCGACGTATAAAATAATATCTACAAGTTAATCAAGGTAAATATATATCAATATAATATGACATATATACTATATGAATAAAGTATATGTAGTATCATATAATTTAATGTTTTACCCATTTTAAATATTCATACTATTTGCCTATAAATAAAATATCAAATTTAATATCACAATATAAATAATTAAAGTCTCACGCACAATACTAGTATGTTGTCTAAGAAAGCTACAATAGTCAACTCTATATTTAAATTCGTCTAATTTTAATTTAAAAATGGACGGGCTATGACCTTTCAGAATTTAAGTTTACATTTAAATGTTTTTTTATTAAAAATAAATTATTCTATTACAAAAATAATATATTTATTCAAATTCATTCTTTTTTAATAGCAAATAAAATTAAATAAATACTTAAATATCATATTGATTTAAAATCATTCCTTTTATTATGACATACAAAGTTAATCATCTTTGATGAGATTTTTTTTTTTTTATATCTATAAAACCATACACCAGTATTATAAATACTTCAAACATAGTATAAAACCTTACATCAGTATTCCTTCTATCTAACAATTACGGGTGTAATCGAACAAAGTCGAGTTGAGTAACGTGATACTCAAGTTTGACTCATTTAATATTGAGTCGAATTTCGAGCTTTTTTATTGAATACTTTTTAAATTTACTAACTTAATTGAGCATAAACGAACTTTCTAAATTTAGAATATGTTTAAAATATTCTTAGTTATTTTGAAGAAAATAGTTATTTACTAAAAAGTTAATATAAATTAATATCATATTCATGCTCTAATTCATTTTTTCCCATAATTAGAAAGATTTGTCATTGTTATTACTATAAAATCATGAAAATAAAATTAATTATTTTATATTTCTTACTAATTCTAACTAACGAACTTACTCGAGCTCACGAGACAATACTGTAAAGCTCAAGTTTGATTTGGATGAACTTTTATCAAATCGAGATCCGAATAGCTCACGAACAATTTGGTTTATTTGCAGCCCTCCTAACAGCCCTACTAACGGGAACACATCGAAAGATTGATTTCTTCCAAAGAAATAACTAAAAGTTAATTAAGAAACTATATCCACTCGATTAAATAGTGTAGCATGGAAATGAAAAGCTACGCATCCATCAAGAAAAATCTATTACAACTACATGTTTGTTGAATTGAATCACATCAACCCACTGATAATATAAATATATAGCTATAATACAGATATCATCATCAGTCTCTCACATAAACTATCACTTCTATGATACAACTTATGCCTTTTTAAATTGCCTCTAAACAAGTATTTAACCATGCTAAATAAAGATATAAGTCTGTGGGTGTGTCTTGTCTTACTTGAATTGGACTACAGAATACAGAAAACTAATTTACACTGCTTGTACCTGTTGCTGACAACATCCGGCGCCATCCGGTGCCCCTCGCGTAAAAAAAATAAACCGGAGGTTGGATAGCCTTCGAGATGCTGTACTCACCTGACCAGGCAGCAAATCAACGGAACAATTCTGGGAAGGACCACATTATGAATTTGGCGAAGATGTCCGTCTCGAGGAACTCGATATGAGCAGCGCGTCCGATTAAGGTGTTGAGGTTTCGCCCTTGCAAGGAGATGTCGAAATTGACATCACAGCGCATGAACACACGGTGCTCTGAGGAAGGTGCGCGGATTTGGTCCAGGTATTCGTTGAGCATCTCCAGGAAAAGTTTGCCCTTTTTCGAGTAGTCTCCTGAAGATGCAGGGCACATTTCGATTCTGGCAGAATGGTGTGGAACGTAGCCATCCTGATGTTATGGAGAATGGAGAAATGAGTTACTCACATATACAACTATTTGTAACAGGAAAGGGGCGCGGTTTAAACCCGCGAAGGAGGTGAACTACCTGAGGTGAAGATAGCAGAATAATATTTCTGAAATGCTCCAGAGTATGTTCCTGAAAGATTATTAACTCATTAAAGAAAATCAAGCAGAAATAATCATTCGCGAACTAACAAGTTTGCATACCAGGTAAAACAAGATTCAAACTAAACAAATAGCGTAAGAAAGAAATTTCTCTAAATGGCTGCACAACATTTTTCACTCTTTAAATTGTTGTCCGGTCCACAGGTTTCCGAACTACCACAAAGAACTAAGATAAGTGTTAGCATTACTCATCTCCTTACAAAACCGGCTTGTAAGGAGAAAGGTGCTTTAGCATCATATGGAAACTCATGCCATTATCCCAAATCTATGTGGATATCCCCCCTTCACGTGCTGAATGAGACCATTTAACTTCAAACCGCCAATAACATGCGCAACGTGTTATCATTTAACCTCAAACTGCTCCTTATTGTAAGGATAAGTGTTTAAGGTTCAGAGTCTACCTCATGTCAATGAAGGGTATCCCAATAGCGGTTTGAGGTTAAATAGTCCTATGATGCGCATGTTATCGGCGATTTGAGATTAAACTGTCCCACGCTGCGCGTGAAGAGAGTGCATCAAATGTCCCACATTGATTTGAGAAACTAATCTGGGATTCCATAAAATGCTAAAGCATCATTCTCCTTATAAGTCGGTTTTGTCAGGAGGGGAGTGATGCTAACAATAGATGAAATCATTTTCCCTTTTCAATTTTCAGCTGAATAGAAATCAACTTAACTCATAAAAACAATTTCATTTCCCTACAGCAAGCATGAGTTTTTGTAAGCTAGTACCTTGGACAATTTGTACAAGAAAGTATTTTGCAGATCAGGATCATCTGTAAAAGTCAGCTGATGAATGCACTGTGTGCCTTTGAGCTTCTTCAAGAGCCATAAACCCCCATTAAATAAAGAGTTCGAACTATAAAGATAACCAAGATGTGGGCCGGAAACTGAGACATACGTATGCAGGAATCTCAGATACGGTTCCATAATGCTCTCTGCAGGGTGGATGTGAATGTAAGTGATGGACAAGTTAGTAGGAGGGAAGGCTCCTTTGAGCTTTAGAGAGTAAACCTGTAAGTGCAGTTCTCAAAATGATGTTTCCAATGGAGTGTCCAACAAAGCTAAGCTTAATCGTTCTCAACACCCCAGATCTAGACGCCTTATCCATTTTCTTTTTCACAAATGATACAACTTCTTTTGCAAGCCTTTGACCCATTTCTCTGAAGTCTCCAGATGTTTTATCTTCGTTCACTTCCGACATAAGAAATTCTGCTTTTGGATCTATCAGAAGCCACTGGTTTCGGACAAGCCGCAAATCTAGATGATGGCCCTGAACATTCAATCAAACTTTGATATATATATCAGTTTCCAGCAAACAAATAAAACAAATAAATAATAATAAAAAAACAGCATAAGGAACCATAATAAATTTGAAAGAAAACTAGATAGAACCAAAAAAAAAAACAAGTGAAGAGGCAAAAATGCAGCGGATATGCAAATTGACTTAACAAACTGGAGGATTGCATTATGCAATATTAAACTAACAAGGAAAGCAAGCTCTGAGCAGATATAGACACAATAGAGCAAAGTATAGCTTAAGATATCTCAGAGATTCAGAGAATAATAAACACTTGCCTGGAATCCATGGACAAAAACTACAATCTTCAGGACGCGACCACTTTGACGATTGGTGACAGATAACTTGTTTGAGGGACTAGAGTCAACACCAGCAACATGTCCATCTGTGTCTTTTTGGTCCATCTGGCTGATATAAGAATTTCCAATGGTTGAACGAACAGGTGCATTGACAACCCGCTCTACAATCACAATTGGGATGTGTGATGGGTCTCCAAATATATGCAAGTCTTGAATAGAGCGATTATTGATCTGCAGTAAGCAATACATTCTCAAGTCCGTTTATTACTTGAATTTCCAATTATGATTGAGATAATGCTAAAAACTTTTAGAGAACTCACTCTCATTTGTGCAATACTTCGCCTATGAAGTTCGGCCCTCATAGCAGCAGTCTGCGCAGGCTACAGATAGTAGAAATTAAAATCAATACAAATTGGTTTATGTAGCTCTTAGACAAAATGCTGAAGATGATAAAGAGTGAGGTAATTGTGATGATAGAATTACATCTCCAGTCGACTTCCGTAGAGAGGATCCTCGACCAGGTAATCCGCGTATGGAGGAATCATTCACCACACTGCTTATATACTGATGAGGCATCTCAACCTTAGTGTAAACCATCCAGATTGACCATTCAGCTTTGCGATCAACAGCCCACTGGTTGCAAAGAAAATCAAGAATCTTCTTCGCATTAGCCCTGAAACACCCACGAAAAATTATTAACTATAAGTGGATACAAATGTTATAAAAAATACTAGTATGTTCCACGATCCCACAATCTGTGAAATAAAATATCATTGTCTACATTCCTAACTTCTTTCATTCCTTTCTAAGCCCTGTGGCTCCATTGTTAAGTGTTAAGAGGGATAGGTTATGGACCATAAAGCATCTTCATTGGTTTTAAGTTTTATGTCTGTCAGAAAAACAGGCCATTCTATCTCAGCAAAATAGAATCTCTATGATAACGTAGATGATCTTGAGTACATTTTGTAATAGAGTAACCATAAAAGAAGCATGGGTTCCAAATGCCTATGCGTGCTAAAATCTGAAATAGGCCAAGCCTCAAATAGTCAAATTACTTGACCCAGGATCCAGATAGGCATCAGAACTTTTTTTGTGTGTGTCGGATATATTCCTAAAATCTGGATGGAAGGGAATGGCTTGGCTGTAACACATAGAATTAGAAGATGCTTAATTGTTGACAAGAACAAATTAAAAAGGAAAGACAAACTGTAACACATAGAACTAGAAAATTGCTTGATTGTTGACCAGAACAAAATTTAACAGGAAAGACAAACCTATGAAAGTTTAAAAATGTGCTCCACAAGTAAAACACTTGATTGCCAATCAAAAGAGATGACTTCAATAGCTCATCTTCAGAGAGCAAATGGAGAAAGTCATCGCGCTGAAAATCAACTTGGCCATTTAGCTTCTGTCATAAGAATAAGGGTAGAAGATTAGGTTGCTATGTCAATGGCAAAGATTAAATTATGGGGTCCAAAGATAGTAATAGTGACATGAGTTCATAGCCTGAAACAGTCAAAGAACCTCTGAAACATTTAGAGGTTTGCTTGGAACTTGCATCGGAACTTCAGCAGCTGCCAAGTCCTGATTAGATCTTGGAGTGAAAATTAATTTGCGAGAAGCAATATCTTCGATATCGATTGGTACATTGATAGCCTTGCTGAGCTTTTGTAGCTCTTCTATAAGTATATCATGAGCACTTGATAATGATTTCAGAATTGTAACCTGTTCAAAAGAACCAATATATAGTGAGAACTTTAAATGATGAAGACTCACAAATGGAGGAGAATGAACTTTGGAAGTTTCACCAGAAGCATCCAATGCGTTAAAGAGAGGAAGAACATACCAAAGGCATGAATGCAACATGTGAGATTAGACAGTGGAAGCTGTCTCATTCATGAGGATCACTAATTCAAATAGTGATATTATGAGATAACTAGAATATTAAAATTTTGACATGTGTGCATAAAATGTTTGGAGGCTTGAATGCTTAGGATGGGTCATTGATTAACCAGGTTCTAGAGAAAGAAACAGAGTCGGAAAGAAGCTCACTTACTCAATGAGAATAGCTGCAAAATACAAAGGCAAAGGCATGGAAAATATGGGGTTTGGAAAGAATGTTTAATAAAAGAGAGGGAGAGATGGCAACTTTATGTGATATGATGATACAAGAAAAAGCTTCTTTAAACGATATCCCACAAGTACACCTACTTGCTTAGATTTATCATGCTCCCCAGCAATAACATCTTCATGAGCTCTCGGATCACTGGAAGAACAGAAGTCAAATATTACTTCAAGAAAATGTTAAAGAATTTGGCAAATAATGAAGAATTAAAGCGTCCACTTACTACTATGTTCAACATTATATGTCTTCAACCATCTAGTTTCTTTTTCCATTAGTAATTATATGTTGTGTACCAATGTGAGGGTATCCAATTATTTATATCTATCTTGTTCCATTGTTGCAAATAATGGAACATGCATTGATGGTATATAAAAGAAGATAACTGCCTAGGGTAGTGGTTCAAGCCCTATCACGTAGGTGCCTCAGACATAATCATCAGAAACAAGCTACCAGCACTAAAAAGTACATGGGGAAAAAACAAAATGTTCTATGCAAGTAGTATAATTTGAAGAAGCAAACCTGGGTGCCTTCAGAGAGGAAATGTGAACCTCACTTTTCACGAGGCTGGCATGTACACTTGTATCGACTAATACTGCATGAAATGCATCAAAATGGACCGGACAGTAGGCATGCAACCCTAAAAGGGCTTTAGGGGGGATTCGAAATTCATGGACTGCAGCAGGGGATGTATCCAAACAAGCATCAACATTATACCTAGAGCAGTTCAATAATATGACCAAGGTCAAATTGAAATAGAGCTGAATATATTGGTCAATTCACTCTACCCACTAAAAATGTATAGAAAGGAAAGCAATGTAGTATGTATGTCACTCTCAAGATACAAAATGGATTAAATCTGGTAACCTGTTCTCCAACACAGGAGCATACAACAACTCAAACTTCAGAATAACAGCCGATGTCAGAGGGTCCTGGATATGGAAACAAAACTCAGATCTAGAATTTGAATTGTGTATGTGTGAAAATAAAACCATGCAAAAGGAATAAGGTATTGCTGCTCTAAGCCAGTGTTCAGCAAGAAAATATAGAGAGGATATAACAGGTAGCTTTAAGCTCAACCTAAATCGATAGATGTGTCACTCAAACAATGTACACATCAGCTGAAGTCAGTTTACCATAAATATATTTAACTCTAACGCAGCAACTATCATTCATCATAAACAAATTCTGATTCCATTTCCATCGTTTACTCAAATCACGTTTTCTTTCCACTTTGTTTCATGTCTGCTCAAACATAAACAAACAATCAAGTTCCATGTTCTATAGTAAAGTACAAACAGTGAAATTTGTTCAGTCGATCTGAGGGAAATGTATATGCCTAGATAAATTTGCACAAATTACAGGTGTTGTGCATTCATGCCTCATAAAATCTTTGAGCATTTACCTCAAGTTTGCTGAGAGATAAGTTGAAAGAGACCATCATAGCCAAAAGTATGTCCTGTCTTGCATATCTGATTCGAAAAGGTTGGGTTGAAAAGCTATGGTCAGTGTCATCAATTCTCCAGACCCCATATATATCATCAGAAGCTAAATCTGGTGCTGCTTGAACACAAAAACTAGGTCAATCCTTCTGGCTATCAATAAAGAAAAGAGCACGCAATCTATACTTGAGCAAGTTAGCAAGTCTTTTCAAGATAGTTATAAAAGATAGGACAATATCAAAGACCACCATGACATATGGCCATCTAGGAAGGCTACTAATTAAATTCAAAGGAGCACATCCCGCTAAAGTATCAAGAAAAACACAGATTGATGCTACATTGTTCCAAAAGTTGCAAAAGAAATCTTCTGAACTTAATAGAAAATACCAATTTCTACAAGATGCAAAAACTGTATATCAATGTAGATAGGTAGAATATTAGATATAAAAAACAAGGACACATATCAATTTGTTAAATTAAAGGTATAGGATCCCTAACTAGAACAATAAGTAATGTAATGGTGGCTTCATTTTGAAACCCAAAAGACATTACAATTTGAAACCAAGAAAGCGCAATAGCAATGCTTTTAAGCAATTCATAAGTCATGCCGTGGAAAAGACACGTCAAACAGGCATTTCGTTAAGAACTTAAGATGAATTAATTTATGCATAAAAGTCTTCCCTTCAAGAGTATTTCAAACAAACAAGTTAGTAAATGCAAGATCCTTGGGAGGAATAATTTCTGGATGTTATTCTTCTTTCAAGATCATATAAGGTAATAATACTAGCAAAATTACCAGAGTAATACCTGAAAGTTATTCTTCACCCTCACCCAAGTACACATTGTACGAAAACCATCAGAAATTTTTCAGCAAAACACATTGCAAAGCAATAGTCACCTTACAAGTGAGGAGATCTATCAATTAAATACATACTATGGTAATTACCTTCATATTGAACAACTCTTGCTGGTGTTCCAAAGGGACCAGAACCATCATTCTCCCACCTAATTGTAATCTTCAGTTGATACCATCTAAGGAAACATAAATTAAAATAAATAAAAAGCATATACAAATGCTTACACAAAGCTAAGCTTGTCAAAAGATATCCAAGTGAAATATATAAGCAAGCAAAATTGAACTCACCCTTGCTGAAACAAGTCAAGGTTGTGAAATCTATGGATGTAAATGGAAATTTCGTGTATAGTTTCTAAAATCGGCAATTGAAGTATTTCGCCATTTGGTTGCAGATTGATGGGGTTCACTATAGACTGTTTCTGAGACTGACCAAACTTCAGCTGAGGAGAGGGCTTGGCATCAGTGCCATTCAACCTCTTAGGGCTCATTGATGCTGATTTATTCAAACCGCTGATCATCCATTTGAAACCCTGAAGTAAAACTGACATTTATGATATACTTCCCAAGTAGAAGTTAGCATCCCTTCAGTTCTTCAACTCCAGACACAATTCTTTATTGGGTCAGGGTCTTTTATCAGTGAAAAGAGTTTGTAGCATCTCCATGATAGAGCAGCTTCTTGTCAATGGAAAAGACGTTGAAAACCTTCTCCTGGACTAGATCTGTCTACAAAAACTAGCCCCTTAACCAGAGATCTTCTGCACAATGATACAAATATTTTCATCGTAAAATTAAACCAAACGAAGACTTGAGGATTTACAGGATTGTGAGAATTGAATAGCAGCAATGATATACTTGATACAAAGTCTTTGTAATATGTAACCTTAAAAATAGATTTTGGAAATATATTTCCCAATCGGTCTATAAATTATTCAAATTATTTTTTATAACCTTCGAATTTGATTTTGGAATCCTTAAGAGCTGGTAATTAGTCATCGGTCAATGAACTATCCACAATCCACGATCCAGCACATTTGGAAAATCAACGGATTCCCAAATCCTACTGAATTGTCAGATTAAAGCACATATCACATTAAATCACTTCTCCATAAACAGCGTGCAACGGCGGCCAAACAATAAATTTAGCATTTTGACATCAGCGGCTATGATTTGGTTTGCTCACGGTGCATAATTTTATTTTTATATACAAGCAAGAATGGTCCAACAAAATCAAAACTTTTGCTAAACAAAGCGTCTAAAATCCCAATAACACTGCATTCGATCATACATAAACTTGATTACTACTTATCAGGCAAGTATCACGACTAAAAGAGCTATGAACTACAGCAATACTCAATTATAGAGCGATGAGCTACAACAAATTCAAGTAATACAAGTAGCACCGAGAGGAGAAACTGAATTCCGAATGAATGAGAAAATCAATTACAAAAAAAAAAAAAAAAGTCCCAAGGCACTGCATTTGAATCCACTGATCTGAAGAATGGGGTTTTAGTAACCAGTAATGAGTAGAAAAACCTGGATACGGGCCTAATTCGGAGGGGGAATAGCAGTTGAGAGGCGAGTGAAAGGAGAGGGGAGGGGTTGGGAGTGAGGAGGAGGGCGGCGGCGCGTGAGAAAAGGTGGGTGATAGCGGCGGGAGACTAGAAAGTGACAAGAAAAGGAGTATTAAGGAGTAAGGCCGTGTTTGGGCAGCTCGGTTAACTACGAGGAAACTTGGATAACAACTGGCATCTCTTTGTAATTTCCCTCATTTTCCTTTTATTTTTATTTTATTTTTTATTATATTCTCAATGATTATATCATATATAATATAATATAATAAATATGTGCAATGCATGCTGGAATTATGTGATGTTGTGACATTACTTTACCAAACATTTGGTGATGGGGATGTTTTATGTTTGATATGCATGTGTTTTAGCTACTGTGGCAATCCCCTATGTATTTTACTCTATCTTATATTAATATTTATTTAATTTCAATTTTTCACATAAATGCAGGAAAACAAAATTTAGTTTTATTATTTCTCATAAAAGGAGTTAGTAACTTATATTATTGCATAAATAAAAATATTAAAAAAAAAACTCTCTATTTATGGGACGTTTGGGTACTGTATTTTGGAATCAAGAATTATAATGATTCTGAAATATACTATTTAGTTTACGGGTTTGGGAATGGGGGAACAAAATTAATTCCCCAATATTTGGGGATCATCATCCCATTGTAAATCTATGGGTTTTATTAGAGTAGATATGCATGAAGATATACACAAATCTAATTGAGATTCAGATTTAGATATATCTTACCATATCTAGGTTTTATATTCCTTATGTATCTAGGTTTTATATTCCTTATGTATCTAGGAATAACTCCCTATATATACCCGGCTCCCCACCAATTGTAATGGGTCACATACTTGATATTTTCTCCACCATAATAAAATCATCACCGAGGAGGCAAATATTGTTGGTCTATCATGGTATCAGCTTAGATACGATCCTGCTCATATCTCTCCTGTTCTCGCCCTCTCCTTCCCCTCTCTCTCTCTCGCTCGTTTTCCCCTCCCTCAGCCATAGCCGACACAAATCCCTCCCTCAGTGATCCTCTTCCCCTCTCCACCCTAGTCCATATGATCACCATTAAACTCACCTCGTCTAATTATCTTCTCTGGCGAGGGCAACTTACTCCGCTGCTGACTTACCAAAACCTATTTGGTTTTGTCGATGGTTCAAATCCATCCCCCCGACGACCCTCACAAATGCCGCTGGTGTGTCCTCTCCAAACCCGGCGTTTCTCTCTTGGCGTCTTCAAGATCAACGCCTTCTCAGTCTTCTTCTCTCCACCCTCTCTGAAGAAGCCATGGCCGAAACCCTAGGCTGCGCCTCATCTCGCTCTGTTTGGCTGGCCCTGGAAACTGCTTTCAGCCACAAATCCAAAACTCGGGAGATTCAACTAAAGGACGAGCTTCAACTACTGAAGAAAGGCTCCCGCTCGGTGAAAGACTACGGCTGTGCCTTTAAAGCGATCTGCGATCAGCTTTCTACTATTGGCCGGCCGGTTGACGACACCGATAAAGCCCACTGGTTTCTCCGCGGCCTTGGACCTACTTTTGTTAATTTCTCGGCCGCCCAGATGGCCCTTCCCACTATTCCGTCGTTCAGCGACCTGCTCGCCAACGCTGAGAGCTTCTCCTTGTTCCAGGATTCCCTGGATTCATCCTCTCCTGCTTCTGTCGCATTCTATGGCCAGTCATCCCATTCCTCCGGGCGCGATATTCTCGGAGCACCACCGGCGGTCTCTCGCTCTCAACCTTCTCAAAACCGAAAGAAGAGCGGCCGTCGCAAGAATCAGCAACGCACTCCCCGTTGTCAAATCTGTCGCCAAGATGGACACTATGCTACAGACTGTCCTCAGCGCTATGCTCCGCAGCCGTCCTCCAACTTGGCCGAGGCGTTCGCCGCAGGGTGTTCGATCCCCTCTTCCGATCATTCGGATTGGTATATCGACACCGGTGCATCAGCCCACGTGACTCCCTCTGCTTCTAATCTTGACAGTGTCGCTCCTTATTCTGGAAACAAACAAGTTGTTGTAGGTAACGGTGCTCAGCTACCTATCGCCTATACCCGTATCCTTAATCTCACTTCTCATATTCGTTTATCTGACGTGCTTGTCGTTCCTTCTATTACTAAAAATCTTTTATCAGTTAGTAAACTAACCACTGATCTCCCTCTTCGTGTCGTTTTCTCACACTCTTCTTTTTCTATTCAGAACCGCGACACACATCAAGTTCTAGCCACAGGTCATCGTAAAGCTGGCCTCTACGTCCTCGATGGAGATTGTACGGTTCTTCTTGCTGCTGCAAGGTCGAAACACATGCAAGCATCGATGGATGTATGGCACACCCGCTTAGGTCACACTCCGCCCGAGTCTCTACTATTTCTAAACAAATTAGGTCTTATTTCTCTGTCTAGTCGGTCCTTATCTAGTAGTCTTTGTCGTTCAAGTCAACTTGCTAAAAGTTCTAGACTTCTTTTCAGCTTAATGAAAAACGTTCTTCGCATATTCTTGATTTAGTTCACTGTGATCTTTGGGGCCCTGCTCCTATAATTTCTAATTCCAATTTTCGATATTATGTCATCTTCATTGACGATTTCTCACGCTTTACTTGGTTTTATCCACTAGCGAAGAAATCTGATTTCTTTAAACACCTACAAATCTTTACTGCCTTTGTCGAAAACCAATTCGCTTGCTCAATAAAAACTTTCCAATATGATGGTGGGATTGAATTCACTAACCATAGTGTCAGTGACTTCTTTCTCGCCAAACGTATTCATCATCGCTTTTCTTGTCCATACACCCCGAGTCAAAACGGCAGGGCTGAGCGGAAGCACCGCCACATTACTGAATCAGGTCTCACGGCCCTATTCCATGCTAATCTTCCTCTATCCCTTTGGGTTGATGCTTTCAGCACTGCGGTTTATACCATCAATCGCCTTCCCACACCCACCCTGGATGGTGTCTCTCCCTTTCAGCTCATATATGGATCGACCCCATCCTACTCAACCTTCCACCCGTTTGATTGCCGCGTTTATCCATGTTTACGGGACTACGCTTCAACCAAATTTTCTCCTCGTAGCTTAACTTGCATCTTTTTAGGCTACTCTTCCGTTCACAAGGGTTTTAAGTGTTTTGATCCCGCTACGACGCGTACTTATATTACCCGTCATGCACGGTTCGACGAGAGCTTCTTTCCCTTTGCATCCACCTCGACTGCTTCGGCCATCGACACACTCTCGATCTCGTTGTTCGTCGAACCAACATCGATAATGGCTTCTCCTCGTTGATCTCTCACACCTTCGCCCAACAGCTTACCCTCGAGCTCGTCCAACATCAACTCATCCTCGAGCTCGTCCATGCCTTCTGCACCTTGCCACATCTGCCCTGACTCGGCCCCTCTAGCTATAGTCAAACCAAACCCTAACCCCGTAAACCCTAACCCCAGAAACCCTAACCCCGTAAACCCTAACTGTAACACCCCGTATTTTTCCAACCTTTTATTTAATAAATTACGAAGCAAATGTCGCTACAACCATTATATTATTAATATCATCAAGCGACTTCTCTATGATATCCGAATTATAGCCGTGAGGACGAATAGTAAAATTCGATAAATAAATAACGGATGACGATCGGAATAATTTATTCGACTCGGAAATATTTAATATTATCGTAGCAACGCGATTGGGCCGAGTTAATTATTTAAGCCCAGCCTTTTTTATTTATTTGGAGAATTGGGCTAAGAAGACTCTATTTATTTTAAATATGTTGGGCCAATTTAAATAGGAACCCACATGAGAATAAATAAAATAGCCCAACTAATTAATTTAGCAAGCCCATGTATATTTCCTTATTTAAATTCATAATTATCGAAATAAATATCGAGATGAGAATTTTAGTCCGGAAAATATTTATATTATATTGATATCACCTCCTAGGCAAATTCCGGAATTTAATTCCATTAAATGGGATACCCCATATTTTTGACACACACACATATATATATATATACACGAGATGATGATCGATTTTAATCGCGAGCCGATGGACATATGATCGAGTTGTTGGAATAATTAATTCCCTACTTATTAATTTTATTAGCCATATTATTCCTATTTTAGAGATGAGAACTTAATTAAATATGGGAAGACCCATATTATTATTTTATGCCCAAATATTCATACGACGTCCGATTGAGACGATTCGAAATGCCAAAGCAAGAATTCAAAGAGAGAAAAATTGTCGTATCATTTATTTAAATTATCGGATGCAAGACCATAGTAATATAATTTAATTAGAGATCATGGGATATATTTATTCCATCATATATGTAGTGATATGATTGCTCTAGCCCCTATTTTGGCTATTTACCTACAAGGGCAATTAGTTACAAAATAAAATTCAAACCATTAGAGGGCAAACATGGGAAGTATGGATGTGATCATTACACACTATCAATCAAGGCATGCAAGACTATTACCACACTCCACCCTCTCATATTTTCCCTCACCAAAATCGACATACACCCCCCCCATAATTGTTGAAAATTCATTTTTTTTATTATTTTATCTCCATAAATTATTACAACCTTATATTAAATCATGCAATTATTTTTCCTACACTCCAATTATGAAAGATGGAATATTATTATTAATAATAATTATTCCCCACCATGATCACTACACTTCAATTATGAAAGATGGAATATTATTATTAATAATAATTATTCCCCACCATGATCACTACACTTCAATTATGAAAGATGGAATATTATTATTAATAATAATTATTCCCCACCATAATCACTACACTCCAATTATGAAAGATGGAATATTATTATTAATAATAATTATTCCCCACCATAATCACTACACTTCAATTATTTTATTTTCAAAGTTCATTTAATCATTCCACTCCACCCCATTATCACCAAAAATTCATTTTATATTTTGGTGGATTAGTTGGTGGATATTCCAAATGGGAACCACATATTTATTCTTTTGGCAATTTTTAATCAAAAGTTATTCCCTTCTTTGCCTATAAATAGGGAGTGCATTTGCATTCATTAATCATCCCATAAGAAGAAAAATATTTGGTGTTTGTTTCTTCTCTCTAAGTTCTTCTTATTCCTTTGTGCATTTTTCTTGCAATTTTTGGTGATCTTTGGGCCAACATAAAACACCTCCAAAACAGCCCCTTTGAAGCTTCAATATCCAACCCTTTCCCCACCTATTGAGCCTTCATTTTTACATAAATCTTACCTCCTCAACCTCCTTTACGCAATGACGTAAGAAGTCCTATGATCGGAACACATTGATCTCAAGCACGAAGTAGAATCAAGCTTCAAGTAGATGATTTCTACACTCCCTACGATTTCCTTGTTATGAATATGTGATTGCATGTAGGATCAAGAAGTCACAAATTAAATTCTTAAGGGAAATGGATTAGATGAGCATGCCTAGGCCTAAGCTTGTTATATGTTGCATATTGATGAGCATAGAACATATATATATATATGATTACATGTTTGATCAAACCTAAGAATCATGACCTTTCATGTTAAAGTTGATATTCAAACTTAGATGGATCTGAAAATGATATATATGAAGCTTGGGAATGAGATAATGGCATGTATGTTGAGAAATCATGTGTTGATGAATTTTGAGAGCATGCCCTGTTTTGGACAGAGATTAAAATGCATACGGCTGATTCTGTGATGGTTGGATTGAGTTGATTTTAGAACTGTATAAACTATAACGAGTTAGGAATCTGTGGAATTTGGAAATTCATGAATCGGAGTTGTACAACTCGAGTTTGAGGTATTTTAATAATGTGTGGCAGATTCTGGCAGTTTAAATTTCACGGCCTTAAAAACATATTTTTGCACTTTGGAAAAATCTGATTTTTATAATATGAACTCTATACATGTTAATTAGTAATCTGTATGAAAATCATAGCTTTTCACCTAGAAGATTAATTACTAAAAATTCGAGAAGTTGGTGGTTGAAATCTGAAAATGCTGAAAGTCAATTAGGAGATTTCATAATTTGTAGTTGAGTAATTAATTGGAATAATTTGATTAAAGAACTTAAATAATTATTTTGAACATTATAATAATTTATTTCAAACTTTAATTAGGTACTTTAATCTCCAAGAAGGAAGCATCAACTAGCGGTACTAAGTAATTGGATCCATCGAATCATTTGAGGTGGACACTACTTTATCCTATCAAATGGTTTTTGCCAAATGTTTTTTTCCAAAATGATTCTTTGTTTTGAGGCATGTTACACCGCAAATTGTTTTGGCACCGTATGATTATTATGATGACATGAATTGGTGGATGAATGATATATTGGAGATGTGTTGGATCGGGGAAGTGGCTACCCCCGTGGTATTGTAAGCCTAATGCATTAGCCCGGATAGTAATAAGACTACCGGTTGGGTAAGGGTGACTAAACCTTACCGGGTAGATAGCGAGTGGCCACTCCTATCTTACCCCTTGTGATTATGTGGATCATGTTACATATGAAATGTTGATATGTTGGGAAAATGATTATGTGGTGCCTAATTTGAGTGGGAGCTCCCAAGTGAGGAAAATATTTCTGCATATACATGATGATTTCAATAAAACTTGTATTATGCATGAGTGTGCGGTGTTTTCATGATATATCTATGTATTTGTTTTCGGGACACCGTGACCACTGGGTACCCGGGAGTACTCAGCCCCTATGTGCGTTTTCCCTGTGTGTAGGTACTGATTGATGAAGGTGAAGGTGGCGTTATGAGGAAGGGGATCGAAGGAGGAAACCGGAACGATTCTTGATTGTATTAATTGTTCGGTTTGTACTTCATTTTGAATCCATGTTGCTTTTGATTATATCTTTCGAATGGCATGTATTGCACCCCATGATCACTTGGATTTACGATCTAAACTTTCTAAATCTTATTTTGTATTAAGCTTTCAAATACTTGGATTGATTCAATGCTAGTTCATGAAACCTCTTATTATTCCTATGTTTCATTCTTGCCCAAGCATGCTAATTGTTCTTGTTCTCCTAGCATGATTTGATTTGTTGGTTATGGTATCGAAGCGACGAGCTATGTCTTCATACATAGTCTCATTTATACTTGCTTTCAAAATTGGAATATGCACTTATGCATTCTTTCAAGCATGACTTAAAATATAGTTCCATCATGTTTCTATAAATTATTTGACTCCATTTTTCCGCTGCGAACTATTTATCTCTTTTCCTTTTAAGCATTCGTTAACTTATTGCCTCATCATGCTTGTAACCATTTAATTGATTCTAATCTCCGCTGCGAATTAATTATTTGAACCTCATTCTCTTATTTCATTTTCGATCAATCTTTACTTGTTTCCGCATGTTTAAATAATACTTCTTAAAACCACAACTTCCCTTAGCGTGCATTGTGTCGCACGTGGGACTGTCGCATAGGCCCGGTTTGGGGGCGCGACACTAACCACGTCCCTCCTCCACCTGTTAACCCTACCCATCCAATGACCACTCGTGCCAAGGCTGGTATCTTTAGACCACAGTATATTGCTAATCTTGCTAACACTATTTTCTATGATGCCATTTCGTCTAGTGCAGAACCCCGCGGATTTAAATCGGCAGCTAAACATGCTCATTGGATGGCTGCTATGGACGACGAGATGGCTGCACTTTGACGCAACAACACTTGGACTCTCGTCCCACGTCCGCCCTTAAGGGTTTTCTAGTGAACCGAATCACTTAAACCGTTTGAACTGGATCGATTTATGGTTATCATGCATAATTAATATTAACAATAAACCTAGCATGCTCCTATGAATTTAATTCAATAGTGGATGAGGAATTAATTTACCTTAACTCCGTAGTCTCTGTTCCGATCTTTTGCGTTTGAACTTCCACTTTAATTCAACCACGCAATTCGATTTAATTTGCGGAATAAGAAATTAGAAAACTAATTTCTAAGATGAAATCGAATAAAATAAATTAAACAGAAAATATGTTCTCCAGATCGGATCTCCAGATCTGTTTCCAGGTGCGTTCAGATCTGCTACTAGTGAGGATTCCACAGATCTGTACTTGAGCAAGACTTGAATCCGAAAATTCCCTTCCTCTCTCTCTATGATCGGCGCCCACCTCTCTCTCTCTAGGGTTTACTGATTTTAATTGTGTGAAGTGCGAATATGTAGGTTTGACATAACGTTGTCAAACTTACTCGCTTTGACAGGTTGATGTTAAACTTATCTTTTTGTCTAACTTTAACTTTCACATGTCAAACCTCATATGCTTAACTTTGATCCTTCAGTGTCAAAGTTCCGAGACTGTTGTTACAACTAACTCCTATTTTATAGGAATCTTGTTTATATCTTGTTGACTACGTTTTTGCAGGTCCTATTTTATAGGATTCGAATATTTTATTTGTATTAAGTATATATTATTAATTATATTATTAATTATATTATTTATACTATTATTCTAGGTAGTTATTTTAGTTCCTAAATAATAGGGAGCACCTCTACACTTTTACTTATCCCCAAGTGAGTTTGTGGGTGTTTAGTTTTGATGCATAAACAGGTAAAGGACGTGGAAGAAGACACGATCAAATTGCCAAGTAGTGGAGATTGTGTACGAGTGCTCCAAGCCAAATAAATACCAACGAAGAAGACTAGAGAAGGTGTGGATTACAAGAGAAATACACACGAGAGTTCTAGGCTGATTCGTTCCTATCATTCATCAAGTGCACGAAGTCTACAATCGAGTTGTGGAATCTATCTCCGGAGAGTGAATCAAACGGTGGAGGAACATTAGGTTGTATCGTGTTCATTTGTGTGTGATAGCTTGTTTCGTAGGAATTTTTCTAAGGAGTGAACTCAGGAAAATTTCTATCTTGTTTTGTTCTTCACTTGTAAAAACTTTGTTTTGAATAGTGAAAATTGTTTGCCGTGTGGCTCTCGAGGGTTTATATATTATAAACCTTCGAAAAATTAATTCCGTTGTGCTAAACTCTTAATCTGCGTGTGTGTTATATGCTTTGACTGTCGTGTGTCAAACATTACACTACTACTATCTTTAACACCATTGTGTCAAACTCGAGCACTAAATTCTATCAATTGGCGTCACGAGCCTCTACTTGACGGACTAAGTATTTTGTTCCTGTATGCAGTTTTTCACAATGGATATGTCAAATGTACCAGCCCAACCACCTATTCTGGATTGCAATGGAAGCAATTACAATAGTTGGAAATCCCGTATGAGAATCTACATCAAAGCTATTGATGAGCGAGCATGGGCAGCATTGCTGGATGGATGGACACCTCCGAAAATAGAAATTCCAGATCCTGAAGAGGCAACAAAGACGGTCATGATACCATAAGAAGAAGGACAATGGTCGAATGAGGAACGTGTGCTATCAAACTGCAATGCAAAGGCCCTTAATGCAATTTTTATGTCAGTTGATGCAGGATGTTTCACGCTAATTTCAAGTTTTCTACAATCTAGAGAAGCTTGGCTTATTCTACAAGCCAAATGTGAAGAATCAGCTAGTGTTCGAAAAACCAAAATGAGGATTCTCACCACCAAATTTGAGAATCTTCGTATGGCTGAAGATGATACAATCACTGCATATTTTGAAAAAATGCAGGCTATGGCGAATGAAGCTCTCGCTCTGGAAGAACCTATTAGCAATGAAAGGTTGGTGAGCAAGATGCTGAGATCTCTACCTGAAAGGTTTAACCTCAAAATTTCTGCCATTGAAGAGGCCAAAGATTTGGACAAGCTGGAGATTGGTGAATTGGTAAGTATTCTTACCACGTTTGAAATGAACTTGAATGAGCAAAAACAAGTCTACAGGGGCAAAAGCATCGCAATTCATGGGAAAGAAGTTGCTAAAAGTGTGCCTAGTACACAAAAGTTTGACACCGAGGTGTCAGACGATGAAGTGCTTGATGAGGAAAATCCGAATCTGGCGCTCCTGACGAAAAAGTTCAACAAGTTCATGAAAACCATGAAGAAAGGAAAGAGTGACTCTAGCTCAAGAATATTCAAGACTACAACTTCAGTACCATCAAGTGTCTCAAGTAGCTCAACCGCCTCATCTCGAAAAAGTGACAAATATTCCAAAAATGGTGTTAATCCTTTTTCAGAAAGTTCGACGTTTGACCATGTAAAGTGTCATGGCTGTTCTGGAATGGGTCATTTTGCCAATGAATGTCCCACTGTTCTAAGAAGAAGGAAGTTGAACTTTAACACCACTCTCAGTGACGACTCTGACACTGATGAGGACGAGGATGAGAAAGTGGTCCTGTACGTGAGGATTGAGGAGCTCAATGAAGATGATCTGATGGAGGTTGACAACACTGAAGAGTCTGAGACTAATGAAGATGCGAATGACTCAGCTTTAGTATCATATGACGGTACAAGCAACTGGTATGAACTCTCTAACTCTGACACCTTGATGTCTGAGTGTGTTTCAGGTCAAACCAGTGAGAAAGAACGAAATTTTGCCACTACGCCCAAGGAAATGGAGAAAGTCAGTGAGCTTTTTAACATTGTTGACAAACAATGTGAGGAACAAAGACAGGAGATTGAAAGGCTGAAGCAAGAGAATCAGTCCTTGAGGAGACAACTGATGAGATTGGAAGTTCTTCTCACTCGAAGGGACAAAGATGTCTGCACTCTCAAGGAGAAGCTTAAGGAAGCTGATCCTGTCTTTGACAAAATCAATCGTGGACGTGACACTCTTGATGAGATCCTTGCCACCAAGACATCAGATGGAAGTGGACTTGGGTATGAGGAACAATCTACCTTTGGTCCTAATCTGTTTGATCCCCAGAACATGATCAAGTTCACAAAAGGTGACTTTGACTCTGGAGTGTCAAACGAGAAAGAAAAGTCTAGGAAGTATGTTTGTCATTACTGCAACAAAGCTGGCCACATTAAGCCTTTTTGCAGAAAGAGAATTGCTGATGAAAACAGAAAAGCAGGTTCAAGTTGCTTTGTTGTCTATACTTCTTTAAAGACTAACGTTGCAGGTAAATGGTACTTTGACAGTGGCTGCTCCAGACATATGACTGGTGATCGATCATGCTTATCAGACTTTTCTGAAATCACAGGTGGATCAGTTACATATGGAGGAGGAGCAAAAGGAAGGATTACTGGGAAAGGAACTTTGGATGTGCCAGACTTTCCAAAACTTCAACACGTGTTGTATGTTGAAGGACTCACCGCAAACTTGATTAGCATAAGCCAATTATGCGATGATGGGATGACTGTCAAGTTTGACAAGGATGTGTGTGAGGTATATGATAAGTCTAACAAATGCATTATGTTTGGTAGTCAATCCGCAGATAACTGCTACCAAGCTGAACAAGAAGGAAGATGCCTGGTGTCAAAGCCTGACGAAGCTGAACTGTGGCACCAGAAAATGAGTCATGCAAGCCCCCACTGCATACAAAAGCTTCTCAAAGCTGATGCAGTCAAAGGTGTTCCAAGCTTAAAATTCAATCCAGACAAAGTTTGTGAGCCATGCACCAAAGGTAAGCAAACCCGCACTTCTCATTCTGCCACTGACACTGTCACCACGAACTCATGTTTTGAACTACTACATATCGATTTGATGGGACCTATTGAAGTTGAAAGTATAGGTCGAAAGAAATATGTTTTAGTGTGTACTGACGATTTTTCTAGATTCACATGGGTTGAATTCTTAAGGGAGAAATCAGAAGCCTTTGATCACTTCAAAAAAGCTGTACAGGAAATTCAAGAAACTTTATCAGTCCAGTGTCATTCGAATTAGGACAGACCATGGCAGGGAGTTCAAAAATGAAAGTTTTAGTCAGTTTTGTGAAAGAAAAGGCATTTCTCAAGAGTTTTCAGCACCAAAGACACCACAACAAAATGGTGTGGTGGAGAGAAAGAATCGGACTCTACAAGAAATGGTGAGGGCTATGTTAAACTCAAAGAACTTATCCAAAAGGCTGTGGGCTGAAGCTGTCAACACAGCATGTCACTTGATAAATCGAGTTTACCTTCGCCCTGGAACAAACATTACTCCGTACGAGATCCTGAATGGTAAAAAACCTAACTTGAAGTACTTACATGTTTTTGGTTGTCCTTGCTTTGTGTTGAATGACAGGGAATATCTAACCAAACTGGATACAAGAAGTAGTAAAGCACTATTTCTTGGGTATGCAAGCAATAGCTGTGCTTATCGTGTGTACAACCTTGACACTAACACAATCCAGGAGTCGGTCAATGTTGTGTTTGATGACTTAGGATCACTTCTCGAGAAAATGGGAGAAATTGATGCGACTCACCTCATTGAAAGTACTGGAGAACCGTCAAGTAGTGATCAGACATCCACTGACCAGGCTAGTCCAAACTCTGACACTGATGTCAACTCTGACACACTGGTGTCAAACCGTGACAGAAGAGATCCACCCTTGAGGATAAGGAAGGATCATCCCATGTCTCAGGTAATTGGAAGTTTGACTGAAGGAGTTCAGACTAGGAGAAAGGAACCGGTAAATTACCGAGAGATGGTTAGATCTGTATGTTTATCTACAAGGTTTAATCTCCTACATTCTATGTGCTATTTATCTCTGACTGAACCAAAAAATGTCAAAGAAGCTCTTGCAGATGAATTTTGGATCAAATCTATGCAAGAGGAACTGAGTCAATTCGAGTACAACGACGTTTGGGAATTGGTTCCAAGGCCGAGTGACAAGAACGTGATTGGAACAAAATGGATATTCAAGAACAAGACCGATGAAAAAGAGAACGTCGTGAGAAACAAATCGAGATTGGTTGCTCAGGGTTATACCCAAGTGGAAGGCATCGACTTTGACGAGACATTTGCACCTGTGGCAAGACTAGAATCAATCCATCTTTTGATTGCAATTGCTTGTGCTGCTGATTTTCTACTTTATCAAATGGACGTCAAAAGTGCATTTTTGAATGGGATCCTTGAAGAGGAAGCTTATGTTGAACAACCCAAAGGGTTTGAAGACGTGTCAAAACCGGATCATGTTTACAGACTGAAAAAAGCCCTATACGGTTTGAAGCAAGCTCCTCGTGCATGGTATGCCCGTCTAACTGATTTTTTGTTAAATCTAAATTTTGTAAGAGGTAATGCCGACAAAACCCTCTTTGTTAAACACTTAGGAAATGATTTTATCATCGCTCAACTTTACGTGGATGACATAGTTTTTGGTGCTTCAGATGTCAAACTAGTGGATGAGTTTGTCACTAATATGTCAAACATGTTTCAGATGAGTATGGTGGGTGAATTAAATTATTTTCTGGGTTTACAAATTATGCAACGTAAGGATGGTGTTTTTATTTCTCAGTCAAAATATGCATTAGGTATAATTAAGAGATTTGGACTTGAAAGTGCTAAACATATGAAAACCCCTATGGGTAGCAGTGATAAACTATGTAGAGGCAGTTCAGGTGTCAAAGTTGAACCTACTCTTTATCGTAATATGATAGGTAGTCTCTTATATCTCTCTGCCAGTCGCCCTGATATTTTATTCAGTGTAGGAGTATGTGCAAGGTACCAGTCTGACCCCAAGGAGTCACACCTGAAAGCTGTTAAAAGGATAATTCGATACATCTCTGGCACTTCTAATTTGGGTATTTGGTATACAAAACTATCTGGCACTGACATTACAGGATATAGTGACGCGGACTGGGCAGGTGATGTGGATGACAGGAAAAGCACAAGTGGAGGTGCATTTCTTGTATGTGCTAACTTGGTGTCATGGTCTAGCAAGAAACAAAACTGTATCTCACTATCAACGGCTGAAGCTGAATACATTTCAGCAGCTAGTGGGTGCACTCAACTCTTATGGATGAGACAAATGCTAGAAGACTATGGTTTGCTCTCTGAAACCCTAACTCTCTTGTGTGACAATGCTAGTGCGATCGAAATATCTAAAAATCCTGTACAACACTCTCGCACTAAGCACATTGACATTAAACACCATTTTATTCGAGACATGGTTGAAAAAGGTTTGATTACTTTAAAATTTGTATCAACGAAAGAACAAATTACAGATATTTTCACAAAAGCTCTTGACTTTGAGAGATTATCATACTTGAGAAAATCTCTAGGCATGTGCAACCCCCCCCCCCTCTGCCTAATAGATTAACAGTATGTGATTCTCTCTCTATCTTTGACACTGACAGGTTAAAGTTTGAAATTCTATTGTCGATTGTTTTGCCCAAGTTATAAAACCAAGAGATACAAGAGTGAGATCTCAAAGTTATAAAACTTGGTGTTTTGTGTCCCATTTAGTTCTTCGAAAATAACCAAAGTACTGTGAACAGTATGTTGCTAGAACTCTGACCATGTGGAAATAAAGTTTGATCAAAGAATTTATATGCTGAATTTTTGTGTATCTCATCTAGTACTAAAGATTGGACGTGATTAGGCACACAATCTTTGTGGAAGGAGTAATGAGAATGTTTTATCGACTATTTTGTAACTTTAACCCTACAGTGTCAAACTAGATGACAACCACTGTACTTAAAATCATTTTTGAGCTTTGAATTTTACTATGCAAATTTTTTGTTAGTTGTTGCGATTTTTAAGGCATTCTAAACTTGATTAACCTAGTTTTGAATTTTACCTAAATTTTAGGAATTTGTTTTAGATATTTTAATCCCTTTATTTTCGATTAATTGGTTGAAGTTTGTTATTCAAATTGCACGCCTCTCTCTACTTAAGTGTTTTGTTGCAGGCTTGTCACATCAACTCCTCACGCCTCTCAAAGCACACTCTCCACCACAAACTCTTCAACTCTCACTCTCTCTCCCACGTCGCACACAACCCCTCACATCCTCTCACTCACTCTCACTCTTCACCTTCACCCTCTCTCTCCTAAAACTACCATGGCCGACCCTAATGTGAAAGAATTCCTGGAAAAAACCCTCGCCTCACCGGAAGGGACCAAGCTTCTCCAACAACTAATCGCAAGCCAAATAGGTCAAGCTTCAACCTCCCAACCAACCGCCGAAGGTACCTCTCACCCTTCCTCCTCTGATCCAATTTCCACCACTCAACCCACTGTTGAAGGAACCACTCCTACTCCCGTCTCTGAAACCGTCACCACACCGCCGGCCACCACTGAAACAATCACTCCAACACCCTCTGTCACCGAACCCACTTCTCAAAACATCTCTCACCCTATTGAGCCTCCTGCGAAGGAACCCGTGGCCACCTCTCACTCATCACCCGCAAAAACTGAAAACCCTAACCCTCTTTCTGAGCCGTCAATAGAGGAGTCTGACAAGACCTTTGACGAAGAAACAGAGCGAATCTTGCAGTAACCCTTTCTTCAACCCGATTCAACCGCTCATCCCTCAAAGTCCTTCGAAGACCTCCCTCTCTCTGTCGCTGGTACAGATCCGCCAGAGATTCTTCATGAGCAACCCCTTCGGTATGCTCTCCCAGGCCAAGAAGGTTTCCCCATCGTTGCTGAAGAACCGGGGAACCTGAAGGTGATCTCTGACACCATCCAACAACTCGAGGGAAAAATGCCTGAACGGAGATCCGAAAGGATTTTTGAAGAAACGGTGAAGAAGCAGTACAAGAAGCATGCCTCCACCCGCAGGAAAAAGGTGAAGCCAAGGCAGTTCCAAAGGGCTCTGAATGACACTCCCCACGTCTTTACCAAGGATGATGATCTGCCGGAGCAGTCCCAGAAGTCTGACACCGTCATGTCAGAGTTCGAATTTGGAGATCTTGACAACTCGGATGACGAGGACTTCCAGGCGGACCCTCAAGCCACCGAGCAATCTGAGGAGCATGCTGATTCCAGTGGGGACCAGCCAGAAAAGAAAAAGAAATCCGAAGCAGGTACCTCTGTCAAGAAGCCCAGACCAAAGCCAAAGAAGTCGGTGTCAAAGTCTACCAAACGCCCAGCCAAATCCGTCTCTCCTGAACATTCTGAGGTCAAACGCTCCAAAAAGCCCAAGGTTGAACAATCTGAATCTCGGGAGCTTACACCACAGAAAGGAAAAGGTACTCAGTCCTCCTCTGATGAAGATAATTCTGATTATGATGCTAGCCGGTCATACTCTGTTAAGTATTATCATTGCTATGCTAAGTCACTTAAGGTGCTTTATTCTAAGAGGGAGTTCAAAATGGAGAAAGTGATGGATTCTGATATGTTTACTAAGTTTGGGTTAAACATTTTGCTTAAGCGAAGGGGTCTTCTTAAAACTGTGACTGATTTTTCTGCCTTCAGCCCGTCTTTGATTTTGGAATTTTTTGCAAATATGTTGAAGGATGAGGTCTTTCAGACTGGGAAACCAAAGTTTGGGAAGTCGTTTGTTAGGGGGAAAATTGTTAAGTTTGACCCTGACACTATAAACAATTTCCTGGGGTTAAAGTCTGTCAAAATAGAAGGGTTGTCAAAGTCTGCAGATAATGAAATGGCTGCTGAGCTCACGGGTGGAAAGTCAAAGACATGGGCCTCCAAGCTCCCAGTCTCTTCTCTGACTTGGAAGTATGTTGCCCTGTTCAAGATCAGTGTGCACAACTGGATGCCAAACAAGAACCTCTCGGTGCTTTCGAATGAGCAAGCTGAGTTCCTCTACAGAGTGGGCTATGGTCTTCCCTTCAACTTTGGCCAAGTTGTCTTCACCAACATCTTCCGAGCAGTCACCAAAACTGATTCCACCTACCTGCCGCATCCTTGCCTTCTCCATGCGTTGATTTTATCTCAAGGAGTCACTCCGTTTGATGAAGAGTTGTTTTCTGATCCTATCCCCCTGGTCTTCGAGCAATCTTTGAGTAGGAAAGGAGATTCAAGGGTCAAAGATCTGCCATATGCTCCGAGTGACGTTTCAGAGGACGAAGAAGTGGATGCCAACTCTTCCAAGATCAAACAAGCCAAGAGTCTCCTCAAACAGGCCTTAAAGCTACTTCAGGATCTGGAGTAAGCTTTCCAACCTGCTTCCATTCAGGGGGAGACGTGCTGAAGATGGAAGATGGTGGAAGAAGATGGTGGAAGATGGCTGCTGGACTTTGACTTTGACCCTCTTTGCTGCTGATTATTAAAAATTCTGTTCTGAAAAACAATTTCCATAAGTTTTTTATGTTTATTTGATTTTGTTGGATATTTTATGATTCAGGGGGAGTTTGATAGAATCCCTGTAATCATCTTTTGCTTATGCAATGATCGTTTTTTTTTGCTTATGGTTGATCCATTTCCTTTATTGCTTTTATTATGGTTATACCATATATTTTTGTTGCAATGAATGTTATTTTGTTATGGATGAACCATATGGAATGGAAACAGGTCGGATAAGCTTAAGGGGGAGATTGTGAAGTGCGAATATGTAAGTTTAACACAACGTTGTCAAACTTACTCGCTTTGACAGGTTGATGTTAAACTTATCTTTCTGTCTAACTTTAACTTTCACATGTCAAACCTCATATGCTTAACTTTGATCCTTCAGTGTCAAAGTTCCGAGACTGTTTGTTACAACTAACTCCTATTTTATAGGAATCTTGTTTATATCTTGTTGACTACGTTTTTGCAGGTCCTATTTCATAGGATTCGAATATTTTATCTGTATTAAGTATATATTATTAATTATATTATTTATACTATTATTCTAGGTAGTTATTTTAGTTCCTAAATAATAGGGAGCACCTCTACACTTTTACTTATCCCCACGTGAGTTTGTGGGTGTTTAGTTTTGATGCATAAACAGGTAAAGGATGTGGAAGAAGACACGATCACATTGCCAAGTAGTGGAGATTGTGTACAAGTGCTCCAAGCCAAATAAATACCAACGAAGAAGACTAGAGAAGGTGTGGATTACAAGAGAAATACACACGAGAGTTCTAGGCTGATTCGTTCCTATCATTCATCAAGTGCACGAAGTCTACAATCGAGTTGTGGAATCCATCTCCGGAGAGTGAATCAAACGGTAGAGGAACATTAGGTTGTATCGTGTTCATTTGTGTGTGATAGCTTGTTTCGTAGGAATTTTTCTAAGGAGTGAACTTAGGAAAATTTCTATCTTGTTTCATAGGAATTTTTCTAAGGAGTGAACTTAAGAAAATTTCTATCTTGTTTTGTTCTTCACTAGTAAAAACTTTGTTTTGAATAGTGAAAACTGTTTGCCGTGTGGCTCTCGAGGGTTTATATATTATAAACCTTCAGAAAATTAATTCCGCTGTGCTAAACTCTTAATCTGCGCGTGTGTTATATGCTTTGACCGTCGTGTGTCAAACATTACACTACTACTATCTTTAACACCATTGTGTCAAACTCGGGCACTAAATTCTATCAAATTGTGTTTCAGATTGTTACAACTTATGAGAGAGAGCTGCCTATTTATAGGCCTAGGGTTGCAAGCCCTAATGGGCTCCTGGGCTCAATTCAACACATATTTCTCGGGCCAGACCTGGGACCTGATGCAAATAATAAAGTGGACCTTTAATTAATTAATTCCCATGTCCACAACCCAGGACACAATTAATTAATTAATATTAATTCTTTTCCACCACATAATTAATACTGATCTACCCCATTATTACCACGTTGTGAGAACAGGCTGCATTTAACTGAGAATCCCCATATTTAAGGTTACTGGACATTCATTAATTAATCGGAGCCTCTGACAAAGCTCTCACTACAATTAATTAATTTCTTTATAATTCCTGAGTAGTACCACTCAATCCTTCTCACTCGTGTCAGAACTTAATCAGCCTGCAGAACTTGACACGATGAACTTCATTGAGCTTCTTAGGGAATGTCCCCATCCTAGTACTCGGATATGGATACCTAATCCCAGTCTCAGGCGGAACTACACGAACTGCTGCTACCCAAGATGCAGATATACGAGCACGTTACTCAGGCTCTGCACCATAGCAAGTCAAAGCAACAGTCAATCCGTGCAAACCCCTGAACCTTCGTTAGGGTTTGGACTCGATCAAGTACGAGATCTTGTATTCGCTGATGTCAGACAGTCGAATACATCTCACTGAGGTCCATCAATACGCCACCCCTTGCGTATTAGCATGTCAAGCAACCAAGACAGATTACTTATTCCGACAATGCCGCAGTCATCCTGACTAACGTATCCTCATACGTTATCTCGGCTGTGATCGGGTTTATGTCTCACTAGATCAAGTGATCATACTGTCTTCGGCGATCTTCTACACGCCGTATGATCATCCCTATCGGTGAGACAAGAGGATACCTTGTTACATACATGCATGTTTGTTTAACAGATAGGATAATTGAACCGCTGTATACTCATTATAATAAATGCTTTCTGTATACAAGACCCATCAATCTCCCACTTATACTCAAAGCATTATCTAAGCTATTACAGAGTATACAATGCGTCTATCTAGCCTGCTATCTCCTTCCGTGGTAGGCATCCACCTCAGACTCAGCTCACGAATATGCCTTTCGTAAACTTTCTGCGGTAAGCACTTTGTAAATGGATCAGCAAGGTTGTCTCCAGTGTCAATCTTCTTGATCTGCACATCGCCCCTTGATACGATTTCTCGTATGATGTGGTACTTTCTCTCTATGTGTTTGCTTGCCCGGTGAGACCGGGGTGGGTTCCTTTGAATTTGCTACTGCACCAGAGTTGTCACAATAGATTGTGATGCTTCTCGGCAAACTCGGAATTACACCCAACTCTAAAAGGTAATTCCTGAGCCATACCCCCTCTTTTGAGGCTTCGGAGGCGGCGACATACTCCGCCTCCATGGTGGAGTCAGCAATGAAATTCTGCTTTGCGCTCCTCCAAGATACAACTCCACCTCCCAGGGTAAACACATATCCTGAGGTCGATTTCTTTTCATCCTGGTCCCCTTGGAAATCCGAGTCCGTATAACCCACAGGGCACAGATCCTCACATTGATAAACTAGGCAGTAATTCTTAGTTCTTTTCAAGTACTTGAGGATATGCTTAACAGCAGTCCAGTGCGCCTGTCCAGGGTTAGACTGATATCTTGCTACCATGACAACGACATAACAGATATCTGGCCTGGTACATAGCATAGCATACATGAGACTACCCACCGCTGAGGCGTATGGTACAAGACTCATCTCGTCTTTCTCCCGCTGTGTCTGTGGACACTGCCCACTAGAAAGACGAGCTGCATGCTAAACCTGGCAATCACAATATCCACATAGGATGCTTGGGATAAGCTCAACATTCTTCTCTTGCGATCCCGCAAGACCTTAATCCCAAGAATGTAGCCAGCTTCTCCCAAATCCTTCATTTGGAACTGCTCGGATAACCAAACCTTGATTTCTGACATCACTCCCTCGTTGTTTCCAAATAGGAGTATGTCATCAATGTATAGTGCAAGAAAAACCACGCTCCCACTGACACAAAGTCGGTAAACACAACTTTCGTTCTCCAACCGTGCAAATCCATAGGATTTAATCACATCGTTGAAACGTAAGTTCCACGACCTTGAAGCTTGCTTAAGTCCGTACAAGGACTTCTTAAGCTTCCAGACAAGATGTTCTTCGCCCTTGCACACATAGCCCTCGGGCTGCTGCATATAGATGTCTCTACCTTCTTCCGGGTAACCGTTTAGAAATGCAGTTTTCACATCCATCTGCCAAATCTCGAGGTCCATATGCGCAGCTATGGCAAGGAGTATCCGGATGGATTTGAGCATGGCTACCGGTGAAAAGGTCTCGTCATAGTCAATGCCCTCTTTCTGACTATAACCCTTTGCCACCAGCCTGGCTTTAAAAGTCGTAATTTCTCCATCCGCCCCTTTCTTTCTCTTGTATACCCACTTACAACCTATGGCCCTAAAGCCCTCCGGTAATTTAGTTTTCTGGTACACATCCATAGCAGTTATGGATTCAATCTCTGAATCCATGGCGATACGCCATTTATCAACGTCCTTGTCTTGCACTGCCTCTTCGTAAGTCAGTGGGTCAGAGTTCTCATGTCCGTCTTCTGGGCTCAAGTCCGAGGACTCACCCACGAACATGTACCTTTCCGGCTGGAAAATAACTCTCCTACTACGACGAGGCATCGGTGCCGTGCTAGCAGTAGGTGCAGTAACTTGTGGTTCTGCATCTTGCACTGAAGAACGTGCCTGTGGTGCTGAACCTCTTCTAGGTGCGTCCACTTTGGTACGTTCCCCTTCCTTTGGATTCGCATTCTCATTTTCAATTTCTTGAAGAACAATATCACTCCTTGTCTTATGATTACTCACATACTCGTCCTCCAAGAATCTAGCGTTGGTGCTAACAACGACTCTCTGACTCTCAAGACAGTAAAAGTAACCACCTTTCGTTTGCCTGGGATAGCCTATAAACAACATCACCTTTGACCTGCTTTTTAACTTATCAGGTTCCTTTGACAGTACGTGTGCCGGACAGCCCATACTCTAAACTTGCACAAACTTGGTTTGCGTCCAAGAAAGAGCTCAGAAGGCGTCTTTGGAACCGACTTAGAAGGCACTACGTTTAACACGTAAGCTGTTGTTTCCAATGCGTATCCCCAAAACGAAATTGGTAAGTTTGCATAACTCATCATTGATCTTACCATCTCTAGAAGAGTCCTATTTCTTCTTTCTGCTACACCGTTTTGCTGGGGAGTACCCGCTGCAGTCCACTGGGATGTAATCTCATTTTTTGACAAATATTGTAGGAACTCGTTACCGAGGTATTCGCCACCGCGGTCAGATCACAGCGACTTGATAGTTTTCCCGACCTTCTTTTCTACCTCAGCCTTAAACTCTTTGAATTTCTCAAAGCACTCAGACTTGTAGCGAAGCAGGTAAATGTATCCGTACCTTGAGTAATCGTCAATGAAAGTGACAAAATACTCGTACCCTCTACGAGCTTGTGTAGACATAGGTCCACATAAGTCAGAATGGATCAATTCTAACACTTCCTTTGCTCGAGACTGACTAGCCTTGAAGGGCCTAGTCGACATCTTGCCCTCGATGCACGATTCGCATACTTGATAAAATATAACCCGGACTAAGTCCAATGTACCGTCATCTGCAAGTCGCTGAATCCGCTTCAAGCTGATGTGTCCCAGTCTCAAGTGCCAGAGATATGTAAGATCCTCATCAGAAGAATTAAACTTTCTCTTCCTATGGTTATCAATTACGGATGAATTACATGCAATACTTGCATAAGTATTATGATTACAGTTAATAACATAGAGAGAATTATTCAGCATTCCACGACAGATAACACCGTTATTACCAATGATATAAAAACACCACTATCAAAAATAACTGAATATCCATCCATGAATAACTTGGAAACTGAAATAAGGTTTCGCCGAAACTCCGGCACGTACAAAACATCTCTTAATGTTAAAACAGAATTATCAAAATACAAGGTAAAATCTCCAATGGCAACTGCACTGACTTGTGCTGCGTTCCCTATCGAGATGGTAACCTCGTCATTCTTTAGCACCTTCCTCGGTGTGTACCCCTGCAAAGTGTAACAAACATGATCAGTAGCTCCAGTATCCACTACCCACGAATGAGTAGAAACCGATGCTAAACACGTTTCCGTTACAAGTGCAAATGAAGTACCTTGTTCCTTACTTCCGCTTGCTTCCTCACAATTAGCGACAACAACCACTTCCATCTCTCTAGACTTTCTCTTACGTCTCCTTTGATCAATCAGATCCCTGTACTGGTCCTTTACCACATTTTTCAATGTGTTCAGACCATGCACAAAATCTGATAACTCATCCTCGTAAGAAGGTGGCATGCAGGACTGTTCCGCCAAGAGATCAGTTAGTAACTCCTTAAAGGTGTACTCACTTCTCTCAGCAACATCCTTCTTAAAGTTATAGAAGGTAAGTGGCAAAGAGTTCAGGACTATATCTATCCTTGCCAGATCACTGATACATCCTCCTCTGCGTGTGAATTGATTCTTGATGTTGTCCATCATCATCACATGTGCTGTCACTGAACTTCCCTCAGTCATTTTCTTGCAAACAAGATCTTTCACAAGTTTGCAACTGATAGTTCTTTTGACACTGCCATACGTTGCCACTAAGTCCATCCAGATTTCAACTGAGCTCATAAAGCTCAGATACTTCAGCTTTAATTCTCCAGACAGGTTATCTAAGATCAACTTATAAGTGAAGTCCTCAGACGCCACCCATCTATCATAGAATTCATTCTGACGTCTGGAGACTCTATGGTCACGTGGTAGTGGCATCATTGTGAGAACAAACATGTGTTGCTTAGACAGGAGGATATGCTCAATGCAGTATCTCCATTCAGGAAAGTTTGGACCGGTTAAAGGATTGAGAGCAAGTAAATGATCGACAGTAGGCATAAACATATCTGAAACAATAGAATCTTAAATAAGAACTTGCATGCAGAACTTTGAAAACAGATGTATTGAAAACCTTTTAATAAATCAAATACAAATGTTTTCCACTAATCGCCCAAGAATGACTACCGCAAGCTACACTCGTAGACGTTTACGATATCACCCTCAACCAGAACTGCAGGTTTTAGCCCCAATTCCTTTAATTTCACTACCATGTTGGGAACCTTTCGATACTAGAAATTAATGATTAGTGAAAATCTAGACCAAGCCATCATTCAAGAACAGGGATGCAATTCTTGCATTGTATTCTAAGATGCTTCTAAGCACTTGCCCACAAGTTTAACTCTGGCCTAAAGAGACAGTTAGCATAGCACGTAACCATACCGCACAGCCCTCAAAGCTTTTGTTATCTATAATTTAAATCAATCCTAGAATACTTATGGAAAAGAATTACGCAAGCTACACTCGTAGACGTTTACGTAAAACCCTCCCACTACTCACATGATTTAAATTGTTTGTCTAGAAATCCCAACAACCGTACCCATGCACTTCCAGGAACTAGCAAGCTACACTCGTAGACGTTTACTAGAACGAGAAATACACTTACAGTCTAGGACCGCTTTGTGGAGGTCTATTGATTTTAATTAAAAATCCGCTTAGTATTTTTCTTTAAAAGGTTTCTTATATGCACATATAATTTCTTGTTATTATATTTCCCTGATTTTTTGCATGTAATTAAACAAGCCCAAAAATTCCCTAAAATATAATCCAACAAGAAATTAATCACATAAGCATGCTTGGAAAGCTGTAAATAATAAAAGCGATAAATCATGCTTTTCCTATTATCTACACATGCTTAATTGCGCACATAATAAATCACTTAGCATGCGAGGACAATTAAGAGAAACAAAAATTCCTCGTGGCCCCAAAAATAGAAATAAAACAAATCTATCTATTACAAGTTGAATTTGAATTTATTTGGATAAATTCAAATCTTCTTCAAATCTTCAACTTCCAAATCTTTTGGGCTTTAGGCCTTTGTGATTTGATGTTTTGCCCTAACTCTAATGCAAACCCTATGGTTTACACAGGATTGTACAATTCATCAACACGAGCCACCACGATGGGACAGCATCAGCCGACGACGACAACCCGCCGCCGCCGCACTACCGCCGCCTTGCGTTCGTGTCGCGCGGCCTGCCGGTCGTGCCCGCGTCGCTGTGGCGCAGCCCGCCGCTGTGGGCTGCCCTGTGCGCCCAGTAGCCCCGGCCGCCGCGCCTCCACCGTCGTTCGCCTGCGGCTGCACGCGCGCGGTCGCCTGCCGCCGCCGTGCACCGCCACCTTCGTCTTCGTTCTTCGTCTCGACCCGTTCAATTACAAATTTGAAAAAAATGGAAAATACTATTTTATTACAAATTTTAAACCTATACTAATCACGAATTTTCTCGTGATTTTACAATATTAATTCAGTCCTACACGGATAAACCACCGCGGGCTGAATTACACGGGTTGCCACGAGGAACAAAAACCATCCACAACAATAAATTCATACATGCATATTGAATTTAATTATGCATAAAAGAGCCATAAATCAGAAACCTGGCTCTGATACCAATTGAAGGGTTTTCTAGTGAACCGAATCACTTAAACCGTTTTAACCGGATCGATTTATGGTTATCATGCATAATTAATATTAACAATAAACCTAGCATGCTCCTATGAATTTAATTCAATAGTGGATGAGGAATTAATTTACTTAACTCCGTAGTCTCTGTTCCGATCTTTTGCGTTTGAACTTCCACTTTAATTCAACCACGCAATTCGATTTAATCTGCGGAATAAGAAATTAGAAAACTAATTTCTAAGATGAAATCGAATAAAATAAATTTAACAAAAAATCTGTTCTCCAGATCGGATCTTCAGATATGTTTCCGGTGCGTTCAGATCTGCTACTGGTGAGGATTCCACAGATCTGTACTTGAGCAGGACTTGAATCCAAAAATTCCCTTCCTCTCTCTCTATGATCGGCGCCCACCTCTCTCTCTCTAGGGTTTACTGATTTTAATTGTGTTTCAGATTGTTACAACTTATGAGAGAGAGCTGCCTATTTATAGGCTTAGGGTTGCAAGCCCTAATGGGCTCCTGGGCTCAATTCAGCACATATTTCTCGGGCCAGACCTAGGACCTGATGCAAATAATAAAGTGGGCCTTTAATTAATTAATTCCCATGTCCATAACCCAGGACACAATTAATTAATTAATATTAATTCTTTTCCACCACAGAATTAATACTGACCTACCCCTTTATTACCACATTGTGAGAACGAGCTGCATTTAAATGAGAATCCCCATATTTAAGGTTACTGGACATTCATTAATTAATCGGAGCCTCTGACAAAGCTCTCACTACAATTAATTAATTTCTTTATAATTCCTGAGTAGTACCACTCAATCCTTCTCACTCGTGTCTGAACTTAATCAGCCTGCAGGACTTGACACGATGAACTTCATTGAGCTCCTCAGGGAATGTCCCCATCCTACTACTCGGATATGGATATATAATCCCAGTCTCAGGCGGAACTACACAAACTGCTGCTACCCAAGATGCAGATATACGAGCACGTTACTCAGGCTCTCCACCATAGCAAGTCAAAGCAACAGTCAATCACTGCAAACCCCTGAACCTTCGTTAGGGTTTGGACTCGATCAAGTACGAGATCTTGTATTCGCTGATGTCAGACAGTCGAATACATCTCAGTGAGGTCCATCAATACGCCACCCCTTGCGTATCAGCATGTCAAGCAACCAAGACAGATTACTTATTCCGACAATGCCGCAACCATCCTGACTAACGTATCCTCATACGTTGTCTCGGCTGTGATCGAGTTTATGTCTCACTAGGTCAAGTGATCATACTGTCTTCTGCGATCTTCTACACGCCGTATGATCATCCCTATCGGTGAGACAAGAGGATACATTGTTACATACATGCAACTTTGTTTAACAGATAGGATAATTGAACCGCTGTATACTCATTATAATAAATGCTTTCTATATACCCATCACGCCAAACACAAATATAATTGGATCAAAGTGGGTCTTCCGCACAAAGTTCTTGGCCGATGGTTCTATTGATCGCCACAAGGCACGGTTAGTGGCTCAAGGGTTTACTCAGCTTTCTGGTCTTGATTTTTTGCATACATTCAGTCCGGTAGTCAAGGCAACCACAGTCCGGGTCATTTTCAGTCTCGCGATTTTCTATAGCTGGCCACTCCATCAGCTAGATGTAAAAAATGCCTTCCTTAATGGCGATTTGACCTCTCCTGTTTACATGGAACAACCGCGTGGATACATTGACCAACAATTTCCCAATCATGTTTGCAAACTGTCCAAGGCTCTTTACGGCTTGAAGTAAGCACCACGTGCCTGGTTTACTCGTCTCAGCGACTACCTCCTTCGTCTCGATTTTCTCTGCAGCAAATCAGACACCTCACTATTTACTCTATTCAAGGACGGTGTGGTTTTGTTTTTACTGGTTATGTCGACGACATCATCCTAACAGGAAATGATGTCTCCTCTATCTCCAAATTTATTCATGACATGAATAGAGAATTCTCCATTAAAGATCTTGGGCAGCTGAACTATTTTCTCGGATTAGAGGTTACCTACACCACTGATGATCTATTTCTTTCACAGGCAAAGTATGCACGAGACATTCTCTCTCGGACGGACCTACTCGACCCCCATCACCGCAAACACAACCCTTCAGGCCGATGGGAAGTCCTTCGCCGATGTCACTCTCTATCGCTCCTTGGTTGGCGCACTTTAGTATTTAACCATCACACGGCCGGATCTCTCCTTTGCCGTTAACTTGGTCAGTCAGTTCCTTCACTCTCCCACAGAAGAACATTATCAGACAGTTAAACGCATTCTCCGCTATGTGAAAGGAATAATCAATCATGGTTTGATATTCTCTGCTCGCGACTCTTGCAATCTTGTTGCCTACTCTGATGCTGATTGGGCCCGTTGCCCGGACACTCGCCGCTCGACTTATGGTTATGCACTATTCCTTGCCGAAAATCTGATCTCCTGAAGCGCCAAGAAACAGCGGTTTCCCGGTCCAGCTGCGAATCGGAATACCGTGCCCTAGCAAACTCCGCTGCAGAAGTCATATGGGTCAAAAACTTGTTACACGAGCTGCGCATCAAACTACCAGCTCCTCCGTCCATCTTCTGCTACAACAACAGTGCGATTTTCCTCAATCAAAATCCCGTGGCTCACAAACGAGCAAAGCACATTAACATCGACTACCACTTTGTTCGGGAGCTAGTGCATGCAAATAAAGTACATACGGCGTTTATTCCTTCCTCCGAACAAGTGGCAGATATCTTCACAAAAGGCTTGCCTCGCCCGTTGTTCGAATACTTTCGCAGCAAGCTTCGAGTTGTTGGCTTCCCACAATCTCGCTTGAGGGGGGATATTAGAGTAGATATGCATGGAGATATACACAAATCTAATTGAGATTTAGATTTAGATATATCTTACCATATCTAGGTTTTATATTTCTTATGTATCTAGGTTTTATATTCCTTATGTATCTAGGAATAACTCCCTATATATACCCCTGCTCCCCACCAATTGTAATGGGTCACATACTTGATATTTTCTCCACCATAATAAAATCATCACCAAGGAGACAAATATTGTTGGTCTATCAGGTTTCATCCATATTCTCAAATTGACTACCAAAATTAGTTTTTTATTAATTCATACAAATTTATATTTATTTTATTATTTTTTAATTACTTCAATATTTTTCTAGATCATACTAATTACAAATAATAATAATAATAATAATAATAATAATACTGCTATAAAATATATCATATTAAATGTCATTATTATAATATTATATCAATATATTTAAAAATATTAATGTAAGATTGATATAAATATTATAAATCTTAATTTGATGTTTTGATATGTCAAAACTTATTTTAGCACTAAGTTTCTAGAGTTATTAAATATAATCATTGTTTAGGATTGATCGAATTGTAATAGGAACTTAGTTGCTGAAGACCGAGCAAAGATCATAAATTTAGTTTATGATGAAGACCTTCAAGACAATAAAAGCTCGAGATTTTAAGAAAAGGTGTTCGTGCTTAAAACTTAGTAAGACCGGAAACTTAGTTATCTGTAAACTAATTTTGAATACTGAAACTGAGTTTCACTAAGTATAGTGAGTGTCTATACTTACTTTGGAATGCCAGTATAGAGGTTCAAAGCACGTGAAACACAAAGTCAGACTTAAAGACGTTCAAATGCGAAGTCAAAATGTCAGTGCGAGGATGTCTCATACTTGGATTCCTCGGACTGAAACTTAGTCTGACAAGAGTAGGTGGAAAGTACACTGCCAAAAGCATAAAGCATGTGGCAGAGCAGACAAAAGCATGGATAGTGATTGGACGACAGTCAACATGAGTCGAACAACTTGATTTATGTGTCTAACGGGTGAAAATTCAAATTGTCCCCTGAAGACTATAAATAGCCCAACATTTCGAACGAAGAATATATATGAATCCTCTGAAAAGCTATGTTGATACTCTGCCCAACTTTCCACTCAAAAGCTCTCTGAATTTCCGTGAGTTCTAACTCAAGTTATTCCTTGTGTGTTAGTGATTAAGAGCACGAGGCTAAAACTTATCGCTTAAGCTATTTCTTTAGTGAATATAACTTTCTAAGTTATATTCATAGCAGTCAATATCATACTCTGGGATATTGAATCTCATGGGCATCTGCTAACCATACTTAATTCTGGGAAGAACGAGAAAACATCCATCAACCAGGAAGAAGGCTGCGGGGTGCGTCCTCACTTCAACCTGAAGACTAATTCAGCTTACAATGAGTTTATAAACGAGTGACGACAGCAGACCGAAGGACGAAGGCTTCCAATGGACTGTCCATAGATCGCAAGAAGACTTGTATTATGATACTTAGTGCATTCCCGACTAAGTTCGGAAAAGCGGACGTAGGATATTAAGTCCGAACCACTATAAATATCCTGAGTCATTTATCTGCTTTCCTTAAGTTTTTTGCATTCTTAAGTTTCCAAACTTACTTTGAAACCTTCAATACTTGACTAAGTATTGAAGTGTACAATTCTAAAACTTACTTATAACTTACTGAGCTTAAACTTACTTTTAACTAACCTGAAACTGAGTTCCAGTCAATTTCAGAAAATAAGTGCAAATTAAACTTACTTCCGCTGCATTGCATATTAATTTGATTTCGGGACAACAATAAATATATTAATAAATTAATATATTTCGTTATTCTTTTTATATTAAGTAAGAAATTATATTATTAGAATATTATATTAATTATAATATTTTACAAAAAAATAAAATACCAGTATTAATAAGTTTTATAAAATTATATTATTATTAATTTATTAAAATATTGTAATAATTATTTAAGATTTATAAAATCAATTTTTTTTCAAGCTAAATAAATAAAATAATAATTTGTTTATTATATTTGGTTTTCAAGATATTGATTTTTTATATATTAAATATCATAACTGAAAATGATTTTCAATTATAATGTATAAATCAAACAATAAAATTGAAATTATTAACTTCATATTCAATTTCTCCACTTTTAAATATATAGTCATAATAATTCATGACAGTCATACCAGATGGGATGTTAATATTTTGTGGGTGAAATATACACTTTTATAAGATAGTCAAAATCTGTAACGCCTCCAACTTTCCTTTCCAATTTTGGGGGCGCTACAGTCGTGATCGACAGTTTTCAATCATTTTCTCGAATAAAATAGCGAAAGACTTTAAATAATTGATAAGATAGAATCATTTACTCATTCCATTTCGAAAGATATAACAACATTTATAACCATCAAAAGATAAAAGTTTTAAACAAGCTTTTCAAACTTCACAAAAACTAGGGAATTAAGGAAATAGTTTCAGAGGTTCGTGCAGCAGTGTGTAACGTGGTGGAGATATGTATGTGAAGATGCATATCTCTGGATCTACTTTAAAACCTTTACAAATACACCAACGCTCCTCCATCCTCGTTGCTTAACCTGCGTATTTTAGAAATAATACGAGGGGCTGAGTACTAGTGTACCCCATGGAGACATGCCCGAAAACATACAGTTTAAATATGAATGATATGCAACTCACGCAGATAAATACGGGGTTTTATTGAAAAGAACCGTGTTATCTAAATCATTTTCATTTGCTGCAGCTATTTACGATGTTATCATATCTGTTTACCATTGTGTAACTGGAAGCTGGCCCACTTCCGAGTTACGATGAACGATTGGGAATGGACGAACCACTCTACTCACTGTCATCTATATGTGCACATTGTCTCAGATTCACACAGCTTTGAGACAACGATCGATCTCAAATAAATAAATAAGGCTCCCATACCTTTTCTTTTAATGAGATCAGCGCAACACAATCCTGGTTCATTCTCATTAAATAATCTCTCTGACGATAGAAATCAATAGAGGCACAAATATGATAGCACAAAATTATTTTTAAGCATAGCAATCAGTTTAAAACAAAACATTTTCACACCCATTTTGAAAGTTGAGCATGAAGCTCGAAAATCATTTATTTTTACTGAAATAGTCCCCACTTGTGTTTTGCTTACAGAAAATTAGATGCTCTCGTTATTTGTGCAATTGAGTTGTATCGGCTTTATCCTTTAACTCCTCTTCAAATGATAATCACACATTTACATTTAATTAGGATGGATGGTCTAAGTATCTCAATCAGTCCTAGCTGACAATAGTTGACGTAATCAGGACCTATGACTGACATCTAACTGACACCTTCCAATTACTCGACATGCATTCACTTCACTTGCTACATTCTTCAGCTCAATCAACATGGTTAATCTATTCATGATTAACTAATCAACTCATTTCAATTCATGTTCATAACTTGAACACTTAATCATGCCTTAAACCTCACTTTGATCGAATTAGTCAAACTCAATACTCGATTTCATAATCCAATGCCTAATCATACTCATAACATGCTTAAATATCGAAAAGAATTCAATTTGGATCAAGATCGGATGAAAAAAATCAAATTTCCTCCCTCTGTGCTGCTATGTCAATCGACATGCATGTGTGTCGATCGACACAACCAAGTCGATCGACACAAATCTTGTCGATCGACATAAATACACAGCTCGACACTCTGCTCATTTTGACACTTTCGTGTCGATCAACACGAGTACACGTCGACCAACATGGACGTATCAACCAATGACCTCTACGTCGACCGACTAATGTGTGTCGATCGACACAGGTTATGTCGATCAACACACGTCGCCTTCTCCGATGTGTTGACGAGCTGCAACTGCAACTCTCATTTTTCCTTATTTCAGACACTTTCAAGCTCAACCAAACATACTAGCATGATCCTAGACCATCATAGAACACGAACACATGCTCGAAACAATTGAAAACACGCATAAACCAAGTTAAAAATGGAAGTGATTGGAGCTCACCGAAAAATTTTCACAGCGGCGGCGATATCTATTCCGGTGTCCAAGCAGCAAGTTCTTTACACCTACGAGTTCCCTATGACACTAGGAACATGAATATATAAGCCAAACTCCAATCTAACATCGTTTCATATGAGTTTCACGCCGACACCAAAAACTATCGAAATATCGACGGCTTACCTTCACACGTGGATATCTTCATCGTTTCTCGACAAAAAGAGCATTCTCAAGCTCCTCGTACTCCTTGCAATACGAGCTTCAATTTGGTGGTGGTGGATCGGCCGGCGATGATTGGAAAGTGGCCAGAAATGGTGGTGAAAGATGGCTGCGATGGAGGTGGTGGTACGGGAGTTGGTGAATAATTGGAAATGAAATGAATATATTTCTTTCCTTCAATTTTTGGACAAAAATAACACCTCCACCGCCTCCAAATTTAGCAACATAGCCGCCCACCTACCTACTGCATGCCTGAAAAACTGTAAAATACAGCGGTAAATTAATTTATAATTACACCCGAAGGTGGTCGAACCCACAGGGACTGTGTAATGAGACTACCTCAAGTACTAGCTATAGTTTTCAAACTATAGTTGTTTGAGTAATTTGAAAAACGGGTTTTGATTTTGTAATTGAAAGAAAACAATGCATTAATTTAAAGGTTTTGAAAAACAATAAGTAAAGATACAAATTCTAGGGTAGATAATTCAATCATCAGCATGCAAACTCATCAACTCAGCAATAGGGAATAAATTAGATTCATATGGATTAAACTCATTGAGCAGGTAATTAAACCCTAGATTACTAATATGTGATTATCTCCTCTCGATCTCAAAAACACAATATTAATCAATCTCAATAATTATCTAATTAAATCCTACAAATTAATTCGTTCTTTTGAGACAGAAAATAATTGTATTTAATTTCTTCTTCCTATTACCAATTTTCACCTCTCGAACTTTCAATTGATAACTACAAACATAGATTCAAATTCATCTCTCGATCCTTCTTTAAATCTAGATTCGATTAATTAAACTCAAGAAATTAAACAATGCTATTGAGTTGAATTATTCAAACATGCATTAGAAAAGAATATCAGACCCTAGAACCTGTTTAGGGTTCTAGCCACTAAACATGACTTGAAATAAATAAATCATAACTTTATTAATTTTAATTACCTTTCAAGGATAAGAGGAACCTTGAAAGCTTGAAAAACTCCAATGTAAAATAAAGTGTAAAATTGAAGACTAAAAACAATGTATTTTCGTGCCCTATCAGTATTGGTATTTATAGAGGATTCAAAACACCTAAATTGGGTATTGGACTAAAATATCAAAAGCTTCTAAAACAGGGAACTTTTGCCTTTTGAGTGCTGTGCCGATCGTGTCGATCGACATGAATTTTCTTATGTCGATTCCAGCCTTCCTCTGCGTGTCGGCCGATTCAGCTTCAACAGCCATGTCGATCGACACAGATGGTGTCGATCGACATGGCCTTCTCCATGTTGAGCTCTTCGTCCTGCTTCACTTTGATTGACATCCGGCCCCTGTACATCAATCGAAGCAGCAACTTTGTTCTTCACGGCTCTTTTCATCATTTAACCTCTTTTTAGCCATAAATACCTGCAAAACTCACCATGGAGAGCATAACATCCTCTAAAGTAGACTCATGCATAGAAATAACAAAATCCATAAACTAAATATACTAAAACAATGCAGAAAGACATGGATAAGTGAGCATAAATACGAGCTTATCAATGCCGCCCACCTATTGTTATTACATGGCGAATATCTTCGCGGCGAAGAATTCGTCACGTACTCCTCCCGCCTCAACTCGTGTATAATTTCATCCTATAATCCAACTTTTCAGATCTCTAAATTGAATTGCATTATTTCGATTAAACATGCAATTACATAGAAATGCTCCATTTAATGAACTCATCTCGTTCATATTATTTTTCAAATTCTTGGAGATATAAATATCTTCCAATTTCTTTAATTTCAATAAATTATAAAACACCACTCGGGTCTCAAAAAATTTTTACCTATCATTTCGTATTCTTTCATATTTTAATTCCAAGCATTCTCTAGCTCGGTTTAAGAAATGGACCTTCTGAGTGCAAGTTGTGAATTTAAATGCGATATTATTATATTTAAATAATAATTCGCTACACTCGTTTCTCTTTTAGAAAATGTGACTTCACGGTCATTTAGGTTTTCTCGAAACGAACTCATTGATATATTGCACGTTAGAAACAAACACTCTTCTCACATTTGGTGCACTTGTCTCTAAACAATATAATATTATTAGCAAAAATGAATAAATATAATTTAATTATTTAATTAAGTGAAAATTTAGCTTAATTAAACTCAGAATATTACAAAATCGTTTCTATCCACAAGCATAAAATACTATTTTTTCACACTTTCAGGATTGACCATTCATCTCAAAAGCTACTGCCTATAATAGCCTTAATTATAATTACTATAAAATTTTGATTTGTGTGGTACTCTAAAGTCTAATCCAACCGACCTCACATAAGATTATTTTATAAACTTAATCTAACATATTTAAGATGATTTTAAATGTAACCATATTTTTGCTAAACATAATCTCCTGAAAATATAAAAATTTAAATTATAATATAATATTATAATTTTACTGTATAGCCCCATTTTTAAATTTTAATTAATACAATAAAAATCAAACTTAAACATATAGCCCATCTCCATGTAAGTGAATAAAAATTAGAACCCTAAAATAGAAATGGATAAATAAATTCAGTACTATCTTAAAACAAAGGTCGCAACTGATATTGCAGAGACTGTGTTATCCGTATTAAAGAAAAGGGTATCAGTTTAGGTGATCTCTAATAGAGATTAGGTGCATAATGTTGGAAGTGTTATAATTATTTTAGGGGTTACAAGGGTAAACTTGTAATAGTACATATAATTTAAATTTTTATTTTTGAAAATGATTGCATGTCCATCTCCAACCCGAAACACCAAACTCAAACTCAAAATGCAGTAAATGTTAAATCAAAAAGTAATTGATCTTCAACCCAAAACACCAACTCATACCCAAAAGACTATTCTCTGCATATTTTTTTCCACAACTTTTTATATTTTCAAATACTACCAACATATTTATCAAATTTTATAATTTAACACCTTTATTAATTTAAAATAAACTAATGACTAAATTTAGTCAATTTATTAATTAGCTTTATTTTAAGGTTTTTGTCTATTTTCTTAATTTGCAATGTATTGGTTTTTCTGATTGTTGTATCTTTAAATGTTGTATATTAGTTTAAATTGAATAAAAGAAATAAATTATTAAATTAACATTATTAGAATATTTATTTGATTAAAAAATATATTAATTTGACATTTATTTAAAAAATAAAATTTAAAATCGACATTAATAAAAGTTTAGTAAGGCACAATAGATTTCAAGTATATCCTAATGGATATAATTTAGAAAATAAAATAAACTTAACAGCATAAACTAAGTGGAATGACTAAAGTGCTAAACACAAACTAATTTAGAAAATAAGACAAATAAAAGAGCGCTAAAGTGCAAAATTACAAAACTCATTATTTCTCTGCAACTGAAATGCGGTGATGAATAGTCTCTACGCAAATTTGCATCGCCAAGAGAGAAAGTAGCAAAAAACGCAAATTGAGTTCAACATTGAAGTAGGGTTGGAGCATTAAAATTGCAAATTTTGAGTATGAGTTTGAGTATGATGTTGGGTGGGAAAAGCTCTTAAAAAAAATATAACTATATTTAAAATTACCCTGTTTAGTAAATAATCAAATCTCAAATAATATATAATATTAAATATGTTAAATATGAATGATTTTCATCCATTGATTTTGATGAAATCTAAGGCTGAGATTTCTCAGATTTATGGTTATTAAATAACTGCAACATTTAAATTCTCTAATTTACCCTTATGCAATAACTAAAAAATAATAATAAAAAACAATCATCATAACCGTCCATCACATCTAATCTAATGGCTCACAATTATTCTCATTTAGTATATTTTAATCTATTAGCAAATGATCCCTTCTCTCTCTCTATATATATATATATATTTTCTGCATGATTAATGTAAATGTAACATCAACATCTTTAACTAAACAAATCTGTTATTATAGAATATAAATTTATGCTTTAAGATAGATATGAAATATTAAAAGGAAAATTTTCAGATAAACAACAAATTAAGTTCATGGAAAGAAACTCAAGAAACGTTAAGTACTCATATAATAACGACACGATAATTCAGTTGCGCAACAAATTCTATAATTATTTTAGAAGTTAGGATATGTGCCTATCAAATCGATATATCTTATAATTTGCATTATTTAGTCTATTATATTTATTTGAACATACAATGTATTTATTAAAATCCCATCTCACTGCTCGAAGTTGATACGAACCAATTGCAGAGTTTTAGCAGTAGTTTAACTCTAATATTATATATAAATATATACACTATTATATAATTAATCATACATTAAACAAATATATTAATTTAAGATTCGAGCAACAAAAAAAAATAAAAAAAAAATCAATAAAATTGTAAAACAACAAATCTTTCTTAATTACCATATTTGAATGCTGGAAAATATATTTGTAATCCAATCGAAACTCAACCAAAATATATTTGTTATCAAATCCAAACTCAACCATTATTTTCTACTATTTCAAGTTTCTTCCACAATTCCCTCCTCTCAAAAAAAAAAAAAAATAACTTTCAGGTTTCTCGATCATCATATTCTCTAAAATCTTCGCTAATTTCTTGAGTGAAGAGCAGACCACCATGATGGTGAAGCTGCGGCGGGTTCGTCCTCAACCGGATGATCACTTCTCCGATCAATACCAGATTCTCAAAGTCATCAGCCGCAGCGCATACGGCGTCGTTTACAAAGCCCGGGACAACAGAAGCGGCGAGACTGTGGCCGTGAAAGAGGAGATTCACTGATTGTGTCGATCGAAATCCTCAAAAACACTGCTGCGCCACTGCCACATCGTGGGATTAAAAAACGACGTCGTGATTAAGAGTTTACCAAAAAATACGTATTTGATATTATTAATTTAGCATTTAAAAAATATTTTGATTAATGATTCAGCCTATCAAAGATCTAAAAAATTCCCAATAGAAGACCTGATGAATATCAAATTCTAGATTGAGAATTTTAAGGATTTTTCATACATAAATTAAGAATTCTCCAATTTCATCTTATGGCAAGGTTTACGGTTTGGAGAAACATAAAATGAAAGAATTACAAAAGAAAGTATCCTGATAGGCTGATAATCATGTGGAACTAAATAAAAAGCAATTGAAAAACGAGGAAGACAGATGTCTGTTACAATACATCACCATCCATTGATCTCCAATTGAATGTTACTGATGGAGAGCCCCTCTGACTCAACCCTTTTCTTGAAATTCTTCACGTCATAATCGTATACACAGACTTGAATCTGAAGGCTATCATTCCCATTCTCGAGCTGAACTTCCTTCATATTTAGTGCTGAAATGGCGGCAGACTCGCTGCAGCGGTCTACACGAATGAGTTCCAGCGTTGGAATGTCACCAATTCCCTCTGGAATCTCTAACAAGCTTCTCCAGAACTGGGAAATGGAAGTGGTCTGCATCCCAATGCTCGAGCTTTGTTCTTTTAATTTCCAAGAACTTGAGGTGTTGAAATTGACCATCAACAGGACTCCACTCTCTTCCACAGACAGAGTACAAATCCAGAATGAGAACTTGAAGTTGAGGCAATGAACCCACCATCATTGACACATCTTCCCACTCAAGTTGAGAGCCTCTCAAGTACAACTTGTTTAGCGAACTAGGGAATCTGAGCTTCTTAGTCAGCTGGGGATTCGTAATTGCGAATTCCAACTTGAGTGATTCTAGTTTTTCCAAGCGACCCAGATTGCACAGATTCTCCTCAATCAAGCACTCATCTTCAGGATTGTAGAATAAACCTAGTTTCTTGATATTGGGGATGCTCTTACATACCTCCTCACTCATACTCATATTCACTCTTTTGAGTGTCTGCAGGTTTTCCAAAATCACCATCTCATCTCCTCCGTTGCACCCAGGAACATAAATCTCAGGACACTCCACATGTCTAAGTTGTCGCATCTTCCAAAATTCTGTGGATACAATAACCTTCGGATCTGAGTAATGTCCTTTAATGATTAAAGTTTGCAGATTCCACACAAGGGATGCTGAACTAGGTAGCTCCCACACGGACGATTCATAGTGATGATAAGCAAGATAGCGTAGGTTTACATTCCTATATAATTCTGCAGGTGAATCAACCTCCTTTTGACAAATTAAAACTCTAAGCAATTTCTGTTTCTTCGGCAGATCGACATAATCACCCGTCATGATACATCGCACAAGTGGGAATCGGCCTCTAATACTTAAATGCCAACATATGAACCGACGCCAACTTCCAGCTTCTCCATTGTAGTACTCATTCACGTGAAAAAATTCTTGTTGATCAGCTACTTTTCTGCTTAGGTCTCTCAAAAGGTCGTGAATGCCGCAAGATCCAATTTTTCCATTCTTACGCAGCCGACCCACTAAAATTAGATTTCTGTCTATCAGATCCTTCAAGTACCCCTCTCCAATCTCTTCCAAAACCTGGGATCCATTCGGTTTTATAAACCCCTCAGCCACCCAAAGTTTGACAACATTTGAAACACGGATTTGGGCATCCTCTTCAAACATTCCCATATAAAGGAAACATGGCTTTAGATGAGGAGGCAAGTGAGTGTAACTTAGAGACAACACATCTAAGCTTTCTTGTTTCTCTTTTGAACCTTTTATATCTTCCACAAAACCTTTCCAGTATTCTACAGTTTTAGGTGACTTAAAGAGAAGCCCTCCCAACACAACAATAGACAAGGCTAGTCCTTTGCATAATTTCACAATCTTCTCGCTCACTTCCTCTAGTTCAGGTGGACAAGATTCATTTTTGAATGCTACTTTACAAAATAATTTCCTACTGTTATACTCATCTAAGAATCTCATAATAAAGGGAGAAGAACCACAATCGGTAGCCACATCCGACAGCCTGGTAGTCAGAACAATCCGACTTCCATTATTGTTATTGGGAAAGAAACGTCTCACATCTAGCCAAGCTTTGACACTCCATATGTCATCTAATATAATCAAATATCTTCTACCGAATAAATGCTTATGTAAGTGTTTCCGTAAGTCATCTTCAGTTTCATTACTGTATTCTCCTAGACCATGAAGAAGTTGTGAAAAAATTTCTTTTGCATTGTGTTGCTGAGATATTGTAGCCCAAGCACAAAAATGAAAATGCTCCTTAGATACGTTGATTTTCATAAATATTTTTGGCAAGAGTAGTCTTACCGGTACCGCCCATCCCAATGATTGAGATGGTGTGCAGATTGGACGGGCTCTCAAAAGTAAGCTCGTCCAGAAGCTGATTCAACTCGGCATCACGTCCCACCATAGCAGTCTCTCCAATCTCCATGACTCGTGCGTGTTGCTCCTCTCCCGTTCCCTGACTCCCCTTGAACTCAGTAGCTTTTCTCACGGCAGCATCCATGTCTAGAGTTTTCTGTTGCAGACGGCGGGAGCAACTGAGACTTGGTTTGAATATTCCAGCATGAATCTTAGCCACAAGGTGAGATTCAATCACATCTTCAGCGGCATGTGCTGCAGATGCAATTTCCCTCTCCAGATCTTGGGCTTCTTTGCTACCTCCGCCATAATTATTGGCCTCCATAAAACAGAGCAAGGAACGGGCCTTTTCCAGAAGGGGTTGGATTTGGTTGTTGTCAAAGGAAGCGGAAAGGTGGGGATGGTTCATGATCTGTTGAATGTTATTCATAAGAGAAACTACAGCTGCATAGGCTGCCATCTCTAATCTTTGAGATTTCAAAGAAGCAACAGATCAAATGTGAAGTAAAATAAAATAGCTATTTCTATTGCTCCAAATAGTCATAAGGGAAGCTTTATACACACAAAAGTTTGGAAATACGAAAAATATTTCAAAGTTGGAGCATTTTCTGATTACCTAACCTCAGTTTAAAATTCCAAATGGAGGTATATTTAATCAATTTTCGGGTTATTGCATTTGAATGTTAATGCTCCGTTTCCTTATAGCAACATAATTTCTTGTTTTTATCAACAACATGACAATATAAAATTTCATATGGATATAAATTAATAATGGTTTGGGTGGTTACATCTGAACATTCATCCCATTTTTTTCACTAATTTAATAATCTGGACTGAGTCATTCGTAAATGGTGGTGCATATTAATTAAGATTATTGCAGAAGAAACTAGAGCTGCCTAATTTGACCAAGTATGCAAATAAATAAGTAAAGCAAGTTGCTTTGCTTATTTTAGTTATTTACATCGAGATCCGGCTGGTTGTGCTCAAATTATTAATATTCTAACAAAGTGTTGTTAATTTTAATGAATCCAACGTCATGTTTCCGCTAACCTCCGCAAAGAAATAAATTAAGCTCGTTTATTTTATTCTTGATATTACATATGAGATCCAATAGTATTCAACATTTATTGTTGATTGATGCTCAGCTCAAGATATATATATATGTTATATAAACAAGATGTGATCTTATAGGTGTCTGAAAATGATGATATATGGTGTTGGATTATATATGCCACATTTTTTTTTTTTTATAATCATAATACGAAATACTAAGCATGTTGTGATTAGGTTGTAACATGAACCGACTGTTTGATTGTGGCAGACAGATCAAATGGAATCTGATTGAGCTAATTTTGTAACGTTTCCCTGTTCTATCCGAATATCTGGTGAAGATTGCTACCGGATTTCACGCCAATCGAGATTTGGAATCCTCCTTATCTCCTTGAAGTGGCCGCCCCTAATGCTTCTGCTGTTACAACTCCGATGATCAAATTTGTACAACATACTTGTAGAACTTATTGAGACGATGCATTTGATACAAGATTTTAAATAGTTTCATTGTGTATTGCTGATAAATCAATAATAAGAGATGAAATTGCCAATAAAATATGATGAAATTGCATTTTTTTAATGTGAGAATTGAGATTACTCTTCACATTCCATTATATCTTTGGCTTCAAAAAATCAAATATTTAGACACGTGATAATAGGGCTGACCCTGAGACCGTGTGAGAGGTGAGCCGCACCACAGCTTCAAGTGGGAGGGGCACCATTTTTTAGAAAAATGTGTAGTAGTAATACTATGCTATTAATTTATCTTAGTATATGTTTTAAAATAAATAATATACAAGATTAAAAAATTTAATTTTTAGCCTAATAAAAAAGGTTAATAAAACTATAACTAAAAAGGTTAATAAAACTAACCTTAGTTTAAAATTCCAAATGGATATATATTTAATCAATTTTTGGGTAGTTAAATTTAAATGTTTAATGCTCCGTTTCCTTATAGTAACATAATTTCTTGTTTTTATCAACAACATGACAATATAAAATTTCATATGGATATAAATTAATAAAGGTTTGGGTGGTTACATCTGAACGTTCATCCCATTTTTGTTCACTTATAATTTAATAATCTAAACTGAGTCATTCGTAAATGTAGGTTCATATTAATTAACATTATAGGGGAGTGGTGTTGTTGCAGAAGAAACTAGAGCTGCATAACTTGACCAAGTATGCAAATAAATTAGCAAGCAAGTTGGTTTATATTATTATTTGTTGCATCGCGCAACGTGTACACAATTTTTACTAATATTCTATTATTAAACTATATTATATTTTTTTTATAGAAATGCATTAATCTAAACTCACGTATCTTATAAAAATGTCGAACTCATGATCTTGGTCATATGTAATATGGTTTCATTAGTGAGCTCCTCGTGGGGGAAATTATATCATTTCTATTTATTGTGATGATTTTTGAGTTCAGACATATTTGAGAAAGAGATTGTATTTTTCTGAATATGAAAAGCGATTACATTGCATCCCTTTAATAGGGATGCGATAATTTTGATTAAGGAAAAAGAAATATCTGCTACAATCTTGATTGATCTAAACTGATACCCGATTGGTATTTTCCTTGTATTCTCTATCCTCTCTATCTTGTTCAATTTTTGGGTTGATATTCCAACACTCCCCCTCAAGTTAAGAGGCGGGATTTCCGACACCTAACTTGCTCAAGATATCAGATAAATTCTTGGAATCAACCGCCTTCCTAAGAATGTCAGCTAACTGATTTTTGGATGAAACATATGGAAGGGCTACAATCCCTTGTTCGATCTTTTCTTTGATAAAATGTCTATCCAACTCCACGTGTTTGGTTCTGTCATGTTGAACTGGATTCTCGGAGATGCTAATGGCTGCCTTATTGTCACAGAGCAATCTGCTTGTTTTTCCCGTATGAAGGTCAAGTTCTGCCATGAGTCTTCGTAACCACAACACTTCTGCAAGGCCACTCATAATTCCCCGAAACTCTGCTTCAGCACTGGATAATGCAGCTACCTTCTGCTTTTTGCTCCTCCATGACACCAGGTTTCCTCCCACCATCGCAAAGTACCCAGCTGTAGATTTCCTATCAATCGGGTTCCCTGCCCAATCTGCGTCTGTGTAGGCTTGAATCTCAAGGTGCCCAGTTTTCTTCAGTAGGATTCCATAATCAAATGTTCCCTTCAAATATCTAACGATTCGAAGGGCTGCATCCATATGTTCTGTTTGGGGTTGATGCATGAATTGGCTGACTATACTGACAGCATACGCAATATCTGGCCGAGTGTGAGATAGGTATATGAGTTTCCCCACTAACCTTTGATATCTTCCCCGGTCTGCGCTCTCCCCTTTTTCTTTAATACAAAGCCCATGATTCGTCACAATAGGAGTACATGCTGGTTTACAATCAATCATTCCACATTCGGCCAAAAGGTCTAATGTATATTTCTTTTGACTAATGAAGATACCACCCTTTGACCATAATACTTCGATTCCCAAGAAGTACTTAAGATTTCCCAAGTCCTTCATCTCGAATTCTATGAATAATTCCCCTTTAATGTTCTTAATCTCCTCTACATCATTTCCTGTTAAAATCATATCGTCTACATAGACAATGAGACAGGTCAAGAGATCTCCTCGTTTTTTTAGGAACAAGGTGTGATCTGAGTTACTTTGAGTGTATCCAAGCCTTTTCATTACAATGGAGAATCTTCCAAACCATGCTCGTGGTGACTGTTTTAACCCATACAGGGTTTTCTTCAACCTACATACTTCACCCTTTTTGAACTGTTCAGCATATCCAGGCAGTGGTTCCATGTATACTTCTTCTTTTGATTACCCGTGGAGAAAAGCATTGGTCACATCAAACTTGTGTAGGGTCCAGTCTCGATTGACCGCTATGGATAACAGAACTCTTACTGTGTTTAACTTTGCGACTGGGGCGAACATTTCAGCATAATCCACACCATATGTTTGAGTGTACCCCTTGGCTACTAGGCGAGCCTTGTACCTGTCAATAGAACCATGTGGTTTTCTTTTGATTGTGAATACCCAGCGGCATCCTATCAGCTTCTTTCCCGCTGGCAACTGACACTTCTTATAAGTTATGTTTCGGGCCAAAGCTCCCATTTCTTTATCCATTGCCTGCTTCCAATTTGGACTTTGAAGAGCATCCATGTCCGAATGTGGGATATCCTCTTCATACAGACTTCTCTCAAAATTCTTAGCATTGTCAGAAAGCTTCATTTTTGCCAAGGACCCGATCGAGTACCGAGATTGAGACTATCGTTGAGGAGAGTATCGTCGGGGTGGAATGCCTCGATTCACTCTGGGGGTAATACATAGGTTTGGGTGGCAGTGGATTCAGAATTAGACTCAGAAGACAAGGTGTCATTCTCTGTCTCAGACTCAAAATTGTTGGCAGACTGTGATCCCGAGGATATTGGAGAAGAAGTATTATTGTTGGTGTGTACTGATGGAGAATCCTGGATTGCTGTCTCCGAAATTGGCTCGGTCGGAGCTGTTATGTTGTTGACAACCTGTGGATCATCATTTGAGAAATTCGTAAGCCAACTTAGTGAGTCACTTGCTTCTAATGTATCTAAAGTCTCCCCCTGACTGCTAGGTTTGCTGAAGAAGTATTATGTTTCAAGAAAGGTGCAGTGTATGGTGGTAAGAATTTGACGGGTTTTGGGATTGTAGCATCGATACCCTTTTTGATTCACCCCATATCCTAGGAAGACACATTTTTCCGCACAGGGGGATAGTTTTGATCGTTCGTGTTTTGGAATATGAACAAAGACTGAAGATCCAAAGATTCTAGGATGAAGGGTAAGGGGGAAAGGTATTTGGGCTTGGGTGGCGAGGACATCAAGAGGTGTTTTGAGTTGTAGTATTTTCGTGGGTAGCCTGTTTATGACATAGACGGCTGTAGCCACAGCTTCAGGCTAGAAGGAGAGTGGAACGTGTGAATCAATCATCATAGCACGAGTCATCTCGAGGATGATACGATTTTTCCGTTCCACAACCCCATTTTGTTCAGGTTTATATGGACAAGTAGTTTGATGGATAATTCCTTTTTGAAGACAAAAATCTTTCAAGGTTTGATTTATGAATTCCCCTCCGTTATCAGTTATGAGTGTTTGTATAGGTTTGTGGAATTGTGTTTGGGTCATGTTATAAAAGTGGACAAACTTAGCACCTACTTGGGACTTATGTTCTAAAAAATAAATCCATGTCACCAGAGTGCAATCATCAACAAATAATAAGAAATAACGGTATTTATGATTATTAAAAATAGGTGATGGTCCCCAAACATCGGCATGAATAAGAGAACAAACTGAATTGACACGAGTATTATTGGAAGGAAAAGATTGTCTATGGCTTTTAGCCAAAACACATGTTTCACAAGTATTGAAGTTGAATTTAGCTAGTTTAGGGAAAAGAACTTTAAGATAACTAGAAGATGGGTGTCCTAACCGTCGGTGCCATAACCAAATTTCTCTTTCGGATGATCCACGTGCCAACATCACAGAGCTACGAGGAGTAATTTCATTGACATAATACAGGCCATCCCGCTCAATGCCACGTCCAATGATCTCCTTCGTCCGAATATCCTGTAAAACACAGAAATGGGGATGAAGAAATAAGGTACAATTTAGTTCTTTGGTTATATGACTGAAAGAATGGAGTTTATGGGATACATTTGGAACATGGAGACAGTTGGTGAGGCAAATGTTAGGAGAAATTTTAATAGTTCTCGCCCCCTGAACAGGTGTGATATTCCCATTGGCAGTTTCAACATGTGTACGTAGGGGTTTTGAAAATTCCAAAAAATCATCCCTATCAAAAGTAATTGTTTCCGATGCTCCACAATTAAAAATCCAATGTTTGTTCTTTTCAATAGTTCGATCATGAATAGTACAAACATTTGATTTTATTCGTGTGGAATCAATATCATAGCAATGGGTTTCAACATAACAATTGGAATGAGATGAGGGACTATTTTGCAAAGTAATAGGGTCTGACTGTGAAATAGGAAGACTGCAGGGACTATTGTGCAAATTATTTTGTTTAATAAATGGAAAGGGGGAATAGGGTTTAGCCTTACAAACAAACCCTTTACCTCTCGGCTGCGGCGCTGCCTGCCCGATCGCTGCTGCCTCACTCGGCTGTGCCGTCGTCTGCCCAATCGCCGCCACCCCTCTCGGCTGTGTCGTTGACAGCGCCCCTATTTCGTGGACGCCGCCGATGCTGCCTCCACCAAATCCGACCCCATCGCTGTTTCTTCCCCCGTCGTTTATACCAATCGCCGCCTTCCCTTTCCTGGTGGTGGGGGGTTTGATGTTATCCTCCCACCACTCTGGGTATCCAACCAACTAGAAACACATTTCTCTCGTGTGTTTTCTTTTCCCACAATACGTGCACTGGAGCTTCGATTTTTCCACCTTGGGAGGCCGGGACGGTTGATTTCCGGTTCGGGCTGCGTTTGGTTGGTGTTGTTTGAGGGCGAGTCCGGATCCTATGGACCCAATTTGCCCCATCTCCGGTTGTGTTGTTGCCGATTGGAGAACCTTCGATCTGGCGGCATCACTACAAACCCTGTTGAACGTCGATTCGGCGGTTAGTGTGGGAGTCTCCTTGAGAATGTCTCTTCGAACCAGATCAAATTTTGAATCCAATATGGAGAGAAATTGGAATAGGCGTCTCTGACTTTGATTTTTTTGATGTTGTATGGTGCATTTGTCGCAGAAATCCCCTGAGCATGAGTCCCTCCTATCGATGTGCATCCAACATGTTTGTAGACTATTCCAATAGTCTTCCAATGTTGTTCCTCCTTGACTGATCTTGTTTGCTCTTACTTCCAGGTCATAGAGGATGAAAGGATCCATGCCGCTGCCATATGTTGTTGCAAGAGCATCCCATATTGCTTTTGCTGTTTGGTAATGTGCGATGTTGGCTATTAATCGATTCTCCATGTTCTGCAGTAACCAAGAACATACTGTTAAATCGGTTTGTTCCCATTGAGGGAATTTCTGGTCTGTCAATTCTGGGGGTGCTGGTTTCCCTGTAATGTGAGGAAGACATCCTCTGCCTCCAATGGCTATCTTCATGAGCCTTGACCATACTGGATAATTGTTGCCATCCAGTTTTTCTCCAAGATAAACATTGTCTGGGATTTTTATGGATGGATTCTGATTGGTTTCTGTCATTTTTGTTGCAGGAGGATCTGTAAATCTGCCCTGGTCTTGGTTGATTGGTTTGAGGAAGGTATGAACGATGATGAATTTTTTCCGAGTTCATAATATGGCCGAAAGAGATTTGATTTGGTGTTGGTTTGGTGGCTGATTTGAATATTTTGAGTATAGGCGATGAAGAATCACCAATTCTGAGCCTCTAATTCTTTGGATCTTCAGAGTCAGGACCGGAGTCCTGCTTTGATACGATGAGACCCTCTACGAAGCACCTTCAGATGCTCGATGCACAGTTCAGTCAGATTTCCACTGCTATGAGCAATCAACACAAGCCAGGCCAGCTCCCCAGCACCACAGAAGTCAATCCTGAGAAGGCCAAACAAGTCAATGCCATTTCCTTGAGGTCCGGTACGAGGTACGAGGGTCCTAGCATGTCCGAGGATGACTTTGGGGCTGAAGGAGAGGAATTTCCCGCAGAGGATACCTCTGTTTCGATCGACACAGACCCTGTGTCGATCGACACAGAGGTTGGGCAGAGCAGCAGAGGTCGAAAGGGAAGCAAAGCGACCGACAGGGGGGATGCAGCCGTGTCGATCGACACACCCCCTGTCGATCGACAGGCAGGACAGAACGAGGCAGTCGACAGGCAGGCAGCACAGGATCCACATGGAGCTGAAAATTCAAAGAAGAAGGGTAATCCAACTCCTCCAATGCCCTTTCCCCAGAGATTTGCAAAGAAGAAGGAAGACTCAAAGTTTGCTCGATTTGTGGAAAATCTCAAGAAGGTCAACATCAACATTCCTTTGATCGAGGCTCTCCGCGAGATTCCTGGCTACATGAAGTTTTTGAGGAAACTAATGACAAAGAAAAAGCCGGTAATAGAAGATCAAACTATTTCAATTCATGAACAATGTAGTCTTCTTTTGCAGAAACAAGTTCCAACAAAGAGTTCCGATCCGGGATGCTTCTCTATTCCAGTCGAGATTGGGGGAAAGGAGTTTAGGGATGTCCTCTGCGACACAGGTGCAAGTATCAACTTGATGCCATACTCAGTCTTCCGAAAGCTACAGATAGGCGAAATGAGGCCAACCTCAATCACTCTTCAGATGGCCGATCGCTCAATTTCTCGACCAAGGGGAGTTGTGGAGGATGTTTTAATTCGTGTTGGTCATTTAATTTTTCCTGCTGATTTTGTTGTTTTGGATATGAAGGAACAGCATGGAATGCCAATGATCCTTGGAAGAGGTTCTTGAGGACGAGTGGAGCCTTGATAGACTGCCGAGATGGGGAGATAACACTCCGAGGGAATGATGAGACGATCACCTTTGTGATCGACAAGAGTTTGAAGGAAGCTGCTTGCAATAACATCTCCACCACCATTGAGGAAGATGAAGAAGCCGCCGAGATCGAATGGGAGCACAAAAACGGGATGGCGAAATTGCCAATTACACCATCCTCTTTCGAGCTCACCACTGTTATTCGTGATCGGATGGTCTACATGATCGATGCAAGGGGGCGGTGAGTCTGGACCCGACCTCTTTGGTGAAGGATCCCTATCGTCGAGCCACGATAATAACTAAGGCACTACATGGGAGGTAACCCATTGTTTATTTGCTTTATTTCAAATTTTCTCAAATTTTTGTTTGCTATTTTTGTTAAAAAAAAAACGGAGCTCTGTTTCGATCGACACACAGGGTGTCGATCGACACGGAGGTGATCGACGGAGCACACTTCGACCCACCATGGATCGACAAGAAGGCTCTGTGTCGATCGACAGGCCCCCTGTCGATTGACACAGAGTGCTAGCAGCAGCAGTTTTCGTCTTTCGCGCTCTGCAGCCTCCGAGAGATAAAAAGTTGGTGTCTGAGACCAACATCGAGGTACTGTTTCACTCCTAGTCTGATCTTCAAACTTATTCTCTCTGTCAATCGAATAAGTTTGGGTGGAGGAGGACTTGGAGTTGAAACTATTTCTTCCTTTTTATTTAATGCTTTCAGTGTGTTTAAATTTCTGCCCAGTAAAAAAAAAATTTGAATAAAATTGTGATTTTGTGAGAAGATTTGCGTAGCTATGAGATAACCCTAGCAAGAATGCAAGATTTGAAATTGATTGACTTGATTATGCATTGATTGTGATAGTGGTTGAGTATGCCTATGAATGTAGAATACCGCGACTACTTGTTTTGAAACTTACAAAGGCATGATGTTTGATGATGATCTGATGTTTATTATGGAAGAATTGTTGTCCCAAGTGTGAGAATTGAGCCTTAATTTCTTTTGTGAGTGTGTCTGCATTATTGAGTATCTCAGTATCTCTAGAACTTGCTTTGTTTCTTTTTCAAGACTGCTAAGTGTGCACAGGTTTAGGAAATGATTTTAGGCCATCTTTGTTAGCCTATTTATCCCATACACTGTCCTAATTGAACATTTATCCCTAGTCAGCCCTTTTGAGCTTATGAATTTTCTTTCTTTGTCTATGAGTTGGAAAAGGATAGGGGAATCAACTCTTGTCTACGAGAGTGGGTTGGGATTTGTTTGAAAAAGATGAGACATTATTAGAAGGTTGAAAACATAGAAAGGTTAGGCTTTAGAAAAAAATATAGAAAAAAAAAAACGTTTATGTGTGTTGCTAGTCCTTATAAGCTCAAATGTATAATCAAAATTGTTTAGAGCATAAAAGGATGTGTGGAAAAAAAAAGAAAAAGAAAAAATATATAATAAAAGAGCCTTGTTTGATGTTGAATATCATAGGAGATGGGTGGATATTATTAGATAGTGGTTGGATTTATTGAGAGTAGCTAACTCAATTATTTAGTCACTTGGCCATATATTTCCCTACCCTTCACTAAAAAGCCTACGTTACAACCTTGAATAAAGTCCTTTCTGATCTTAGACTTGTGTACACATGTTTGCAGTGGAGATTTAGAATATTTGCAAGCCTATGGTAGAACTTGATTTGCATGACTTGTGTGATCTCATATTATCCTAAACACTTGAGTGAATGAGTAAAAGCACTTCCCTTGTGAGTCTTCCATGGTTTACAGATTTTCTGATTCTTACAAAGTGTTGATGTTTTGATGATTTACGAGTTTGATTGTGATGAATCTTTTGAGGCATTGCACTTATCTTCTACTTGAACATTTGGTTCATTCTTTTGTTGATTGAGGACAATCAAGTGTTTAAGTTTGGGGGGGTTGATAAGCTCGTATTTTGCCTCACTTAACACGTTGTTTTCTTATTATTTTCTTGCATTTATTTGATTTTTTAGTTAATAATCGAGCATGAAGTGTTTATAGGGATATTATGCTTGTCATGGTAATATTTTGCAGGTTTTAGGCCAAATTCAAGGGAAACCCATACCGAAAGCACCAGATGTTCAAAGGAACAGTCACGACTTCTTCCACAGATGGAATCTGAGCTAATGGAACACATGGATGGAAAGCTCTTTGAGTTAGCTTTCCAACGCAACTGGAATCGGGTCATTCGGAGTTCGGGAGTGAAAGTTATGGCCAAAACCGTGAGACTGCACGAACAGATGCATTCCTGTCGACCGACAGGAACTGTGTCGAGCGACACGCGTCCCGGAAAGGCAGTTTTTGGCCCAGTTTGAAGATTTTTCCTTCCCAAATCATTACCTTTTGAAGATATAATTTCTCCCCCTTTAAATATGACTTATTAGGCTCGAAAATTCATTCCCCTTTACCTTTAGTTTCAGTTTTTCAACTTTCATTACAACATTAAACTCTTTAATTTCTAGTACTCTTTATTTTTATTGTTGCAATTGGATTCAAGTACTTCAAGATTCCTATTGTTTTAATGATTCAAGTAAGTTTCTTTACATCTTTTGCAATGTTTGTTTCAATTATGTTAGGCTAGAACCCTTAACAGGTTCTAGGGTTTTCTCCATCCTTTTCAGTATGTGTTAATTCAATTAAATACAACCCTTAATTAATTGGTTCAAATTCTATGCTTTTGATTTTAAAATCTATTTTCAATTGAAGGATCGGGAGATGAAAATTGGATTAGGTTTATAGTTATTAATTTGAGACCGAGAGGAGATAATTAATAATAGGAAAATAGAATTTTGATACAACTGTTTTCTGTCTCAAAAAGAAGAATTAGTTGTAGGGTTTTCAAATCTGTATCTTTATTGAGATTGACTAGTTTGTGTTCTTGAGACCGAGAGGTAAAATTCACTTTCTAGTAATCTAGGTTTTAATTGCCCAACAAAGGAATTAATTCCAATTTAACAGATTTCCCACCTTAATGATTATTTTGGGTTTGGAATGATTGTTTATACATGTTGGATTGGATTGGTTGATTTCCCTAGAATCTGTGCTTTTTATTATTGAATTTTATTCCCAAGTTAATTTCTATTTTGAAAAACAAAACCCTCTTCTGAAAATTGGTTCACTCAAACAAAGAATTGATAAACTGTGTCCAGTACATGAGATGACTTCGTTGCACTGTCCCTGTGGGTTCGACATACCTTCGGGTTTATAAATTTATTTGCTGCTGTATTCTACAGTTATCAATCTACACATATACACTTACTTTAATTTTTGAGTTTTATATTGCATAACATTAGAATTTGGAATACTGGAACTTGTAAATATAAATTTCTTAAATGGTTTCGAGTCTGAATTTGAAACTATTTAGAATTTATTGATTTGTTTTTATCCATAACTTTTTTACTCTACGCATCACTCAAGCTTACACGTTGAACCGTCATTTTTTAATCTGACTTAAATCTGTATGATAATAATGAGGTTAAACATAACATGATAAAATAGGACACGAATACAATTTTTACCTATTAAGTATCCGAGAACTTGATCAGATAACATAATATTGACATGAACACAATACGAATAAAGCATGAACACAATATGAACTCGCAGATTTAAAAAAATACATGGTAGGTAATACGAACATGAACTCAACACAAACATGATACACAATCTTGTGTTCTTAATGGGTATACACGATAATGATCCAACACACACGAATTGACGTGATATATATATATATATATATATATATATATATATATATATTGTTCAAAGTGAACCTACTAATGTGGTTACACATAGGGGCGACATTTTGTGTGGATCGGATTTTTATTGTGTGTTGGTCTCAGTTTTTCAGAGTAAGCATAGATTGCACAGCAGAATAATTTGTTAATGGGAAACTTGCACTTATCCAAACTGAGTGTCAGTCTCAGTTTGGTTTGTAAAATCTTAGTATGCGATTTAAGTCCGGATAGTTTTAAGTTCAGTTTCAATCTATACTTCAATACTTGAGTGTTGAGTTTTAAACAAAGGTAAGTTGATAAACTGAAAGCGATAAAACACAAATGATTATAGTGCTTCGGACACTAAAGATCCTACGCTGTAACATCTCCCCCCAGGGACCGATGTCAGGGCCTGCACTCCGATGCACCCCAACCCACACTTACCATCAGGGCACGAGCGTCTACCCTCGGTGCTAGGGCCGTAGCCCCTCTCTAGCTCCAACTGGCGGGTTGTTGGCAAGGGGGATCAAACACCCCACCTACCCTTTAACATGATGGGGCTACGGCCCTAGCACCGAGGGTAGACGCCCGTGCTCTGAGGGGTAGGTGTGGGTTGGGGTGCACCGAACTGCAGGCCCTGACATCGGTCCCTGGGGGGAGATGTTAAAAAAAAGTGCAACGCCCCAACTGACCTTCCCAATTTGGGTACACGTTACATTGATGCTTCAGGTTTTGCCTATCAATTACTCATTGATAATAATAAGCGGAAGACCTTAAAAGATTAAAAGACAATGAAAAGGTAATTGAATAAGCTTCGAGTCCAACCAAGAAAACAATATTCAAACATTCAGTGGATTCAAAACATGGGAAGGATTAGCAGAGTGCGGTGCAATGGTGTGTGTAGCGTGATGGTGATATGCATATGAAGATGCATATCACAGGATCTTTAAATCTTCAAAAACACTTTACTATGTCTGCTTACACCCCGGTACTCCCATCCTTGCTGCTCAACCTGCACGTTTTAGAAATAATGCGAGGGGCTGAGTACTAATGTACCCAATGGAAAACATGCCTGAAAACATACATTATATAGGAGAAAGCTATGCACAAACACAGATAGACATGGGGTTTTGTTGAAAAGAACCATGCTATCCAAAACATTTTACTTGCACGTGCTATTTTAGGTGTCATTATATCTGTGTCAGGTTTGTAACTGGAAGTTGGCCGGCTTCCAAGTTACGATGATCAGTTAGGAATGAAAACAAGTTCAACCTACTGTCATCTAAGTGCACTAGTCTCAGAATTCACCTTTGAGACCCGATCGTTTTACCATCAATCATCATTCTGGATCCATCACATGTGAGGGCTTTTCACCTCACTTCATCAACATGTGGGGGCTATACACCCCCCTTCACAACATGTAGGGGCTTTTCACTCTACTTCAATAAACATGTGGGGGCTTTTCACCCCACTTCACAATAAGTCTCTGCCGATAGAAATCGACAGAGGACAGATATAATAGCACAAAACATGCATAGCATCTCAATTTAAAAGGAAACATTTTAACGCATTTTTGGAAATAAAAGCACATTTTCATTTTTATACTCAAATAGTTTCCCACCTGATGTTTAGCCTTAGTAAAGATGCTTTACTTGCTAAGTCGAGCTTAAACTCCACAACGTTCAACTCCTACAGTTAATCAAGGATCATTAGGTTAGGACGGACGATCTAGGACAAGGACTATCTTAACCGAATCCAATACCAACTCAAAATCAACCCAACTCAACATATTTCTCATGAGTCAAATTCAATATCGTTCATACTCGTATTTCATAACCATACACATATCGAATCGCATTCTCATGCTCAACATGCTTCTCTAACCATGTATTAACTCGGACATTGAATACAACTTAAATAGAACAAGATTGGAACGAGAGAGCATAATGTTTCCCCCCTTCTGAGCTCTGCGTCGATCAACGGACATTCCATGTTGATCGATGCAGCTTACATCGATCGACTAACAAGTGCGTCGATCGTTATGAAGCTCGTCGATTGAACAGGTAGCTCGATGCGTCCTGGAGTTGACGCACTCGGCATTGATTGACAGCTTCCCACGTTGATCAACATGCTCACGTCGATCGATGGACATTCCGCGTCGATCGACATGAGTCATCTTCTCCGGTGACTCGCGATCGACGACTTGCAACTCGCCATAACTCACAATTTCCACCTCCGATCATACGTGCAGTTACATATTCTTGCTCTCTAAACACTCTAGAACATGATTCTAGCCTCCAAATACGAAAATCAAGCAAGAAATGTGGGTGGGAAGAGAGCTCACCGGAAGAACCTTTTCACAGCGGAGGCGGCGGTTTTCCAACGACAAAACTCCACTCTCAGACCGTTCGAATATTCTCTACACGATGGAGAACACATTTCAACCGTCAAAACACAGACTCACGGCCAGATAAACAAGATTCAACATCAAACCCAAAATTTTGACACCAACAAACATCTCACATTCTCTCCTCCGTATCTCCATCGATACTCCACTTCACGACAGCCACTTTAGCTCAAAACGAAGCTGGGAATGAGAACTACAAGTTGGTGGTGGTGGCTGGGTCAATAGTGGCCGGAGTTGGCCAGAAATTGGCCGAAAAGGTGGCTGACGAGGTGGGGGTGGAAAAGAGTTGAAATGCTTCTTTCTCTCTCTAAGCTTATAATATATGGCATAAAGATATAACATATGCTCCCCTCCTTATGTTATACACCTCCCCATCTCACATAATATAAATTATAATATGTATATATACATATACATATAGCTTAATTTCCATATAGTTCCCATATAATCCATGTATAAATCCAATATTTCCTATAATAATTCCAATTTCCAACCATATGATATTTAAATTTCCATAATTCTCATGATATTCCAAAATAATCTTCCATGACATCATATTCCCCCTTATCTCTTCTCATATAAATCTTGATAATTTCTCAAGATCAACAATAAATCCAAGCTCAACATCAAAATTAATTTTTTCAATTTCAATCAAACAAAATCTAATTGCTCACCATTTAGGGAAATTTCTCATCAATAATTCGATTAAGAGATACAAATGCTTAATTAAACTTAGGGTATTACATACGTCTACTCTTCAGACAGAAGTCTGGAAATCCACTAAGTATCGTGTTGTGAATTGATGCAATTGCAAACACAAATAACTAAAAGAAATCTAAAGAACACAAATATTTATAGTGGTTCGAGCTATGCTCTACATCCACTCTTCAAGCCTCTTCAGTGATGATTTTATTATGGTGAAGAGAATACAAAGTATTGTACAATTACAATTGGTGGGGAGCAGTGATATTTATAGGAAGTTATTCCTAGATACATAAGGAATATAAAACCTAGTTATGGAAAGATATATCTAAATCTAAATCTATCTCAATTAGATTTATTCCTATCCAAATCTTATTCTGATAAGGATAATTCTTGTCCAACTAGGAAACAAGATATGCACCATATCTTTTCCATATCTATCCAAGTCGAACTAATTCCTCGAGTTCCTCTACCTATACAGCTTGACCCACATCCGTCGAACTACAGACCCAGTCTCAGACCCACTCGAACTACTTCCTCGAGTTATATTGAGACTACTCTAACATATTGGATTATACAAGATGCTCCTATGATCTATCACTTGCTGAATGATGCCTCGTCCTTCAGTCCAAAAGCTCACTCACCTTGTCCTTTGCTCGTCCTTCACTTCGCAGCTCCTTGGGGTGTGGGCACACTATGCAGCCTCCTCATCACCGAAATGAGGTATTTAAAGTTTTCCAGAAACGTCAGCTTGCGGCAGATTGCCCGTGAGAGTCAAAGTACCACATGTACTCGGTTGTTGTAATCTTTCTTGGAGAGAAAGATTACCAAGGAAATAACTCAAGAATAGAGGGGCTCTGAGTCTCGTGTTCACGTCTGTGACACACGGAATAGCTTAGAAAGCCTTTAACATTGAGTTGTGAATTTGGTAGAGTTTGGGAAACCTCGTAAGTTTGATATTAGGTTCGATATGGATCTTTGGAGGTCTTCGACTATTTATAGGCGAAGATCTTTTGATTTGAATCCAAATAGCTGTTAGAGACAGATTAAATGAAATTCAATCGGATGTCTCTATTCTATGTAGTGATCAGCGGGTCGGTAGGTATTTTTCCAGAATTCCTGCACCTGCTCCACTTTTTCTGACATGAACAACGACTATTCATCTTTTATCAGAACGATAGTATTCGGCCAGTCCGAGGAATCTAAACTGGTTAGTCCGAGGAATCTTAAACTGAAGTCTAAGTTTGAGTCACAAACTTTAAGGAATCTCCAATCCTTAAAGTCTGATCTTGTCAGCACATTCCTCAGACTATTCTCTTTGTCTTTATGCGCGGGGACTGAAACTTGGATTCCATGCTGAAGTCGTCATACTTGTAAGTCCATGCTGGGTGATGTCATCATTCAGTATAAGCTTAGGCCCCAGACTAGTAAGTTTGGTACCCTGGAATCGTGAGTCCTAGACTGGTCAGTTTATGACTGATCAGTTCCAATATAACTCCAAACTTGTCAGTTTCTATAAGACCCTGACTGGCCAGTTTCATACATGTCAGTTCTATATTGATCTCTAGTCTATTTGAGTCTTTTTGTGCATCCACATTGATTCTTCACTTTGTCTTCGATTTAGCACCAGCTTACAACTCGATAGTCAAGACGACTTTACATTTTGAGATCATACTGGAACTTAATATAGAGACATACTAAAATAGCTTTTAAACATTGACCTACCAAAACAAAATAAGATAAGGAAATTGCTAACAAATTCCAAGATATTGTGTCAATTTCTGTTAGCAATTCGATCTGTTATGCTTTGACCTGTATCTAATTCGTTAAGGGAAGGTCTTATCTGTATCCAAATCTAATCTGTTAAGCTCAAATTTGTATAATCATGATAATAACATGAAGCCGATAAGGACCCGATAAAAATTTAAAATAAAGAAAAATAATAAAAATTTAACCATAATCTGATATGAGTAACATGATAAAAAACAACTAAATTATAACAATATTTAAATTAAATAAAACTACATTAATATAAATCACGACAATCAAATTTGATACCTATTAAATAATTGAATAAAATAAAATATTTTTATTAATTTATTAAAAGATATTCATATCCTATTCGAATAACGAATTATGCGATTCGATTCGTATCTAATCTAAATTGGATTTGAACTTTTCATGTCCCTCTCATGTCGATGCCATAATGATTTGAATTCGAGAAGTCTTAATCCATATTATCGTGAAAATTTGTATCGGATCGAAAATTGTCACCTTTAGGTACGTACACAACTTATGGTTTAAACAGTATACAATAGTTATGAGAATGAATATTTATAGAATTAGAATCCTATAGCTATACTTAGGATTAATCCTAATACACTATGATATTAATCCATATAGACATGGTAACTCTTCTAGTTGTTCAGCCATAACAAATTACTCAAATAATATTTAGACTATCTCCAATATTTTTATAAAGTTTACATTCATGTTTGTTTATTTTTCATCTTTTGTTTATCTCTAAACACATTATGATTTATTCCTTTATTGATTTTCAAGTAATAAATACTATTTATTAAATAAAGCATGAATCACTTAATATATTACATATGAATAAAAGCATACGATTAATTGCAATGTCATTATTTTGTGAATTATTTTGTGAAAAAGAGACATTTCTCAAGTGTAACATCTGGATTTAAGAACACCTATAATAGCGGTAAAATGGCGAAATAAAACAATAGTAGAAATTTTTTAAATTAGAACAAAAGCAATCATCTTCAATATCAAGCATTCAATTGTGAAATCGAGACCTCCTCCTTTTAGCCAATCTATTTCTAAAATTGAGCAGACTTTTGAAATTGATGGAATAAATCACAAAATTGCATTTAAGCATTTGTCAAAGTCATTATAGCTATTTTATTCCATTTGGTAATCGAAATTGTTGAAGTAGTCTCAATATATCTCGAGAAAGTAGTTCGAGTGGGTCTGAGACTGGATCGATTGTAGTTCGACGGAAGTGAGCAAGCTGTGTAGGTCGAGGAACTCGATGAGCAGTTCGAGTTGGATAGATATGGAAAAAAATATGGTGCATATCTTGTTTCCTTGTTGGACAAGAATTATCCTTGTGAGTATTAGATTTAGATAGGAATAAATCTTTTAAAGATAGATTTAGTTTTAGGTTTATCTTACCATATCTAGATTTTATATTCCTTATGTATCTAGGAATAACTCACTATACATACGCATGCTCCCCACCAATTGTAATTTGTTACATACTTTGTATTTTCTTCACCATAATAAAATCATCACCAAGGAGGCTTGAAGAGTGGACGTAGAGAATAGCTCGAACCGCTAAATATTTGTGTTCGTTAATTTTTGTTAGTTATTTGTGTCTGCAATGACTTCAATTCACAACAAATTGGTGAGGTGAACGTGGAGGAAGAAGGATTGCGATGGGTTCAGCCAAGTTCGAGGTGGAGCGCTTCACGGGATCAAACGATACATTTATCGTACACAATGCTTAATTATCTTATTATATTTATTATGATATTTTCTCATTAATATGATTGGTTGTTAGGAGATCAAGCTGATAACCCATCACAATCAAGATCTCGGGTCCATTGAAAAAGAGGGAAAAGATTCTAAATTTACTGACCCTTGATTCTTAGATTGATTTGTTGTATTAGAAACTTAAAAATTCTTAACATCCATTAATGATATGATATTTTGTGTGATTATTATTGAAGCTTTAGTTGCATTGATTGAAATTCATTTTTTTTTTTTATGATTTGCAAGTTAATAAATTTAATATGGTTACTATCAGACTTGAAGGGTTGGTTTTTGTAAGGAAAAGCTTGTTATTTTTTTTTTCTCTTGTGCTTAATTAGGAATTCAGTACCTCTAGAGTTCCTTTTCTTTCCAAAATTATAATAAATACACAGTTGAAATAAAATAATTATTAAATTAAAACAATTAAATACTCGAAAAAATGAGTTTATGATTTGTAAAAAAGAGAATATAATTAAACAAAAACATTATTAATTTTGAAATATTTCAAAAATATTTAAATTATCATACAAAATATATTCATTTAAAATAATTAACATTAATTTAATATTTTTTTATTGTAATATTCTTTTCGATCACAATTTTTATTTTGTGTTTACAAACTCAGTTACTTTCGTGTTTCTTAATCCCAAAGCGATTATTTGTGTCCACATTTAGGATTTTTTGATATTTTGTGTCCACACCCTTTGTTTTCCTAAATCGCATTTTCCGAACGCGGTTACATTAAACGCATTCTATAAATGCGGTTTTATTTTTATTTTATTTTTTTAATTAAATTTTTTTTTACTGAAATAAATTAGGATCTTTATAAAACCACATTCTCTGAATGCGATTTTTATAACCGCATTCTATAAATGCGTTTTTGTTTTTTTTTTATTTTTTTAATTAAAAAATTTTGTTAATCTCTTTTTTTGCTTAAATACATGAAACCGCATTCACTAAATGCAGTTATACCAGCGATTTCCACAAACTTAGGGTTTGTTTTTTTGCTTTCCACACATCTAGGGTTAATACTAGTTAGGTATTTGATCCGGAAAAGACGAGTGATTGAGATATTAAGGAACTAAATAAAAAGCAATTAATGAAAAACAAGGAAGAAAGATGATGTCTGGTACAATACAAGCAAGAGAGGCAATATATATCTTCACCACAACTCCAATTGAATCTTACTGATGGAGAGCCCCTCTGATTCCACCCTTTCCTTGAACTCCTCCATCTCATCATCGTATACATATTTGACTTGAATTTGAACGCTATTATTCCCATTGTCGAACTGAACTTCCTCTATTCTTACAGCTGAAATGGCGGCCGACATGCTGCAGAACTCCAAACGAATGAGTTCCAGTGTTGGAATGTCACCAATTCCCTCTGGAATCTCTTCTAAGTTGGACATCTCACAAAGAACAAGCTTCTCCAGGGCTGGGAAATGGAAGTGGTCTGCATCCCAATGCTCGAACTCATAATTATTAATTTTTAAGAACTTGAGGTGTTGAAATTGACCATCAATAGGACTCCACTCACTTCCACGGACGGAGTCTTCTTCCAGCATGAGAACTTGAAGTTGAGGCAATGAACCCCCCATCACTGTCACATCTTCCCACTTTAGTCGACAGCCACTCAAGCACAACTTGTTTAGCGAACTCGGGAATCTGAGTTTCTCATTCAGCTGGGGAATCATAATTAGGAATTCCAACTTGAGTGATTCGAGTTTGTCCAAGCGACCCAGGTTGCACAGATCCTCAATCAAGCAATCATCATATTCATATCCTTGCTTGTGAGGATCATAGAGTAAACCTAGTTTCTTGATATTGGGGGCGCTCTTACATACCTCCTCACTCAGATTGAAATTCACTACTGTTTTGAGTGTCCGCAGGTTTTCCAAAATCAACATCTCCTCTCCTCCTTTGCATCGAGGAACATGAATCGAATCACACTCCACATGTCTAAGTTGTCGCATCTTCCAAAATTCTGTGGATGCAACAACCTCCGGATCTGAGTAATCTCCTTCAATGATTAAAGTTTGCAGATTCCACAAAAGGGATACGGACCTAGGTAGCTTCCACACGGACGATTCATAGTGATGATAAGCAAGATAGCGTAGGTTTACATTCCTATATAATTCTGCAGGTGAATCAACATCATCTTGGCAATCGAACACTCTAAGCAATTCTAGATTATTCACCTGGCCGACTGCACGAATCCTTGTCATGATACATCGCACAAGTGGGATTCGGCCTTCCATGTATTTTGAATTCAAACATATAAGGCGACGCCAACTACCAGTTTCTATAGTGTCGTCATTCACGTGAAAAAATTCTTGTTGCTCAGCTACTTTTATGCATAGGTCTCTCAGAAGATCGTGAATGCCACAAGATCCAACTTTTCCATTCTTACTCAGCTCACCGACTAAAATTAGATTTCTGTCTATCGGATCCTTCAAGTACCCCTCTCCAATCTCTTCCAAATCCTGGGATCCATTCGGTTTTATAAACCCCTCTGCTACCCAAAGTTTGACAACATTTGACGCGGATTCGGGCATCCTCTTTAAATACTCCCATGTAAAGGAAACATGGCTTTAGATGAGGAGGCAAATGAGTGTAACTTAGAGACAACACATCTAAGCTTTCTTGTTTCTCTTTTAAACCTTTTATGTCTTCCACAAAACCTTCCCAGTATTCTACAGTCTTAGGTGACTTAAAAAGAAGCCCTCCCATCACAACAATAGACAACGCTAGTCCTTTGCATAATTTGACAATCTCCTCGCTCAGTTCCTCTAATTCAGATGGACAAGGTTCATTTTTGAATGCTACTTCACAAAATAATTTCCTACTATTATACTCATCTAAAAATTTCATAACAAAGGGAGAAGAGCCACAATCCCTAGCCACATCCGACAGCCTGGTAGTCAGAACAATCCGACTTCCATTACTGTAATCAGGAAAGAAATGTCTCACTTCATCCCAAGCTTTAACACTCCATATGTCATCTAATATAATTAAGTATCTTCTACCTGATAAATTCTTATATAAGTGTAGCCCTAAGTCATTATCACTAGATTTCCCTAGACCACGAGCAAGTTGTGAGAGAGTTTCTTGTACATTGTGTTGCTGACATATGGATGCCCAAGCACGAATATCAAAATGCTCCTTTATGAGTTGATTTTCATAGATATTATTGGCAAGAGTAGTCTTACCTGTACCGCCTGTTGAAAGTGAATGTATTTGTTGGAGTGAAGTTGCTGAGAGTCGGGCATGTCAATTGTGAAGAGGCAGAGATATCCAAGTATAAACAAAGGCGTGTTTATACTTGTAAAAGTGCTGAATTGATTTTTTATTTTGGTTTGTGAGTGCCACATGGCGAGTGCTGGATGGCTCATTGTTAATGAATTAGTTAATATATCCAACGGATATATTCAGCAAAAGAGAGAGTTTTTCTGGTTTTAGAGAGAGAAGAAAAAGGCTGTGAGAGAAAGAGGGAAACCACCATTGTTGTTGAGCTTGGTTTCTGGAGTTTTTCAGTGATAGTTTTGTACCCACACTCAGTAATCAATAAATACTTTGTGACCCTCCGTGGATGTACGCACATTGCCGAACCACGTTAAAAAGTTGTGTGTTTGTTTCTGGTCGAGTTTATTTTCTGTGATTTAGAGTCGAATCTTGCATCCCCAACACCGCCCATCCCAACGATTGAGATAATATGCAGATTGGATGGGTGCCCAAGTGTAAGCTCGTCCAGAAGCTGATTCAACTCGGCATCACGTCCCACCATAGCAGTCTCTCCAATCTCCATGACTGGTGCCGGTCGCTCCTCTCCCGATCCCCGACTCCCCTTGAACTCAGTAGCTTTTTTCACAGCAGCATCCATGTGTTGAGTTTTCTGTTGCAGATCGAGTGAGCAACTGAGACTTGGTTCGCTCGTTCCGGCATGAATCTGAGCCACAAGGTGAGATTCAATGACATCTTCAGCCGCATGAGCTGCAGATGCAATTTCCCTCTCCAGATCTTGGGCTTCTTTGCTACCTCCACCATAACTATTGGCCTCTATGAAACGGAGCAAGCAATCGGCCTTTTCGAGAAGTGGTTGGATTTGGTTGTTGTGGAAAGAGGTGGAAAGGTGGGGATGGTGCATGATCTGGTGAATGTTATTGATAAGAGAAACTAGAGCTGCATAGGCTGCCATCTCTAATCTTTTCAGTTCTGAGGTAGAAACAGATTACAGTGGAAGTGGTGCTAATATTGCAGAAGAGTTGACGAGAAGAGAGTATACTCGTTGCTGAAATTCAATAAGCAAGACTAATTCCAGTATTCATCATATCAAGTCTGATTCAACCTCATCAAAACAAGACACATTCTACATTTATTATTGAGTTTGAACCAATGTAATAGACCTAATATTCATATAAAGTTTATTAACATTTTATCTTATTTAGTGGAATCATAAGTTGACTTCTTTATATTTGACGATTGTATATTATATAGTTTATTAATAAGTTACTCTGAGGTTCAATTTTAGCTTTAAGTTAAGAAATTTACTATGAGCTTATTTAAACTCGATATCAAACAATATCCGAATTTTATGAAAATTATATGCTTAATTACTGTCTCAAATACACTAAGTAATCGTATTATTTAATTTGATATTGGAAACCCAAGTTGGAAGAATTAGGGTTCAAAGTTCATAATCCGTATTGAATGTAACTTTTGTTTTCAGAAGCTCCGAAATTCAAACAAAGCTAGAGAATACTAGAATACAATATTACGAGACTTGTACAAAGTTAAATAAATTAATTACTTCAGAAATCACTTAATAATTAAGTTAATTTAAATTATATAATCAATATATAAATAACTGGTTAATTAAGGTAGCTACGCATGTTTTAACCGGTGTTGTAAAATGCGGGTGAAGCGGCCATCTAACCGGCATTAGGTTTCCCTGGTTCCGCAATTGCCTACGTCCACGGAAAAGGGTCAGTTTTCTTTTCTTTTTCACGCTGTTCTCCGCTCGCTTAGGCAGGTTTGCTTTGCTGGCCAACTCACTCAGCAAATAGCTTCGCAGTCATCTGCCTTTCCAACTTTTTTTATTGACATAATTTGACCAAATATGCAAATAAATAAAGCAAGCACGTTTATATTATATTATTCTTGTTATTACAATTTAAAGTCTTGCTAATTTTAATGAATCTAACGTGATCATGTTTCTGCTAACCTCCACAAAAGAAATAAATTAAGGTGGTTTGTTTTATTCTTGTAATCACATTGAGATCCAGCTGGCTGTGCTCAAGTTGTTAAGATTTTAATGAATCCACAAAAGAAATAAATTAATTAAGCTGGTCAACTTACATTATAGAACGGCCACCACGAGTTCAACTCTAACTACCTCTATCTCTTTCTCAATGGAGAGTTGCACCCTCGTCAAATACTCGTAGCCTTAGTTAAACGACTCATCTTTTGATCAATATGCAAGTTTTTAATTTCTGCCGACTATTGAGTTATTCATTCTAGAGTATATTTATATGGTTTTATCAGATTAAAGAACCCTGACACAATACATGGATTTTATCAGTTTACAATGGAAGTGGTATTTAATGCCCAACGTGATGGTTCTAGTTTGGTAACATGCCACCACATGATTTGACCAAGTATGCAAAATAATAAATATTTAAGCTGCTTTATTTTATTTCATATATAGATCCAGCTGGTTAGTGCTATGAAAAATATCCTAATATTTTTAATATTGGAAAATATTAATTATACCTTGCACTGTTGGTAAATTATGAAACTTATCCTAATATTTCTAATACTCCAATGTTTTATCTATCACTAAATTATACTCTCATTTGATTCTATCAATTAAAAATAGTCCACGTCGTTAACGGTGCTAGAATTTCGATGACTCATCTGACTTTTCTATTTTTGATGGATAAATCAACAAGATTTTAACACCGTTAGCGACGACGGGTATTTTTAATTGACAGAATCAAACATTAGGATATATATTTTGGAATAAATATTAGTTATATCATACTCTATTAAATACCCTAATGTTTCTTCGTCACTCAATTATACCATAATATTTTACTCTGTCAATTAAAAAACCCCAAATATTTTATCTATCACTAAATTATATCGATCATAATGTTTGATTTTGTCAACTAAAATACTCTCTGTTGCTATACTATGTTAAAATTATTGAGTCGTTTTTTAAATAATAGAAATGTCACGTGTATATCACGTAAGAGCCACACATAATTCAACGGAAGACTCATCAAAATTCTAGCATCATTAACGACCAAGGGTATTTTTAATTGACAAACATTATAATTCAGAGATGGATAAAATATTGGGGTATTTTTTTATAGAGAGTGTACTTTTAATTGATACAATCAAACAATAAGGTATATTAATTGAGTGACAAAGAAATATTATGATATTTTTTATATTTGACCAATAGTATAATGTATAATAGATAGTTTTCCCTTATATATTAATATTCTAGACAAATGTCTTGTTGATTTTAAAGAATCTAACGTGATGTTTATGCTAACCTCCAGTCCACAGAAGAAGTAAATTAAGCTACTTTATTTTATTCTTGTTGCCACATAGATCCAACTATAGAGGTTACTGTACTTGTCATTGTGTAATTTTGCAGGTTTTAGGGCTAAAAAGTGGCTAAAGGGTGAAAAGAGGCAGAATGGAAAAGTTGCTATTTCGGTTGACACACGAGATGTCTACTAACATGAAAGACAAAGTTGAAAACCCGAGCAAGAAACATAATTGTCCGTGCACATAACCATTGATTACAACAACTGTATTTATTAATGTACAATTTATATGTTTTTTACAATACTTTAAAATGTAATAATTTAGTGCAGTGTGCGGTTGAAATACAAGTGCAGTCTTCACCACAATCTAGTCTCCAATTGAATCTTACTTTTCGAGAGCCCCTCTGACTCCACCCTTAACTTGACATCCTCCACATTTGATTCTTTTACACGTGTCTATCATTCCCATTGTCGAGCTGAACATCCTTCATTTTTACTGTTGAAATGATGGTCGGGTAGTGGCAGTATCCAAACGAATGAGTTCCAGTGTTGGAATGTACATATAACAAAGAACAAGCTTCTCCAGAACTGGGAAAAGGAAGTGGTCCGCATCCCAGCACGAGAAACCAATCATCAATTTTCAAGAACTTGAGGTGTTGAAATTAACCATCAACAAGACTCCACTCTCTTCCACGTATAGCTTCTTGTGGTTGAGGCAATGAACCCACCAACTCTGTCACATCTTCCCATTCAAATCTAAATTTAGTCAAGCACAACTTGTTTAGTGAACTCGAAAATCTGAGTTTCTCATTAAGATATGCCATGTACTAGTTAGGATTTCCAATTTGAGTGATTCATGTTTGTCCAAGCGAACGAGATTGCATAGATTATCATCGAAGCAATCATGATCATATCCATGAATCCTATAATCATTGCGTAAACCTAGTTTCTTGCTCCTCACTCATACTCACATTCACTATTGTTTTGAGTATACGCAGGTTTTCGAAAACCAACTTCTCATCTCCTCCGTTAAACCCAGGAACATAAATCCTACGACACTCCACATGTCTAAGTTGTTGCAATGTTTTTTAATGATTAAAGTTTGCAGATTCCACATAAGGAATGCTGAACTAGGTTGCTCTATTAGAGTTAGATATTTTGAGTTGTAACTACCTTGTAATTATCTAGAAGCAAGTAGTTAGGTTGTTAGGGTTATTCTAGAAGTATAACAGTTAGAGAAGTTAGATCTAGAGGCTTCAGCTCAACTCTATATAAAGATGGCTTCATGTAACAGAATGAAGCATGTAGAAGCTGACGTTCATTTTGTTAGAGAAAGGATCCTAAGTAGCAATGTGGAGGTCCGGTTCGTTCCTAGTGATGATCAGTTGGCTGATATTCTTACCAAGCCTTTATATGATACACATTTTCAAATGTTGTCGCTCTTTGTCGGGAAACTCACTTTCGTTGAACACAACAGTAGAGACAATATATAATCGACCCGTGGAGCTTAAACACCTATAACCTTTGTGAGTAGATATGTAGCATAGAAAGACACATTTAGAACTACAAAATTGAAGCTTTAACTTATTGTAGGGACGTAAGTAAGGGAATTAAGCAGGAGCACCCAAATACCTTGAGAAAATTATAGTCAGGTTTGATCTTATAATGAGCTTGATAAGGTGATAGATTTTGAAGGACTGGAGTTGGTAACCGATGGATGAGAAACACTGCAGTATGAAATGCATCCCACCAGAAGGTAAAAAGAAGATTAGCTTGGGCAAGAAGGGAGAGACCCATGTCGGCAATATGCCTATGCTTGCGCTCTGCCAAACCGTTTTGAGGGTGAGTGTAGGGGCATGAATTTCTGATAACAACACCTTTTGCTTGGAGGAATGAGAGGAGAGGCTTGTATTCCGAACCACAATCAGATTGTAAAGCTTGAATGACAACTTTGAATTGAGTCTGTACAAATGAAAAGAAGTTGACACAGATAGAAGAGACCTCAGATTTATTTGTCATAGGGAATATCTAGGTAAAACAAGTGAAGTCATCAACAAAATGTATGTAATATCTGAAACCTTCTCTAGAGGGAACTGAAGCAGGTCCCCATACATCGGTATGAACTAATTGAAACGGTTTACGGGTACGAGATGAACTAGATGGAAACGGAAATTGATGAAGTTTACCAAGACAACAGGAATCACAGAACAACAAATCAGATGACTTAACAGGAATATCTTCTAATTTCAACACATCTTTAAGAACTGTAGAGTTGGTATTACCTAACCGACGATGTCACACCATTGTTGTAGGGAATGTACTTTTAGTAGTGAGATGGTAGAATTCAGTTGGTTTGAGGAGATGTCGAAGATCGAGTTGATACAATCCATCTTTCAGGTGCCGTCTGAGAAGAATCTGATGAAATTTAGGCTTAAACATTGGAATTGAAAGAGAGAATAGA